>JAHHUM010002028.1:0-562500 GCA_036173005.1 Crenichthys baileyi | reverse complement strand
CATTGAAGATGATGACACCAGTGATCAGGTCCCCCTCAGGTTGCCTTGATGTAAGTAGGTTTGAATGGTCTGAAGAGACTCTCTGGTTCTTCTTGTCTTAAACAGGCCCGTTTGACATTAACCATCCAGTTCTACAGGACACTGTTCATGATGAACATCCAGTCTCACGGTGATCAAGTATCAGTTCACCAACATGATGGTAAAATGTAAGCAACATTGTGAAGAAGCTGCTTATCTAAAACTGCCACTGAACCAGAACCTTCAGTGGTCCGTTCAGGAATCAGACGATCGTTGTGGTTTCTGAACAGACCACCTTGTGCTCAGCATGTTATAAAATTAATACTGGGAGAGTAGGGCAGGTGAAATCAGACCAAATAATGTCACCTGTATAGGTTGAACAGCATTTATGTGCATCCTGAAAGATTTTTTCTTTTTTCTAGGTGTGTGAATTGTGAATCTTTGTGAACAACACAAAACACACCTTAACCTTCCCTAGGATTATTATATAATATTAGATATTATTTTACAAAGAATGTTTTTTTTTCAGGATTATGAGTACCACATTTGCTGGCACCACTGCTTCTAATACTTTGCCAGTAAAGCAGCACATACAACATTTCACCAGACTGCAGCATACAGAAAGAGGGTCTAACCCTACTTTCACCTGGCATCACTCTCAAACAAATGATTGGTATGCAGAAAATATCTAATGGTTGCTACCAAAGGTCGGTGACCCCATGTGAGATTTGTTTTAGCTCCCTTACTGTCCTGCTCACTGGGTGGGAAGATAAATATGGCTATGGTCCTTGTTCTAATAATGGCACAAAAACTGATTCTAGTACAAAATTTGTGATTTTTTTCCCCCTTGATAAATAAATGATCTTGTACTAAATGTTGGATATTTCTGAATTATTCTGTGTTAAACTGTGTTACTGCAATAAAAAAATGAGTTGATTTAATTGATTTGTACACATATTTACCAGGAGTTAGTATAAGAAATTAGACCTGCAAACTTTAAGAAAAGGCATAATCTAAGGGAGATTTCAGTTTTGGTCTTTCTGTTTCTCACTCATTGTTTAGATCCATAGATATTTGTGTAAAAAACATAGAACTTTCTTTAAATATTAAATTGTTAAATAATCTCAGACATTTTCTAAACTCTTGTAATAATAATAATAATTTAGACTTTATTGATCTCACAATGGAGAAATTATCCTCTGCATTTAACCCATCCCTTAGGGAGCAGTGGGCTGCCATTGTGCCGCGCCCAGAGGAGCATTCAGAGGCTGAGGGCCTTGCTCAGGGACCTTAAGTGGCAGTCTGTGGGATTCAAACCAGGGTACTTGTGGCCTCTCCAGGGTACCCTGCTCTCTAACCTCTAGGCCACCACTTCCCCATGATCCTGACAGCAGCCCATTAGAAAAGTTCACGTCTCAGGTGGAGAATCAGTAACAGTCTGACAAAAAGCTAAGGCTGCTTGTTCCAGCAGAAAGAAAATAAATATGTAGACGCCTCCCTCCAGTGAGTGGTCCCTCATGATGAGGGACACACACTGGACTTGGTCTTAACTTTCAGCTTGGATGGACATTTAAATGATAAATGTAACTAAGGTATTTCTGATCAGCTTCCAGTTTTATTTAAATGCCATCTTTCTCCCGTCGTCTGATCAACCCACAGACGGCGTCACAGTTCTTGGCTGCTTTTACAGACTCTGAGCTTCCCCCTTTGGAGTTTCACCAGGATGGAGATGTTAAGCTGCTCCTGAATGATTTTAACACTGTCCAATTTTGGATGAAATTTCTCCTTTTAAATCTAGACGCCGGCTGGCAGTGACAGAGCCCAGGCTGAATGATCAAACACGAGCACTTAGATGCACCTTCTAGAGCGCAGAGAGAAGGCAGAAGAAGGACAAACTTCAAATTTCTTTAGAGATTCTGAGATGTTTTACGATCTTGTCTGGACTTGCCTATTGCTGTGGCCACTTCCTTTCTGGTTCACTAAAGTATGAAAAGGTGTTCGTGGGCAAACGTGACTCATGAATGTCAGGCTGTCCAGGTAAAGGGTCATGCTCCAGCCATGTTTATGAATGTTTACAGGCCTCTGAAATCCAAATCAAACTTTTTCAGTTATTTCAATGATCTTCTATGTGTGCCATGTGTCGATTACCACTGTTTAATCTTCGTGGGAGCCGTCAAGATCCATGATGACAACCCTCAAGACAAAGGTGCAAAAGAACTATGTGTCATAGTTTTTCGGACTGATTTTACCCACATGCAGTAAACGCTCAAGGGAAACAATAAGTTTTTGGAAAGCTTTATTGAAACTACAGGAACAAGTTCGGTCTTGACAGAGCAGTCACAGATGTAGGAAAGGAAGCATATGGTAAGAAAAGATGGTAAGCTAAAGTGGATGTTAATTGTGTACTGTATCTTACTAGGCTGCTGTTGGTAAACCGCCAGGAGGAGAGGGAATTGGGCTGGAGGGAACAGCGTGGAGCTAAGGAGGTGAGTCCAGCAATAATGCATAGTCCCTTGGTCTGCTGCTGTGCTTGGTGATTGCGTGGAGAGTACCAGAGGAGCGGTGGAGGGTGGACAGGTTTCGTAGAGGAAGGAACGGAGGTAGAAGCCAGGAGGTAGCCAGCTGAAGTAGATCCGGTAATACAGATGATAACGAAGCGCCTGGTAGTCGGTTAACCCGTAGGAGTCTTGGAACGAGGAGCTCAAAGAAATAATCCACCGAAGGCCGGCCTGGGCACCATCCAGGTAGTCCCCGGTAAGTTTTCTAGAAAAGACAAAGTTAATTAAACGAGGTCGAAGTAATCATTACAAAAGTGTGGGACTGTGATCAGCTTGAGTTACTACCACTGAAGGCTAACACCCGAGCGATGAGATGCTGGCTGCCCCCTGCTTAAATACTCCAGTACCTGAGAATATTTCATCACCGGAGAATGGGAAACACCTGTCTCACCCACTCTTGCTCTCCAGCGCCCACTAGAAGCCAAACACAGACAACACGAACACAGAAAATCTCCAACCCGGACACTATGAGATACACTTAAAAATGTTGGTTTGATTCAACATGTTTATGGGTCAACACAGAAATGAAGACATATTTTGGACTTAATCTTCAGAATGGGTCCAATCATTTCCAAGGTCTTTTCTTGTGTTCTGGATCCCGTTACAGCTCGTTTCCTGAACTTACCTGCATGAATTCACATTATCTCCTTTGGACTGAAGTTTCCAGCTGGCAGTGGTCTGACTCCTCCCTCCTCGGACTCTCCTATGATTGAACCCTGCTCACCCTCCACCGTGTTCACCTTCCAAGCCGCCCTGCAAAGACTGTGCCAAGCTCACACTCTCCTGGATAGGATATTTCTAATTTTGGCAATGTTCCGGAGGTGAAAGAAGGAAATCCTAGAAACCTGTTTAATATGGGATTTGAATTACATGTCCTGGTCAAAAGTAACGCCAAAGTTTTTTACTTTATTACTGGAGGTCAATTTAATGCCATCCAGGTTAAGTGATAGACTAAGCAGTTTCTTTTTTAAAGACTCTGGTCCAAAGACGAAAACTTCTGTCTTGTCTGAATTTAGAAGCAGAAAATTTTAAGTCATCCAAGTTTTTATATCTTCCAGACATGCTTGTAGTCTATCTAACTGGTTGGGTTCATCAGGATTATGGATAAGTAAAGCTGAGTGTCATCAGCGTAACAGTGAAAATTTATGCTGCCTGATAATTTGACCTATTGGAAGCATATATATAGTAAAGAGGATTGGCCCAAGTACTGAACCCTGTGGTACTCCACAATTAACCCTGGAGTTTAAAGATGATTTATCATTTACATGAACAAACTGGAATCTGTCAGACAGATGAGATTTAAACCAGCCTAGTGCTGTTCCCCTGATCCCTACAGCATATTCCAGCCTTTCTAAGAGAATATTGTGATCGACTGTATCAAATGCAGCACTGAGATCT
Source organism: Crenichthys baileyi (assembly GCA_036173005.1). Taxonomy (NCBI): domain Eukaryota; kingdom Metazoa; phylum Chordata; class Actinopteri; order Cyprinodontiformes; family Goodeidae; genus Crenichthys; species Crenichthys baileyi. The sequence continues at coordinate 558,526 of JAHHUM010002028.1, read as the reverse complement.
AACAGAACAGTACAGACGCAAGTCCATTATCTGAGGCCATAAGAATATGATTAGTGACTTTCAGCAGAGCTGTTTCAGTGCTATGATGAGCTCTGAAGCCTGACTGAAACTCTTCAAACAGGTCATTGCTGTGTAAATGCTCACACATTTGATTAGGAACTATTTTCTCAAGAATTTTAGATAAGAATGGAAGATTGGATATAGGTCTGTAATTTATTAAGTCATCTCGATCAAGTGAAGGTTTCTTAAGCAAAGGTTTAATTACAGCTACCTTAAAAGCCTGTGGTACATACCCATTTACTAAAGATAAATTAATCATATCTAAAATGGGGCTGGTAATCAGAGGAAACACTTCCTTAAATAATTTGGTTGGGATTGGGTCTAACATACAAGTTGAAGGTTTAGATGAAGCTAATATTTCTGAATGCACACTGAGTATTAATTGAGATCAAACCAGCAACCTATCGATGAAGTTGGGAATAATTACAGCTTTGGGTTGACTTGGAAACAACGAACAAGCGATGAGTCTTGATGCTCGTTGATGATGTGTCCAGATCAGCTGCTCTGAGCTTAGCTCTTAGGCGCTATGGTAAACTGATTCGAACAAAGGGTCTTAAAAGTTGTGGGAACCAGCCGGAAAAAAAGGATAAGACAAGCTCGGACCAGAGCTCAGATTGCGGACCTACTTCAAATAACTGTTGTGTCATGGAGCTGAGCAGGTTTGTGTGGTGTGCTGGTGTGGTTTTCCCTCTCTCTCTCACCTTCGTCCTGCAGGGTATGAGAGGCAGGTGCACCCACACAGCTGTGGATCATCAAGGCTCATCAAGGGAGAGTTCTTAAGCAGCAGGAACCCTGAAGGAAGCATCAGATTGTTAACCCACCAGGGTGGTAGTCAGACCAGAAGATCTAGCTCTGCTACTCTTGTTTTCCTGACTTTATTTGTTCACCTGAGTTTTCTGCTCCTTCTTTTAGAGTGGATCAGACTCTGAAGACCCAGACCCTGTATTTGCCCTGTCCGATGACTCGTGCCCAAGTCTGCTGTTGGCTGAAGCACCTTACTGTGCTTTTCCTACCTAGGCTATCCTCCAGCTTCCTGGAGCCAGTATGCCCAAGGAAAGTACTTTCCGCTTCTCCAGACCTCCTGCCTTCCGAAATCCTGCCTGTCTACCCTCCAACTTCACATATCGCAACCTGGGGAAGGACGCAGAGGGGAACCACCACCATAGCACTACAACCTTTCCTGTCTACGTCAGTCTCTGTGGCATTACTCACCTGCTCTGGAAAAACAACTTCAACCCAGAACGGTAAGAAACGCCAACCACAGGTTCAAGTTGCCTGTTCACTCCAATCATCCGTACTCACTCAGCTCTCTTCCTCAGTGCACCCATCAGAAGAAACCGGACCCCCAGACGACTTTACTGAACTTTCTTGTGTTTCAATAAACCTGTTAAACCTGAACCCTGCCTCTGTAATTGTCGCCTGCTCCAGAGTCACCTGGTTTGCCATTATTACAATAACTGCAATAATCCAACTTTAAACTCCCGGCTGATTTAGGATTGGCCGGTTGAAGACACAGTAAAAAAGCGCCAATGTTGAATAAACTTTGCAAAGGAGCGCTAACAATTTATAACACATCACATCAGAGCTCAAGCACAGTGCAGCACCAGCTTTCTATTAACCTTGCATGCAACAAACAGTTAAACACACTAAATTTACTTCTAATCTACTTTATCCTGCCCAGACTATGAGAAAAGTTACAACAGAAATGAATTCACTCAGTGTGGTTTTCTCCGAGACAGCAGCGTAGGTTGTGTGGAGCATTTATGCATCCGTGAACAACTCAAAAACGGTCAACTTCTCTTTCTCCGGCAAAAGTAGGCAGAATATGATGAACAGTTGGCAGCCACAAAAGGTGAGCTTGTCTCTTTGGAAAAAACTGGACTTTCTGGATGTTTTTACACCTGGGTAGCAACGCTACAGACAGGACTCCGATCGGACAGTAAATCTTATGGCTTTTCTCTCCGATCTTCAGCTTTGTCAAACTCTTCTTAGAAGTGGCCGGTGAGGAAGGATGGAGTTAACTTGGTCTCAAGCTTCTGATCTTTCAGGGATGCACTTCTTTTGCTTGGCTATGAGTACACGGACCACATGGGAAAATCAAACATGCCTTGCTTGTAAGAGGCATATATATAAACCACCTCTGGCTTGCAACAGAGCTGCAATGAGTTCTGGGAGGTGTAGTAGCAGTCTGTTTCTCTAAACTAAAATAAAAAAAAATAGTGAGGTTCCAACAAAGATGGAGTTGGAGCCAGGGAGGGAATGCAGAGTCCAGGGTGAAGGTCTGTGTGGTGAACAGGGTGCTGGTAGATGGTTGAGCGTTGGAGGGCGGACAGGTTATGCTGAAGGTTCCGAGGGAAGGGATGCCTTGGGGTTTCCAGCTGTGGTGGTTTGAATCCGTGAGACTATTGCCCAAGGTAGTTTAAGCTGTGAATCCGGGGGCCGTCACAGAGCAGGAGATCCAAGGAAGAACTTGGAAGGTAACCTTAAAGGTAGGAAAACGGATCAGGATTAGCATGAGCTCAAAGATACAAAGAATAGCACAGAGAATTTTTTGAGCGCTAGAGGTACCACAATGATTGACACTCAGGTGTCGAATGACCGTCAGCCAGCTCCTCTAATGCTCCAGCAGATAATCTTGATTAGATGCAGGTCCGCTGGACTGCACTGCTCAGTTCCACCCTCCTGGGAGACCTGCAGCTCCAAGGAAGACAGGAACATCACACAGACTACACACCCAGACCCCAGACAGTGGCTGATTCTGTTACTTTTAACCCTTGTTTGTGACCATTGTGCATTCAGACTCTTTTTGCTTCCAGAGCTGCGATATTGAGCTGTTTTATTGTAAATTTGACTATATCTAGTGCTACATGATGAATCACGATATAAGGTTGTTCATAGTTTACCTGAAATACCCAGCATAATGGCTGTAAATATGAGCTATGAAGATTAACACTGAATATAGAAGTAGTTATTGTCAGGCTCAACTTCCACAACACTGCTTTTAAACTGCTAAGCTAATAAATACAATTCAAGTATTATGAAAAACTGCGCGAGTATACCAAGAAGAACCAATGGAATCTGGACCTCAGTACAGAAGACTTTAATCTGTGCAAAGATGATTTATCTAGTATTTAAACACAGTTGCAGTATAACTAGTGTTTGAGATGAATCTGTGTGAGGCACAGACATTTAGTGAAACCTCAGTGCAGCATAATCAACAAGATGGATTCCTGCTCATTGCATTCCTCATTTCCTGTTGTTCCACTTATTGGAAAAAAACTAAATCCTGCTGGGATCGTGTTATTAGGAGCCAGCATTTTATTACGCTCAGACAGACCAACATTACAACCAATGATGTTACTGTTGTATGGAGACAACAGTCAAACCACACAATAATCATGTTTGCATGGCTGCCTGTTTCTGTTCACCCCCCATAACATTGCAGCATGCTTCCCTCTATAACCACGTTAGGGTGTTTATATACAGAGAGGGACACTTTGCACCAAGCTGCAGGTAATGGAGACTCATCGAAAGCACCCCCCACCTCCCTCGATAACCCCCCCACCACACACACACACCCACCCACACACACACACACACACACCACACACACACACACACACAGTGTAACCGGGTTTCAGACTTGAGCGTGACTGTTGTGGTGGGGAACGTTTCTGGCCGGCTTCTCTCAAACTTTATTATCCTGGCCCCCTCACTGAAACTCTATTACAGAGAGGGAGGCGTTAAAGAGGAAAAAGAGAAACCAGTGGATTCAATAAAACAATGGATGGGGAGAGACGAAGACATATCTAGTTTAGACTGAGATATATAGCAGGGATGATGTAGGGAGGAGACACTGGGAACTGGGAACTGGGAGCCAATTCTGAATAATAGATATCTACATATCTATCTATCTATCTATCTATATTATATATATATATATATATATATATATATATATATATACAGGGGTTGGACAATGAAACTGAAACACCTGTCATTTTAGTGTGGGAAGTTTCATGGCCGAATTGGACCAGCCTGGTAGCCAGTCTTCATTGATTGCACATTGCACCAGTAAGAGCAGAGTGTGAAGGTTCAATTAGCAGTGTAAGAGCACAGTTTTGCTCAAAATATTGAAATCCACACAACATTATGGGTGACATACCAGAGTTCAAAAGAGGACAAATTGTTGGTGCAGGTCTTGCTGGCGCATCTGTGACCAAGACAGCAAGTCTTTGTGATGTATCAAGAGCCACGGTATCCAGGGTAATGTCAGCATACCACCGAGAAGGACGGACCACATCCAACAGGATTAACTGTGGACGCAAGAGGAAGCTGTCTGAAAGGGATGTTCGGGTGCTAACCCTGATTGTATCCAAAAAACATAGAACCACGGCTGCCCAAATCACGGCAGAATTAAATGTGCACCTCAACTCTCCTGTTTCCACCAGAACTGTCCGTCGGGAGCTCCACAGATTTGGCTATAGCAGCCGGGCTGCTATAGCCAAACCTTTAGTCACTCATGCCAGTGCCAAACATCGGTTTCAATGGTGCAAGGAGCGCAAATCTTGGGCTGTTGTTCTCTGATGAGTCCACCTTTACTGTTTTCCCCACATCCGGGAGAGTTACGGTGTGGAGAAGCCCCAAAGAAACCTACCACCCAGACTGTTGCATGCCCAGAGTGAAGCATGGGGGTGGATCAGTGATGGTTTAGGCTGCCATATCATGGCATTCCCTTGGTCCAATACTTGTGCTAGATGGGGGCGTCACTGCCAAGGACTATCGAACCATTCTTGAGGACCATGTGCATCCAATGGTTCAAACATTGTATCCTGAAGGTGGTGCCGTGTATCAGGATGACAATGCATCAATACACACAGCAAGACTGGTGAAAGATTGGTTTGATGAACATGAAAGTGAAGTTGAACATCTCCCATGGCCTGCACAGTCACCAGATCTAAATATTATTGAGCCATTTTGGGGTGTTTTGGAGGAGCGAGTCAGGAAACGTTTTCCTCCACCAGTATCACGTAGTGACCTGGCCACTATCTGACCACTGTGCAGGACTTGTATATGTCATTCCCAAGACGAATTGACGCTGTATTGGCCGCAAAAGGAGGCCCTACACCATACTAATAAATCATTGTGGTCTAAAACCAGGTGTTTCAGTTTCATTGTCCAACCCCTGTATATAATGCAGCACTGAGCTCTAACATCGCAGGTACAGACACAGATAAATTATCTGAGGCCAGGAGAATAGCATTAGTGACTTTCACCAGTTTCAGTCATATGATGAGCTCTGAAACCTGACTGAAACTCTTCAGACAGATCAATGCTGTCTAAATGCTCACACATTTGACTAGCAACTGTTTTCTCGAGGATTTTAGATAAAAACAGAAGCTTAAATATAGGTCGGTAATTTATTAAGTCATCTTGATCAAGAGAAGGTTTCAGCTCTGGGTCAGGGTCATCAGATGACCAGGATATGGGAATGTGACTGACAGCATGCCCCACATGGCTAAAGGTTCTGGTACCTCTCTGTCACGATCTAGAGGTGTTTGGGTTTGAACTTTATTTTGTGTGTGTATTTGATCACTCACTGTTTATGTTCTTTAGATTGTGACTTCTTCAGTTTATTTCACTATGCTTTTATCTTTATCGATACACGCAGGCAGATTTGTTTTGCAGGGGTTTAAAACGTTCACACATTCATACAAACACACCAATAACCATTCAAATAAATAGAACAGTGCTCAAATCAAATCAAAGCAGGACACAGAAGAGGGGGACAAACTCAAAAATAAAATAAATACCAGTAATGAGAAATAAAATCTTTATAGAACCAATGGGTAAAACCCATAAATCCAAAATAATCTTTAAATCTGTTAAATCTGTTAAATTCATTGAGAGATGCAGTATTGTTCCAGTAACAGCAGCTGCAACAAAGCTGTTTTTTAAAATGTCTGGTCCTACATTTGGGGACTAAAAATCATGATTTTGAAAATACGGCTATCAGAGAGGGCCTAGATGGCCCTGACTAACCCTAACCCATAACCTCTGAACATGTGGTGCTAATTTTGAAAACATTTTGAACCTTGTTTTTATGACATATCTGTTTTGTCTTCAACATGTGACCAACATGTTATTTCTGCTTAGATGGGCATTTAAAAGAACAAGTTCAGGCTGAATGACCTTTATATCTAAAGCTATTAAGGGATCCTAGTTTGATTTATTAAATTAATCTCCAATGGCTCCATTCCAGCACCATAAGGACAACACTCTGTCTCTCCACTATGCCTTTACGTCTTTGTTTAAGACCATTCCTTGTATGTCTTCTCCATTTATCTCGTTTTCTCTTTTTTGTTAGTCTCCCTAAATATCTTTCCAATCAAAGCACCATCGCACCTCATTTAGTATGACAATATTTATGGCCCTAAATCTGTACAGACACCACTGGAACGCAGAAGCAGCTGTGTGTTCCAGTAGTGTTTGTATAGATTTATTCTATTTTTCTTCATGCCACGAGGGACTGAAGACACCAACAGACCTTAAATGATCTGTGGCTCATTATAGGTAATTAAAACGTTTCCTAAGATTCCTCTATGGCTGACACTTTATGAAGACATTTTAATTCTTCACTTCGTTTGTTACCCACTTACACAACTTTCAAGCGCTCTGAAGATAAAACAACAAAAAGAGCAAATTGGATGCCATGACCTACAAGGAATCATTAATTTTTAAGTGCGTCCCCACTTTGAGGACACAATCACAAGATGGATCAGAGTAGAGATTGTTTCTAAATGTTTTATAAATGATTAACACATCATTTGGATCCAAAGACAAACTGGAGCAGACAGAAGAGTTAAGCTGAAGGGGAATGTGTGTTTGATTTATGCAGTTCTGTTTAATTCATCAAAAGGCCTGATTTGGTTTAAAAATTAATTCCGTTTCTGAAATGTTCTAAACATTCATTAATGCCTGGTCAGAGTCATCTTCAGCAAACTGTCTGTTTTTCTAATAATGACTCCACTTCTGATTGATATGTCTAAATATACATCCTGAGTCATAGTGGTCATACAGTCCAGAATTAATAACAACATTATGTAAACTGGACATGTATAATGGCTGCTGATTTATCCATTTCCCTGCTCTGCTGTCTGTCATTCCCTCATTCTTATTCTCAGCTTGTTCCTCACTCTGGGTTCTCCTGGTTTTCCGTCCCCCTCTCTGGTTAACCTCTCTCGCTCGCCTCATTTTCTTTCTGTCTTCATTTTTTCCTGTCACTACCGTCCTCCCTGGTGACTCCTTCTTTCTCTCCTCTCTCTGTCCATCCAGCACCTGTTCACTGAGCCTGTTTTTCCACCTTGTCCGTCAGGAATAATATTGTTTTTTTTACCATCTCTGCATCTTGTGTTCTCAGACAGTTGTTTAGATGTTGTTCTTCCTTTCTCCACCTTCCCTCCGTGTCCGTTTTACATCCTTGCATCCTCTTTCGGTGCCAGTGCCAACCCAGTGACCATAGCTCCCAGGCCAGGAGCATGCAATGTGCTCCTGGTGTTATGATTTGGGGTTGTTTGGTTTTTGGTTTTTCTTATATTTCTCTCTCAGTTTTGGAATCATGCTTCTGTTTATTATTTTTCTGTTCATGTTTTAGTTTTGTTCATGCTTTAGTTTTTGTTTGTTTTCAAGAGTCTCTGTTCTTGGTCCAGCCACGTTTTGTCTGTTAATTATCTTTATCTGGTTCACCTGCTCCAAACTAATCTGTCTCCTAGCTCCACCTGGTTTACTCTCCTTATATTCACTCCTGTTCAGTTGTTCAGCGCAGAAACATTTTCTCAAATCATGTCTTGTTTTGTGGACCATGCAATGCCTGTCCAGCCAGCCTGCTTCTGTTTTGTTCCTGCCTCTTCTGAGAGTGAGTTTTTGTTTTTTTATTAAATCGTTTTCACCTACTGTCATGCTGCCCAGGGGAGGAGCCAGACTTTTATTATTGGGGGGCAGAGGGGGGCCAAGGCTATCTCAGGGGGTCCACAAACTATGAGAATGACTTTTACATACCAAGTACACAGGGGATGAGATTTGTGTGCATAATTTGCAGTTTATTAACAATGTAACACAAAAAACAGACAAAATGTAAAACACTTGGCATCAACTTTTGAACAATGACACCATTGTGATGAAGCTCTGGAATATTCCAAAAGTGGAGTTCAATCAATGTCCAAGCATTAAAAAGTATTAAAAGAGAATTAGAAATGAATATCACACTTAAAACTACTGTTAATTGCTATTAATGTTGATGTGTCTGCTTTTATTTGTAGAAATATTGTTGCTTGTATGTAAATAGAATGTATAATATATTATTTTTAAATATATAAATAATGTTGAAAGAAAATATATAAGTTGTAACAGTATCCTAATGTAAGCAGTATTAGATCAATATATATATTATGTAGCGACCATCAGGTTCCATCCCTTTGGTCGCTTCTGGGTTTGGGTGGATCCAGGTTACTATGCGCTTACAAACAATGTCCAGACTGGGAAATAAGTTGGGGGGTGCTCCCATTTATTGAACAGCTTTCAAATTGATGATAATCCAACATCAAAGTGACGGTCTACAATAGCAGCTATGATGTAGAACATAATGTGGTGAGTTTGAAGTATAGAGACGAAACATGATCAACAGAGCGGTGAAAACCGTAGGACCTTCCCTAACCCAAACCCTCTGCCTTCTCACCTCTGCACCTACGTACACCAAACATTGTGTACTTGTCACCATTTTTTTCTTTTCATGCCCCCCCGTTCTTTTTTTTTTAACACTGTACCTGCATATTATGTGTTCAAAGGAGACCTATACGGAAAAAGCAGGGATAGAACATAAATGGATGGATTTATTCAAAAATAAAAAAATGATAAATAAAAAATATAACCATAGATGAGGCAGCTAACTAGCAGGTTTTAGTTAAGTAGAATTAGCACTGGGTCCTTTTGGAAGAGCAAAAGCAGTACTGGACACGGCTGGCTGGCTGGCTGGCTGGGGGCGGCAATCCGATTTCAGGGGGGTCCAGTGCACAGATGGAGCGTGAGGCAGCGCAGCGCCAGAGAGTTCGGGAGGGCTGCTCTGTCCCTCCGCCTCAGCTCCGACGTTCCCCTCCTGCTTCCGTACCAGCAGCTAAGCCGTCATCTTCCTCCCGCCGCAGGAATCGCCGACGTGCAGAGGTTAGCTGCCGGTGGGCTGGCGAGGAGGTGGTTTCCATGCCAGCTGACGTGATGGCTGCAGCAAGCAAGCCGCACCTTCGTCTGCCACAGCAAAATTTCCCAGGCTCACTGCAGCTCCGCCCATGCCGTCTTCAGCCCGGTGTTCTGAGGCAACGCCAGAGGAGCGATTAAGGTTTTTTGCCCGCCAGATAAAGAGCTTAAGGAAGGCCAGTTTCCTGTGTTTCTCTCCTGAGCAGATGCAGAGAATCAAGCAAATGGAGGAGGATTATGAAACGGCAGTAAGACTGTTTTACTGCCGTCCTCCTTCACCCACACCAAGCCTCAAGAGCTCTGCTGCTGCTGCTGTTGAGCAGCCCACGTCAGGTCTCCAGAGCGCCGCTGCTGCGGTTGAGCAGCCCACGTCAGGTCTCCAGCATGCTGCAGAGTTTCCGGAGGGGCCCGTGGGTGGGCTGCCTCCCTCACCAGGTCCTGAGCACCTTCTTTTTTTTCTCGGGGGGGGGTGCTCATGGAACTTAGGCCAGACACACCACAGCCTGACTCCAGGCCAGACCCTAAGTCTGCCTCAACCTCCTCCACACGTCGCAGAGGACGTCGTAAGAGGGACGCCTTGGCTCAAGTGTTATGATTTGGGGTTGTTTGGTTTTTGGTTTCTGGGTTTTTCTTATATTTCTCTCTCAGTTTTTGAATCATGCTTCTGTTTATTATTTTTCTGGTCATGTTTTAGTTTTGTTCATGTTTTGTCAAGTTTGGTTTTGTTCATGCTTTAGTTTTTGTTTGTTTTCAAGAGTCTCTGTTCTTGCTCCAGCCATGTTTTGTCTGTTAATTATCTTTATCCGGTTCACCTGCTCCAAACTAATCTGTCTCCTAGCTCCACCTGGTTTACTCTCCTTATATTCACTCCTGTTCAGTTGTTCAGCACGGAAACATTTCTCAAATCATGTCTTGTTCTCAACTCATGTCTTGTTTTGTGGACCATGCAATGCCTGTCTAGCCAGCCTGCTTCTGTTTTGTTCCTGCCTCTTCTGAGAGTGAGTTTTTTTAAATTTTTTTTATTAAATCGTTTTTCACCTACCGTCATGCTGCCTACTCGTCTGCATTCTGGGGTCCCACATCTCGCAAGTCCTAACACCTGGATATGTTCAGATAAACAAATATTCTCTGACTTTAGACTTTAAATGTTTAGGTCATTATACGCCGCTCTCAACAAATAGCTGTCGATATGTCCTACCTTCAGGTACAGAATGGTGCTGCAGTCTGCTCTCATTGTCATAATGTGGTTGAAGGAGGATCAAAATGCAGAGCGTAGTAGTAGCAACAAATAAAGTTCTTTAATAAAGAAAATTAGAAAAACTTACAAACTTGTGAATAGGAACTGGGCAGAGTAATGTAGACACGGGGAGCAAACAACCATGGACCATAAGGCAGAACAATGGACATGGAGCAGGCAGGCAAACAAACAGAGGAACAAGCAGAGAACAATGAAAACCAAACAGCTGAGAGAATGGAGAGATTGGCAGGGCCAGCAGGTGAGTCTGAGAAACATCTGAGGCAGACGAAGTCTGAGGGACCTGAGGGTGGAACCATATGGCTTGCAGATCATTCAGACGTCTTCTGTTGACTCGTTTAAACACTAGTTTAGATGACTTGTGTTTACATTTTCACAATGTGATTAAATGGGGGTTTTCTTATGGTGTATTCTTCTTTAATAAACTGATGGAAATTATTGCCCTATGTGTAATATATAAAAGAAAGATCCTGGCTAATACCTTTTATTTTCAGGTTTCTTCAGTAAAATCCAGTAAAGCCCGATACTTTGATCAGTCAGTGAAACTGTGCTGGCTGTTAATGGCTCTCCATGAAATCACCTGATCTGTCTGTAAAGATTAAAGCATTATTCAGTTTGAGTCCATTTAACAAAATAAACTGTGACAAAAGAAAAAGTAAAAGAGGATCATGGAAAATGTTTCTGTTCTATTTATTTAGTCTGTAGAACCTCAGGCCAGAGAATAATACTGATAAGTTGATCTTAGTCATTAGCATCATTGTTACCCAGCCTAGAGCTAAAACGTTGGCACTGCTCCTCTTATCTTTTCCACCTGTACTTATCTTCATCCTTCTTTCTGCAATCATCCTTCCTCTCTTTCTCCCCGGCGTCCCTCTTGGACACTTGGCAGCACCATCCTTCTGTTCCTTCCCAACATTTAGTCTCTCCTCCCAGCCCATCTCTTTGCTTCTGGGTAGGGATGCTGGTTGGCTGAATGAGAGAAATATTGAGGAAAAATGGGGAAACAGAGATGTAACAGATGTCTCTGTTCCATTAAGAGGGTAATGAGCGGAGCTGGAAGTAGCCTCACCACGCAGACACAGCGGGGATCCACTGCAGGGTCCAGTTCTACTGAGCCAGAAGACAGCAACACCTGGCTACATTTCTGTACTACATCACAAATGATGCTTCCCTCTCCTCTCACTCTCCTCTCTTTCTTCTCGTCATTTCCCTGCTTGTCTTGGGTGTTTTTCTTTGTTTCCTTTGTCTTTATCCTTTCCTTTCATTTAGTACAGTAATTTCTCCTCTTTGTTCTGAATGAGGGCAGACGCTCTACTGCTTCTATGTCCTGCCTATGAAGTCTGAGGTCTGATATGGGCCAACTGGACTTTAAACAATCTGGTAAAAACACAGGCCTTGTGTTCAGTACCAGAAATCCTTTCCAGCACTGACTGGGAGCCATTGCTGTGTTCTGAACGAGTTTGTTGCATTTTTATCGTCTGAACACTGAAATATTCTATGCTTTTTATAGTTGTTTTACATGCTGCCTTATTCATTTAATAATTACCGTATATTGACTATAGAAATTACAGATTAATTTTCATTTTATTATCTACATTACCTTGTTTCATCACATTAGCAGCTGGTATTATTTGGTACTTACATTGTATTAAATTGACAGTAAGTCATTACATTGTCATCAGAGCTGTATTATTCCAGTGTTTTATCGTACTGCTAAGCTTTAACAGGAAGGTCAGATGAACCAGCTCTAAAGAAGCTTTTTAAAATAGTAAAATTCAGCACCAGCAGCACTTAGATCTGGGCTTGAGTAACCTACAAGACACTTTAGATTAGTAGGTTTTTCTGTTTATCTAAAGCATTGTGTGTGTGTGTGTGCATATGAGTGTGTTTTTTCTGTGAAACATGACTCAACAGTCCCAGGTGATTTACCTTCTTTAGAGTTTGGGTTTTTCAGCCACAGTCTCGGTTTGGGTTCCCCAGATGGCAGCCTCTTTCCCATCCAGCCAAATAATCCCATTACACACAGGCATATCAGACACAACAGGCCACTGCAGGGGGGCTTTGAAATCCTTCACAAATAGAGCTGCAAAATAGATTCATCCTTGCCAAGAGATAATAAACATTAAAACGAACATGCACATTTTGAGCACACATGTACACACTATTACCATGTAAATACACAGTCCCCTGCGTTCACACGTTGGCTCCCCATCAGTCTACCCACACCGTCCTCCATTCCATCACATCGCCTTCAAAAAGCTGACTACTCGTCAGGAAAATGTCTCAAACATTAGTCAAAGTGTCACCGAAGTGTTAGCTGATTTCAAGGTTAAGGTGTGTGTAAATATGGAGCCTTCATTCAGTCCAAAATACACTCATGGTGTCTGGCTGAGAATAAAGAATCAATCTCTCACTAGCAGGCAGCTTCTTTAGCTTTGAAAACCTAAAGCTTAGTCAGTAATCAGGACAAAAAGTAGAGAAGAGAGTTTCAGGTATGCTCAACGTCAGTGAGTTAGTCTGCTGCAGATACCGAACCTTTTCTGTTTTCTCATCTCACTGTTTATGTTTTATGTCAGTCGCTGTTGTCCACAGCGACTTACAAATGAGGGGCAGTTCATATTAAAGCTAACAATTCCTTTGAAGGAAGCCCACTAATCTGGCTCTGTCCGAGGGGACAGAGTGACCAGTAGGTCCTAGGATGCTAGGGTTTCTTACTGCTCTAACTGTAATGCTTTGGGACGAGTCGAGAGGAGGCCCTGATTTGCATTTGTGCTCCAACAGTCTATTTGACAACATAGATGCCATTTCTAATCATCTTCATATGTCACTCCCGTTTCTACAGAACAAGGAAAGATTAAAAAGCATAATTAGCAGAGTCTCACTATGGTTTGTTACTATGGTTTCAGTAGAATAGGAGGTACAAACACAGCATTCAAGGCCAATAAAAGATTATTTCCAAGTCGACTCATTATGGTTTAAAATCTGTTTCTCACTCCATTTATAAAAAGGAACATTCGTTGTTCAGACTCTCCAGGTTAATCAAGATTAAGGTACATGCCTGGCTTGACTTTCTCTCCGAGGCCTGCTGAAGCAACGGTGTCCCAGAAAAGTCCCCAGCAGAGACACTGTCTCTACAACCCGAGTGAAGCGGTTTTCCTTGCCTGAGAGAAGGACGACGAGTAGCCCTATCACTTGTAACGTGCAGTTTTGGCCGGCCGACAGAACGGGCCGCCCACCCACAGCTTCGTTAGGTTAGCCGAAGGCTAACCGCTTGTTGACTGTGGACGTTTCTTCAAACTTCGCCGCCCCGGACATCTTTTCCTGAACATGGTCAGAGGTTAGGTGAGCGAGTCAGGAAACGTTTTCCTTCACCAGTATTACGTAGTGACCTGGCCACTATCCTGCAAGAAGAATGGCTTAAAATCCCTCTGACCACTGTGCAGGACTTGTATATGTCATTCCCAAGACAAATTGATGCTGTATTGGCCGCAAAAGGAGGCCCTACACCATACTAATAAATTATTGTGGTCTAAAACCAGGTGTTTCAGTTTCATTGTCCAACCCCTGTAGTCCCTCCAGCGTGTCCTGGGCCGTCCCCTGGGCCTCCTCCCGGTGGGACGTGCCTGGAACACCTCCCGAGGAAGGCGTCCAGGAGGCCTCCGGTATAGATGCCCGAGCCACCTCAACTGGCTCCTCTCGATATGGAGGAGCAGCGGCTCTACTCCAAGCCCCTCCCGGATGGCCGAGCTCCTCACCCTATCTCTAAGGGAGTGCCCAGCCACCCTACGGAGGAAGCTCATTTCAGCCGCTTGTATCCGGGATCTCGTTCTTTCGGTCATGACCCAAAGTTCATGGCCATAGGTGAGGGTAGGAACGTAGACCGACTGGTAAATCGAGAGCTTCGCTTTTCGGCTCAGCTCTCTCTTCACCACAACAGACCGGCACAGTGCCCCCATTACTGCGGCAGCTCCTGCTCCATTCTTCCCTCACTCGTGAACAAGACCCCAAGATACTTGAACTCCTCCACTTGAGGCAGGAACTCTCCTCCAACCTGAAGAGGACAAGCCACCCTTTTCCGGTCGAGTACCATGGCCTCTGACTTGGAGGAGCTGATCTTCATCCCAGCCGCTTTACACTCGGCTGCGAATCGCCCCAGCGCATGCTGTAGGTCTTGGCTGGAGGGGGCCAGCAGGACCACGTCATCTGCAAAAAGAAGAGACGAAATCCACTGGTCCCCAAACCAGACACCCTCCAGCCCTTGGCTGCGTCTAGAAATCCTGTCCATAAAAGTAATGAACAGGACCGGTGACAAAGGGCAGCCCTGCCGGAATCCAACATGCACCAGGAACAGGTCCGACTTAGTGCCGACAATGCGGACCGAACTCCTGCTCCGCTCGTACAGGAACCGGATGGCCCCTAATAAAGGGCCCCCGATTCCATACTCCTGGAGCACCTCCCACAGGGCATCACGAGGGACACAGTTGAATGCCTTCTCCAGGTCCACAAAACTTATGTGGACCGGTTGGGCAAACTCCTATGAACCCTCGAGTACCCTGGAGAGCGTATAGAGCTGGTCCAGTGTTCCACGGCCGGTACGAAAACCACACTGCTCCTCCTGAAGCCGAGGTTCGACTATCGGCCGGACTCTCCTCTCCAATACCCTGGCATAGGCCTTACCAGGGAGGCTGAGGAGTGTGATCCCCCAGTAGTTGGAACACACCCTCCGGTCACCTTTCTTATGAAGGGGGACCACCACCCCAGTCCGCCAGTCCAGAGGCACTGTGCCCGACCGCCACGCAGTGTTGAAGAGGCGTGTCAACCATGACAGCCCCACAACATCCAGAGATTTGAGGTACTCAGGGCGGATCTCATCCACCCCCGAAGCCTTGCCACCACGGAGCTTTTTAACCACGTCAGTGACTTCAGCCTGGATGATGAAAGAGTCCAACCCCAAGTCCCCTGCCTCTGTTTCCACCAGGGAATGCGCGATGGCAGGATTGAGGAGATCCTCGAAGTACTCCTTCCACCGCCCGATAATGTCCCCAGTCGAGGTCAGGAGCTCCCCATCTCCACTATAAACAGTGTTGGCGAAGCACTGCTTCCCCCTCCTGAGGCGCCGGACGGTTTGCCAGAATCGCTTCGAGGCCAACCGGTAGTCCTTCTCCATGGCCTCACCGAACTCCACCCAGGCCCGAGTTTTTGCCTCTGCCACAGCCCGGGCCGCAGCACACTTGGCCTCACGGTACCCGTCAGCCGCCTCAGGAGTCCCACAAGACTCCTTCCTCAGCTTGACAGTATCCCTTACTGCTGGTGTCCACCACCAGGTTCTGGGATGGCCGCCGCGACAGGCACCGCAGACCTTACGGCCGCAGCTACGGGCAGCAGCATCGAAAATAGATGCGGAGAACAAGGTCCAGTCGGACTCTATGTCTCCAACATCCCCCGGAATCTGGTCAAAGCTCTCCCAGAGGTGGGAGTTAAATACATCCCTGGCCGAGGGCTCCGCCAGACGTTCTCAGCAGACCCTCACTATGCGCTTGGGCCTGCCAAGTCTGTCCGGCTTTCTCCTCCTCCAGCGGATCCAACTCACCACCAGGTGGTGATCAGTGTCCAAAACATGCGGCCCAAGGTCTGATGATACGACAACAAAGTCGATCATTGACCTCCTGTCTAGGATGTCCTGGTGCCAAGTGCACTGATGGACACCCTTATGTTTGAACATGGTGTTCATTATGGACAATCCGTGACTAGCACAGAAGTCCAATAACAAAGCACCACTCGGATTCAGATCGGGGAGGCCATTCCTCCCGATCACGCCTCTCCAGGTGTCACTGTCGTGTCCCACGTGGGCGTTGAAGTCCCCCCAGCAGAATAATGGAATCCCCGGGAGGGGCACTATCCAGCACCCCTGACAGGGACACCAAGAAGGCCGGGTCGCTCTCCGGCGAGTCCCGACCCCAGGCCTGGCTCCAGGGTGGGCCCCTAGCTCTGTCCTACCGGGCAACGTCACGTGCCTCGATATATTTGTCCTCATGAAAGATTCTTGAATCCTTCATGAGGACAAACTTTTGAATTTGATTCAGTTTTATTTATATAGCGCCAATTCCCAACACATGTCGTCTCAAGGCACTTTACAAAGTCAATTCAGTCGAATCATACAGATTTCAGGTTGGGTTCATACATTCCAGTTAATCCTAATTATCAAACAGTTCAGTCAGATTCAGTTAATTATTCAAGATGGTTAAAAAGTTTTTTTTATCTAAGGAAACCCAGCAGATTGCAGCGATTAAGTGACTTGATGCATTCATTCCTCTTGGATGAGCATGTAGAGACAGTGGACAGTCGCTTGCATTGATCTCCAGCAGAACCAGAACCAAGCTCAGTGTGAGCGGCCATCTGCCACGACCGACTGGGGGTTTGGGAGAACAGAGCAGAGAAGAAAAAAGAGCACAGAAGCACTGATCCAGGAGTACTTTCTATAGTAAAGAAAAGTTAAATATTAATTGTTAAAGCTCCTTTAGTGACTTCATTTAGGACAGCTAAGCAGATCTGAAACTGTTTACTCTTATTTGGGACAACAATCATCCTGGAATAAAAGACTGTTTTGTTTTATTTAAAAAATGCTGATTTAGGTTGTTTTACCATCTTTATGGGGCCTCATTTAGAAATCCCACATAAAACATAAATAAAATATAGTGATATCTATAGAAACTGAACATAAATCATCCTTGAATGAAAGTTTACTTAAGTTAATGTGGTAAATAATATTGGCCACATTTAATAGGCTTCATTTTTGAAAAATGTACAGTACAGACCAAAGGTTTGTGTACCGCAGAGTGAAGGCAAAAGGGCCAACAAGTGCTAAGCATCTCTGGGAACTCCTTCAAGACTGTTGGAAAACCATTTCAGGTGACTACCTCTTGAAGCTCATCAACAGAATGCCAAGAGTGTACAGAGCAGTAATTAAAGCAAAAGATGGCTACTTTGAAGAACCTAGAATATAAGACATATTTTCAGTTGTTTCACACTTTTTTGTTCAGTATATAATTCCACATGTGTTAATTCATAGTTTTGATGCCTTCAGTGTGAAGTAGAGGCTGACATTTTTTCGAAAATCCCACGGGTCACGGGATTCCCATGGGAATCCCGCGGGATGGGAGACAGCATTAGTAAAGATCACGTGATTGGGACGGTACAGGATAAAAAATGAACGGGAGCAGACGGGAGCGGGAGCTAACCAATAGGAGGGAAAATAAACTAGGATCAATTGTCTTTGGAAATGTAAAACTGAGACCTGGATTGACGCCGCCATTGTGTAGTTTTTTTCCAAGAAGCCTATACTATAATGTGAGTCAAACAAACTACACGACCCACAAGCCAACAGTGCTTCTGATCGATGTTTTCCACCTGCGTTCAGAATGAAGGGAGCAAACGCAGGTGGAAAACTGGACGTGGTAAAATTGGATTTGCAACGTAAAGTCAGAAGTAAGGACTTATCTATTAAACTCATAGAGCCGACAGGAAAGTCGCAAATATTACCGAACTTCAGGAGACTCAAATGCAGCGTTGTTAACTCGCAGTATGCTGCTTGTGAAACGTGTTTAGTCATAATCAAGTACACCAGTGATTAAGGCAAATTCTGGATTGAATCAGCTGCATCTCTTCATTCGTCAAACCAAAAGTACCATCACGCGTCAAGTCTCATCTGACCAACAAAGTTGCTGCATTTGCACTAAAGATTTAAGAGCTTTTGCCACAGTAGAGGGGAAAGGTACGGAGGCCGGGAGGGGACATGGGGGGGATTATTTTTTTTTTGCGTCCCCACGCAATACTTTTGCGTTTGCTCGCAAACGTTGTTAATCACCTTGAGAAAGTTGAGAAAGCTGTGCATTTTGGAACAGCTGCACAGATGACAAACTGCTTACAAAACAAACAGCACTGATATGGCTTATTTGTCATATAGGTTAACATGCAGTCAACAATGTGATTAAATGCTTAGGATAAGAAGAAGCGTTCAAATCACTATAAAAACAAAAGCACTTATGGCGTGCAAAAAAAAAGTACACATCATGCAGCAGCAATAAGCAATAAAGTGTCGCAGATGTGGTTTCGTGCAGTATTATTGTCCAGAGTACAGTAGTCCGACAGCTCGTGGATAATAACTGTCTTTAAGTCTGATTGAAGATTATTTTATTTAAGGCCGATTTCAAAATAAAACTCAATAAATCTCAAAAACGGGTGTAGAGTTTGATCCATTTTTGCAGTTATCTGGTTTGGAAAATGCCCCACAAAGTATTGCGAGATAACGCAAAGACTATTGCGTGAGAACGCAAAAAGTATTGCGTGGGAACGCAAAAGTATTGCGTGGGGACGCAAAGGAAAAAAAAATTCCCCCATGTCCCCTCGCGGGCTCCGTAGAAAGGCTTCATCAGGGGAAGATATTAAATAAATACGTTGTGAAATAGAAAAAAATTTAATGTACCATTAAATGTACAATTTATTTTAATACATCATTAAATATTAAGCATAACACTAATTACGTCATGTCATCTTTAAAATTATACTTAATTATTCAGTGGCACATTTAATTGCATAATAGTCCATTTCATGATATAATGGTACATTTATTGTTTCTAATGATGTATTAAATAAATAAATGGTACCTTTAATTTAATGGCACATTTAATGTTACATTTCTTTCATGTTACATTTACTTCACTTATGTGACATTCACAACATTGATTTATTTAATGATGATTTTATTGTATTAATTTTGTCCAGTTTGACCCTCCATCCTTGATGCCTGTATAGGAGGTCATGTCAGAATTTGAATCAGGTGTCCTGGAGCAGACACACATCTAAAACTTGCAGGGAAGGGGTCCCTGAGGACCAGGGCTGTGAACCATTGAGGTACAGTTTCTAAATTATGAAGGTAATGCCTTTTTGCACTTTTGTTCACCAAGTACAGTTCTCTTGCTAGGTGCATTTTTCTTTCGTTTCAGCAATTTGAAACATAAAAGTAATGTCATTGTTCAAAGGAAACAATCACTTAATAAATGAGTAAAACCCAACTATGTACATTTTGTTTATTCAGCTAAGATAGGCATGGTCTGTTTCCTTGGTTGATATTTTATTATTTCTTCATTGTTATTCTTTATACTTTAACTGGCCTTTACTACAGCTAAAAACAGGGACCTAAATGGTCCTTCAAACAAAGAAATTTCCAAAAGACTAAATGAAGAAAACAAAAATGGGAGTGGCACAGGAGTGGGAGTCGTTCTAAATGGGAGCAGGATGGGAGTGGGAGTCAATTTACCAGGAGTGGGACGGGACAGGATTTTTTTGTTATGCTGGCCTGGGATTGGGATGGGACAAGACATTTTTCTGTGGGAGCGGGATGGGACAGGAGAGAAAATCCACTCCCGTGTCACCCTCTAGTGTGAAGCTACAATATTCATGGTCATGAAAAAAAGGACAACTCTTTGAATGAGAAGGTGTGTCCAAACTTTTGGTCTGTACTGTATATCTTAATATTATTAAGGAAGTATCACTGTAAATGTTTAAAGATGCAAATTTAACATTGACGTTCTTAAAATATGTTTCCTCTGGGCAGATTTTGAAAACAGTCCAACATGTCTTTAAACGTAAATATTTCTTAGTACTTCATCAAACTGTAGTATTCTCTCTATGAGTCACAGGATTCAGTAAACTATTCCAGCATTATCTGCCACCAAATCCACAATGCTCCTGACTTCTTTAGCAACATGACAGAAGTTAGCCGTAGCAAACTCTTTTTCAGAACCAGGCAACCATAATGATACTCAACGCCCACATCCTAGAGGCTTGAGCCAATAAAAAAGAAGCTGAGGTGATGATGCTGTTCCAAAGACCGCTCCCTCTGTCCCACCCCCTCTATCTATACTCCGCCCCCTCTGTCTCTACCCCCTCTATCTATACTCCGCCCCCCCTGTCCCGCCTCCTCTGTCTCCACCCCACTCTGTCTGTCCCGCACCCTCTATCTATACTCCGCCTCCTCTGTATCTGCCCCGCCCCCTCTGTCTCTACACCGCTCCCTTGGTCCCGTCCCCTCTGTCTATACTCCGCCCCCTCTGTATCTGCCCCGCCCCCTCTGTCTCTCCCCCGCTCCCTCTGTCCCGCCCCCTCTATCTATACTCCGCCCCCTCTGTCTCTGTCCTGCCCTGTCTTTTTTTTTTTCCAGCTGCTTGCTGACGAAGAAAAGACAATCCAGCAACCAAGGAATGTAAAAAAGAAAGAGAAATAAATTGGCTCAGGGAAATCTGTTGGGTTAGAAAATACAACAGGGGTATAATGGAGGGGAAAATATATCGGTGTATTAAAAGGACAGTAAAATAATTTGAAAATGTATTTTTTATTCAGGGTTATAACATGTTTTCAACATATTTGGGTAGTAATGAATATGAAAAAAATAAAATGGATAGAAAAAATAAAACAGAAAGAAATTCCCTTCATTTCAAATTAACCATCTACTTTTTGGCCCAGTAATTATTTTATTGAGTGATTTATTTATTTCTGTATGTATTCTTAATTATGACAGGGTTGGTCCTCCACATCACGTGATATTGTTAAATTCCCTTGGATTAACTACATTGCAGACAGCAATGCTCTTCATTGCCACAGTGAACCTTTAAAGAAAGGACATCACCCTAGCTCAAATGAGCTTCCCTCACATTTATCTTCAAATTTAAAGACGTTAGAAATTAGTGAACAGCCAAAACTCTGAATCCATTTTTAACTCCTGCCTAGCAATATATTGACACAAGTTGAACTTTGAAACGTTACCACTTATAAGTACTGTTGTGGAGTCACTTCATAGTTTTTACACAACTTTTAATGTCCATAGTATTTCCATAAAGTAAGCCCTTTTTATATCTATTTTCTGCTACCTTCTTATGGGCCTTGGTTGAAATGTGCCAGTTATGTAAGCCCTTTTATCTGCTGGTATAGATGAATGTGAAGACTAGCACATCCAGAAGAGTGCAGTGAAAAATAAACAGGTCATAATGGATATTACATTGAAAGGGTTCTTGTTTAAATGCAGGAAACGAGAACCCCAACAGCCTTCTATTATCAGAGAAAATAATTCCCCAAGTTAAAATGTTTTGAAAGCTGTAAATCAGGTCAAAGGAACACAGATAACACAGCACAAAGGATTAGGTTTCTATCAGAGGTCATGATTACACAAGCTAAGTGATGTTTGTAGATGAATGACAATATGAGGTGTTTTCTGTCATGAAGTGGACATCTTTATCATGTAAGGAGCCTTCATATGATATAAGAGCTTCAGAAAAAAACTGGAATCAACTTATTGGATTCCCTAGTAAAGATGTGCAAGAATCCTCAAAATAAATGTATGTTTTGTTGCAGTACCATGATCTTTAATAAAATAAATATCCATGTATTTACTACATAAGCATAAAACAAATATATTTTTCTTTCAGTATCCATTGTTTTACTTTTTGGTACCCCAGTTGTTTTGTTGTCAGATTATTTATTCAGATAATATTATTAAAAGACTCAAAGATGATCAGTATTCAGTTTTTTGGCAAATATGTGAATGTGTTCATGATGACTTGCAGTCTAACGAGGTCAGTGCCTTGTTGTAGATTCCAAGTCAGTTACATGGATTGCAGTTTGATTATTGTTATAAAGAATGCAGCCAAGTTCAGTTTATTTTTCAAACTGGTGAAAATCTATGTTTGGAAACACGCTCCAGATTATCAGTCATACAGGACAGGGGACAGGACATGACAATCCTAAATGCTTAAGTAGAACGCAACTGGACTGGACTAAATGAAGGAACCTTTTGGATGACAAGTGAAACGTCTTCATGAAACAAAAGAAGAAGTCCAGCTGCTTTCCATCTAAGCAAACCCAACTGCCTGCATCGTGCTGAATAAAAGTGCTGATTACTATTGTAGGACCCCTTCTGCATTTGACATAGCCTTTGGTCATCACATTTACCCTGTGCATCATCGAAATGTGCCATTTGTAATGATAACCGACATGGGGGGTTGCCTTAAAAAGAAAAGTGATATCTGTAGCATTTTGTCCGCCATGGCTGAAGGTCATCTTGTGTGTTTAAGTTCCTGTAAAACTAAAAGTATTTGTGCAAAACTCATTTGGGGAATTGTTTTGTGAACATTAAAGCCTCTTGTTGCAAGGGATTTAGGAAAGAATTTAAGAAGAAAACTGCCGACGTTTGACCAAGTTTTAAAGACGGAGGAAAATGGGCGTTGCTCTGTGTTGCTCTGTTCATACTGGTACCAGTATGCCTAGGCTTAACTGGTTAACATCCACTCATCTTACAGCTGGTGAGGGGAGCTGGCTGTTAGTGCAGCGGGAGCAGACATCTCCGAAAATGTCAAAGCACTTTTGCAATTAAGTAATATCATGGTAAACCCAGCGGATATTTTAGGTCTACACAGCTACATTCTCACCTAAAACGTTGTAAAAGTTGTGTTTCACAGAAAGCATAATGTATCAACTTTATTTACAGCTCTTCTCTCTCTGCCGACAGTTTAAACAATCTGCTTCGGCCCAATAGTCACACATCTGTTACTAAATCATTGAAAGCAGAAAGAGGTGGTAGCTGATGCTAACTTTGTGAATATTTTAATACCAAGCCCACAGATATTGGCTCGCTCAACCACAAGTATTTCTACATGTTGTATGATTCAGTGTTATCTATGAGTTAGTGCATTTACAGGTCAAACTTTATGATTTATGTGAGTTCACTTTGTGAGCTTTATACTTAGATAAGTTTAGATTTTGTTCATCTGCTTCAGTCTTGTTACTGCTTAGATGTTTATTTGACTTGAGATGATACATGATGATCTTACAAAGTAAAAATGCTCGTTTTGAAAAAGAAGCATTTGGTAATGCAGCTTTTTTCTTTGTGGCACTGAAAGTAAAGAAGACAAGACAAGATATGTGAACAGAAATTGTGGGAGGATGTAAATTCACCAAAAAAGCAGTTTGGTCATTAAGAGAAAGCCATTAACTAGTCTCATGTACTCTAGTTCTGAAATAATTATCAGTATTATCTGTGAATGTGTGTGCATGTATTAAAGTTTAGAAAATCCTTTATCATCCACACCCATCAAATCTTTTCTTTCATATGTCCCTTTCTCAACATTAATCAGCAAATATGGTATCCTAATTGTGTGACTGATTTCATTAAATCAGAACTACATCTAGCAGTTGCCCCAGGCAGACAGACATCGGAGACAGACGATTTCTAACCGAAAGTCCCAGGATTTAAATACCTGCAATTGTTTTAACCCGAGTAAAAGACATTTGTGTACTTTCTGTTTCCACTGCTCTGAAAGGCCAGAGAAATTTTGTTAAATCAGGCTAATGACATATGGGTAAGTTGGAAAGGAAACTGCACTACACCTCCAGTCCAGTGGGTGTCAGTAATAAAAAACCAAAATCAAACAAGCAAAGCCTGACTGAGAAGCCCGTATTTCACAATTAGTTCACAAAACAAGATGGAGAATGCACAACTGGCTTTTTTGTTTGTGGTGTTGTGCTACATTGTAATTGAAATGCAGTAATTGACAAGGGAAAGAAGGCAGCTGATTTCCTGACCACAACATCTTAGAAGACGACAACAACTCGCAGGTCCTAAATAGGGTGGGTGAGCAGAAATCAGAACACTGCAAGAAAGGGTCCACCAATTATCATTGCTCAGCACATAACCCCGCCCCTCAACAATCCCGGGGTAATCTGAAAGTCCTACCCTCAGACAAAGACCTGTTATCTGAGAAAGTGTGAACCCGGGAAATTGAAAATTTGAATTGAAATTATTCAGGTAAATCTGTGTCGAAATGCGAGACGGACTTTGAAAATCCCATGTAATGGCTGAAAGTCCCTGCAATGGCAAATGGCCTATTGGTGTTTTTTATGTCATGTCTGTGTTTTATGTGAAGAATTTATTTATCCTTGGCTTTAAAAAAAATTAAAACCTTGTTAGTTACTTTAGATGGTGTCATTCTCATTCTCACAAACTGATCCAAAACCACCTCTGAGATTTTTTTAAGGGCCATATGTTGGCTTGATGTTTCGACTTGGAGAGTAATCCAATTATAACCAGGCAGTTCTCTGTTAGTTTTAAAGACTTAATGTATTAATATTCCAGATAAAATGTTTATATGTGTGTCTTGCATTAATATAAAGTATGCATAATGCAGTTGATGATTTATCTGAATCCACACACAAGGAGAACCTTTTTGAGCTTAAGCCTGTTCCAGATCCAGTCTGACTGGGTGCTCTTCCTCCAACATGAAAACAAGCAGGGAGAGTCTTTTCATGGTGACTTTGTGTTCACACAGACAAACAAGCAAGAGAAAGAAAGAGTAAAACACAGTAAGCCAGAAAGCAACATGAATTAAACATGCCATGGGATGACAGAATCATTACTAATACAGTTCTATATATACACAAAATGAAAGATTTAGAGGAGAAAGTGTGGAACGAACTTGTAAATTGGCTTTCTGTCCTAGCTAGTGTTGCTCATGGAGTGTATAAAAAGATGTTAAATGTGTCACCTTTCCCCAAAGAGTGGGAAAGAAAGATGCCAACATGAAATGCTGCACAAAGGGTCTACAAATATCTCCCACCAAGAACTCTACAACCGTCTCCCCCCTCCCCCTGCCTGCACTAAAGATCAGATAAGATGTTAATAGGGTCTTCCAGCGTCTGAATTGGAAGAAAGCTCTGGGTCCTGATGGTTTCTCCGCTCTCTGCCTAAAATCCTTCGCTGATCAACTAATCCCCATCTTCACTAATATTTTAAACAAGCCTCTGGAGCTGTGTGAGGTTGCCTCCACCATCATCCCAGTCCCAAAGAAGCCCACTATTACAGTGTTGTATTTTATTATTATGATTATATCGGTCTGGTAAGTGTTGTCCTGTGAATACTAGCCCAATATGCAGGTGGTATTTGGACAGTAGAGAAAAGGGTGAATCAAGCTCTGGCATTACTGAACACCAAAACTCTGCACAATTTCTTAAAATGCAAGAATTTACTAACAGAAAAGTTCAACTCAAAGTTAACATATTTTCATTACCAAACTATTTGCTATACTAGAACAAGTCAACTAAAACTACCAAGCAAAATTAAAGAATAAGGAAAACCAATTAACTATATACAATATGAAGGAACAAGGGAAACAATAACAATGGTTAAAAACTATGACCAACTATGCAACATTATTATTCAGTGTATCAATGTTTGAGAACCAAGGATTATCTTGAGAAATCTGGAAATGAGGTTAAGTTATTCTTAGAACTAACTTAGGCAATAATTGGTATACCTTTAGACAACAATTCACAATGCGAGATCAGAAGAGCAGACAAATCATTATTTTCATGAAATAATATTTTAAAGAATGATTTCCTGAATAAAAAACAACCTCAACATTGTTTAATTAGCTGTCCTTATTTAGGAAAATAACATTTAAGGAAATAATATCTTGAATGGGAACAGAATTTCTGGATAAATGTGTCATACCAGCTTGTGTTTTTGAGTTCTTGAGTTTGAGTTTTTGTTTATTTACTTGGTCTAGTCCTTGGTTTTCTGTTTCCGTGCACCCCAAGCCCACACCTGTTCTGTGTTTTCCCCTGATTGTCTGGTCTCGTGTGTCATTGTTTCCCCCTGCTATTCAGTTCTATATTTAAGCCCTTTTGTTTACTTTGTTCGCCGCTGGTTCCTTGTGATTCTTTGTGTTGTGTGCACGCTTGCTACCCTGTCTGAGTCCTGCCATGAACATTAAAGACTCGTCATACCTGCAAACCTGTAGCTTCAGGAGTTCTTTTATGACAAAATGATTCTTAATGGTGTTTAATTAGCTATCACATTTAGTAAAATAACATTTAAGGAATATAATAATATTATTTTCTAGATTGGAAACTAATAATCTTTCTGGACAGTTGATTCTTAATATATTACTAGTTATCACATTACTGGACTAGTGAAATGGCAACGAGGAATTGGTGCTGGACTTGATGTCCAGACTACTCTTCTATTCTTCTAAATCTTCTCAGTAAAGAAGTTAGTAAATTCGGTGCAGGCCTTTTTAGAGTGGAGTTCAGATGTTCAGAAACAAGGCACAAGTATTATTAATGTTTTTGCTGAAAAAAAAGATTCCCTTGCATTTTTCAGCTGAAAGCTATATCTGTGAAGTCTCTTTTTATAGATATCATAGTGAACCTGGAGTCCGGTCTGTTGCCACCTCCGTTTGGCTTTGTGACACTCCCTGTTTTCACTTCTTAACATTTCCCCACGGACTTTTCTTCTTACCAGAGCAACCTTCACCTTGATGCCTGAAACTTTAGGATGGAAGTCATCTACCAGCTCATTTACTGAGTTGTGGGACAGAGAGGTAGTGGAAGAGTAAACTTGGTTAAAGGTTTCAGTTACGCTGTCCTTAAATATATTTTTTTTCTTATAACATCTCTTTGGCTTATTGAGTCAATGGACAGGATGCTTTCAAAGATAACTCAAAAGTGGTCAGATAGGGCAACAGTCGGTTACAGGGACCGTGGACTTAATTTACTAAAAATCTACTAAACATTAAGTCCAAAATTGGTCCCTTTTGTGTTTTGGCTGTTTAGTTGTTTTGTCCCTTTGTCTTCAGGGTTGTCAACATGAATGTTGAAGTCTCCCATTATGATTAAACAGTCATAATCAACACATAATCACTGATAGAAGGTCATTGAAATAGTTGCAAAAATTGGTTTTGGATCTTAGAGGCCTGTAAACATTAATAAACTTAGTTTGAGCTGGGCCCTTTAACTGGACAGCCAGATATTTAAGAGTCAAAATAGCCCAGGAACACCTTTTTACACTGAGTCATGAAACAAGGTGGCCACCACTCCTCCTCTTCTTTGCTCCCTGCTCTCAAGTAGAAAAGTTCAGTAGGGAGGCCCAGGCTTTTCCTGGAAATAATTGCTGGTGGTAATCTTATCACACGGGTTCTGTACAAATCACAAGCATGTTTCTGGAACATCCTGGACACAAACAGGTTTGTTAAAAGCTGGACGATGAAGGGGGTTCTGTGGAGAAAATGTGAGATTTGGGCGTGAAGAAAGTTGTTTTCCAATCTTAAAAAAGGTTTTCATGTTGTCATGAGGTCCACTGAAAGACAACTTGATATTGAGAGCTTTAACTTTGTTCAGAAACTGAATAAAATTCTCTTTACCAGTTTGAGATTTTCGCTTTAAAGCATCAAGTGCTCCTGAGTGTATGATGAGGTTTTTCACTGTTGGATGGTCTTCCACGTTCATCTATATTTTTGCAAGTGTTTAATCTCATTCACGGCTGTATCACCCACTAATAGGGTTGGTGGTCTGGTGGCTGGCTCTTTCTGAAGCTGTTTAGGAGGAAACCATTTCTTGCTGATGAAAGATGAACGATTTCTTGTTCTTGTTGTTTCATCTAGGTGCAAGGTTCTTCCTGTTAGCTGTCTTCCCAGATCTGAAGGAAGGGGTCTGTCCTTTGGCTTTGCGCTGAGAGACTTCCAGGGAGGACTGTTGGTCGGTTTATTCTCATTAACTGAAACATTCTTTCTCTTGGTGGTGCTATTTAGTCGTCTGTCTGTCAGTCTTTGTTACGGCCGAGAAGGTCACAATATATTTAGAGAGTACACACATACAGGACTTGGGTTCAAACGTTTAAGTTAATTAATTACTTTTTTCTTCTTCGAAGATTCGTTTCTTCAGATGTTTCTTTATGCTTTCTGTGAAAGGACCAAGAACCATTACCATCGAAGCCGCCACCGACACCTGACTAAGGAAAAATCAAAAGGGAACCGAAACACAAATGAAAGAAGAAAAAAAAACAGGACAGCTGGTCCCACCAGGCCAAAACCAGAACAAAAAACACAAGACAGACCAAAGAGTTTTCATTTCCATCACTGTTATTTTCTGGAGAATTTTGCCCCAGTCATCTATGGAAAAGGGAGGCATTATGTACTGATTAGCTTGTGCTTCCCTCAAAGGTGGAGCTGCTCCTAGCGTCATCTGTTCCTTCTCTCAAACTCGATTAAAATAAAAAACTCCTTTAAAAAAAATCCTTGAGGATCACTGATTTAAAGTAGTCTAGTCCAATGTTTCTGTAGGTTTTGGCTGAGAGATAAGAAGTTAAGAGTAGGAGAATGCAAGGGGAGAAAGCATCTGAGCAAGCAGAGAGGCGGACGTAGGGATCTTCAATCATGGTCCACATCTCTGGAGCACAGATGAGAATTGGAGCTTAGCTAGAGCAGTGAAATGAGGGTTGGCTCTCAGCTCAGCTCTTTCTTCATGATAACAGACTGGAGCAAACCCTCTTCCTTCCTTTTCATGTCTTATTTTGCCCAATGGCCCTTACAGCTTTGAAAAAGCATTTTGGCTCCAGCCTTCTTTAATACATTTCTGTCACAAGAAAAAACAAAAATAGCTTAAATAAGAATTAAAACTGAGAAATAGTCAAGAAAATCACATCAACTAAGGCTCATTTGCCTGACAGGTATAAGCATAATTGTCGTTGTGTTTCATTACTTCAGCTTCAGTTACAGTAAATTAAACCACTGATTACTCCTTTGCAGTTTAACATACCACACGTTCTAGCATTTTGTGAATTTTATTGTGTGTACATCTATCTGGGATGTAAACCTTTCTTAGTAAAATACGATTTATCAGTCAGCATTCATCTAATCGAACTGAAAAACCCCCACAATTCAGCAAAGACTTAGCAGATACTTCATTACAATAAGTTGCTTGAATCCCTACCTAAACCTTTAAATGTTTCTAAGTTCCCTAAATGTCGCATGAGTTGTTAAGAGTTACTCTCTCTGTGTTTCAAGCAAGACCTTTCTGTTGTGAATTAATGCTCAACTTCAGGTGAAGGGTGAACTTTCTACATATCTTGCAGACCAAAATGTCTGCTGGGCGTACGAAGTAACGAGGCACAGTCAAACCATGATGAGACTTATATACAAACTCTGTGCAAATGTCTAAAAATGAAAGTGTTAAAGAGCCGTGGCGTTGCACATATGAACTCAGCTTTATGTAGACGGCACTTTCAAAGCGCTTTATGGAAATGAAATAGATTCAAAAATACAATGTGTAAAACAAAATGCAATGAAGACACATAAAAGTTTAAATTTGTAATGGATATTTAGCTGACCCAATCACCAATGAGGTAAAGAAATGCTCTTTAAAAATATCCATTTAAAGTTAGGAGGCTGTATTTGGGACATGGGGGTTTCAGGCTCTAGTCCGGTGGAATCAGCCCCAAGCCTTCAGTACTGAGCCTGGAAATTCTGGGAACAATTGAGACTTTATGCTGGACTGGAGCAGAGCCATTTAAACCTCCCAATGTGATAAGAAATATAAAAGGGCTTGTACGGATTCAGAATCAAACAAGCAAATAAATGCAGCTTGAACCAGTTCAATGCAGTTCCTCCAATCCCAACATGTTCGAGTCTCTGTACAGAGAGATTGTGCTTGATACTATATGTGCAAACTTTATGCAGGTGAGCTAACACCTCCTGCTGCAGGGTCTCGAGTGTGAACTGCACACACAGGGTCTGTTTGGAAGGTTGTCTGGTGTTTAAAGTGATGCAGTTAGTTATGACTGTGTTTTGGGGTAACACTCCAGGGCTAGTAAACCAGTTATTGAAATGAAAAACCGTTTTGGCTCGGAGCCTTCAAGCCTCAGGTTACAAGTACGCTCTGCATTGAAAATATCACCAGAGTGCCTTGCTATTTTCGTGTAACAGCAGGTCCTGAGTTTAAATTAGAGCAACTGAAAGAAAGAAATACGTGGCGTTTTTCCTCTGTAGTGCTGAAAAATCTTTTTGCATAACTTAAGACATGCATTGACTTGCTACATATAGTAATATTTAAAGCCTTAACTTCTCACCTAATGAAAGTGCCATAGGCATCCAAGGACGCATTTGAACTGAATTTTTTTCTGTTTACGTTCTGTTGTTCTCAGTATAAATGACTACACATTATAGCTTCTTATAGATTAATTAAGGTAAACGTAATAAATGTTGCCTTTGAGATGACTGAGTGGAAAATACAGAAATAAAAGAGACATTTTAAGAAGACGTATTGACAGTGGAACATATTCATTTGCTCCTGGATCTTTTTCACATTCTCTTATGATTTTATAATATTCACTTGCTGTGTTTAAATGCGATCTAAAATTATCTTACCTCACACTGTTTAATTGTAGCTTAACGTAATATCCTTCCTATGGATCTTACTGTTGGACAACTGAAAAACGGTACGAGCATACATTGTGTAAAAGAAAAGGCACAACCCTGACTGGCTGTTGTTGTCTCGACAGATTTACAAGCTGACAGATGTTTGCTGCAACACTTCATGAATTAGAGGTGCTTGTATTGACCACAACAGCTGTTGTTAAGCCCATCCATCTTTGTAAGTCATATCTATTCTAAAGAGATGCTGCAGTCTTGATCATCCATCTGTCTGGAACGTTTGACCGCAAATAGAGTAAGACATTTTAAAATAAATTGTATTTCACACAGTGTCCTGCTGTATGGTCTGTAGTTCAGCACTATAGATTTTCATGATACGCAGACACTTCATACTTAAACATCCTGAATGTATCGTTTAAGAAATGCTTCTGTGTAGGACTCAAGAGGTTAGTGGGGATAATAGCCTTTTGTAGGCTTCCTTCACGTCAGAGAAGGGCCTTGCTATATGCCCTGCAGAGACCAGCCACATTCTGGCTGATTTTTGGTCTGGTGGATATGGTCTAACCCCACCCTGAAAGGAGACCTGGCTCCTACTGATCTTGCTGAATTGAGCTGACACTGGAATCTGGTAATCTAGTAGAAACTTAAAAACTATCTTCTGGCGTCTCACTATTTTCGTGCTACTATTAATGCTGGCCTTCAGCAAACTGAGCTGCACAGTTGTCACGCAGTTGTGAACCTGTTCATCGGGCTACATTTGAAGGATGCAACCATCTTCTGGATCAAACCTGAAGGTGTCTGGAAATGTAATCATTGCTAATTCCTCTTACACTGTGTCACACAGTCTGCCAGATGAACAGCTATTTCCTGTTCTGTAGAGCCAGACACCCTGAAATTAAAATCAGAATAAGCAGTACAATTTAACAGGTCTAGTTCAGAATCTTCCACTACTGAAGTGAATATTCCTCACTAAACGTTTCTCACTGTAGTGTTGAAGAAGGTATACAGGTTCCTAGTGCAACCAACCAAGACTTAGACCTTTGCACAATAACATCCTTCTCTTCTAAATGAAAAACTAAAGCAAAAGTCTCTTGAGAGAAGCCAGGGATGGACAATTATAATACTGCTAACATCATATAAATGTTGTTTTACTGAGACAACACAGAAGTCTTCAGTTTTGGATACTTGGGACCTTTAGGGTTTTGCAATTATGTTTAAGCAGAATGTTGCTATGTAATGAAGACCCCCGTGATTTAATATGAGAGGAGAACAATTTGTCTGTTTCATTACTTTCTTTAAGACTATTTTGTGCCATTGCCTTTTCACATAATAATAGCTCTCCAGGAGTGGACTTGGACAACCCTGGCATAGACAATGCAAATAAGAATAAATAGAGCTTAAAATGACATCTTTATTAATCTTCCAATGTACTTGATGATGTTTACAGAATACAATAGAAATATGCTTTATGGTCCCACATTGGGGAAATTCAAGTGTGTCAGCGGCCAAGCAAAGAGATACAGGTTCACACATCACTAAAGAAACTATTAAAAGACTAAAAACTATACAAATAAGAATCAAAATTAGAATAGATTGTATAGTAAAGGAAAAACCCACATCACAAAAGAGATATATTGTGAGTTTATAAGGTGGGAGGTAACTAGTGGGTTTAAATCCCTGGTTCGTCAAAATGACAAATGGTAATTATGGACTGTGTTGCACACCTAATGATATAAAATTAGGTGTGCAATACAGTCAGATGACCAGAAAACCACCAAAAGCACATCTCTGGGTGTGCTTGAAAAAAAAAAAACAGCTAACTGTTTACTCAAAATGAAGAAAAACTTCACAAGTACCGAGATTTATCCATGCATCCATGCAAGAAAGTATTAAAATCTCACAATTGAATTAAAAGAGTGAATGCTCACATTCTGGAGCTGTGAAGACTCCAGAGGCCCTTGTGAAGTAAACTTGGTCATTGGACTCAAAGAGCCTGGTTGTTCCAAATTTCAGGCATCCTGGACGAAACCCTTTTCATCTTCACCTGTTAAGTCCGAGCATACCGGCACCAGGATTAACAGAGCAAAACTTATTTTTTGCTAAAAAGACAAGATCAAACACTGCCAGGTTTGTTTTTTTCATAAATCCCTCACAAGAGAAGGCTTTAATGTTCACAAAACAATTCCCCAAATAAGTTTTTACACACGAGATGACATTTAAAGGTCTTCTAGATATGGCTGACTCTGTGAACAAAATGCTGCAGAAAACACCTCTCTTTTTTAAGCAACCCCTGCATGTCCGGTTTCATTAGAAACTATAGGAACTCACCTTTACAACAAGGTACAGCTTGTCTATGTAGAACTTCTCCGGTCACATAATTTCCGTGCACGGATGTGCTGGCTGCGTAAATTCACAGGCCTCTGCAGCAAGCTTGCGCTCTACTGTGTTAACCCTCATTGTTGTTATTTCTAGATAATCGGTAATTTATAATGGCACAGAAGAGTAAATTACTGGTTTGGAAGGGAAAATACGAGTACATTTAGGCGTGCAAGTGGCTCAAAAAGCTGTGGCAACAGCTTGAGGTTCGCAAAGTAAGTCATCGCACAAACATTTTATTTGATCGCACATACAGCCCTAATTTATGTGGCAAGAAGTAAATCACAGGACTTAGTCACAACGAAAATGTATCTTGAAAATTTCCTGGCGGATGTACATTTGTAACTGTCAGCAGTAATAACCGCCGTAGTGCTGCAGAATTATTAATGACAGTCAGCAGCTCATATCCCTCAGTACCAGCCTGATCACTGCTGTCAAAGCTTTCATCCAGCTGATGGAGAGCAGTCAAGTAGCTCCCTAAGCTATTCCTCACAGCTTGGTGTGTTTGTGTGGAGGTGAGAACAGGTGTCAGCCCTCGTTCCTATGCACAGTTCTCATCATTTCCTTTGGGGAGTCCCAGTCATTTGGCCTCTCTTTCCTCCATAGCCAGTCATTTACTTTGTCTCTCTTTCTCTCTCCCTCTCTTTGTCTTCAGTAGCACTCCCTTCTGTGATCCATTTCTTTCCGCTCATCCTTTCTCAGGCTGCAGATCCTTCCCGCTACTCGCCTGCAGTCTCAATGCAGACTATTTGTCTTTATTCCTGCTGCCTCTCCACGTTCTTATAGACTCTTATCGAGACCTATTAGGGCGCTTCAGGCCACACACACATATAAAGGCATGCACAAAACGCTTGCATCTTCAGCCAATCAGAGAGCGTGCGATGCCTGAGGGGGGAGTGACTCTGTGTGCTGGAGTGAACAAACAACAATTTACTGCTGATGAGTTTGTGCATAATGTGCATCTATTTGTGAGGGTGTAGGCACGCTAATTACTGATATGGTTGGGGACTTTTAAAATTACTTGGGGTTTGCTGATGAGGAAAGTAAAACTGGATCAAACTCAGAAAGTTTCTCCTCGTGGCAAAGTCAAACACAGAAGGGACGTTTTTAATCAAACGGTCTCAGCAGCACTTGTATCATATTCACTACTTTGGTCGGGGCTCAGGTGGAGCAGCAGATTGTTCCATTATTGCACTGATGGAGGCTCATTCTTCACTTCTACTGCTTGGCCAGAACATTTAGTCCCAAACAGGAAAACAGCTCTTTCCTATTTTGTCAGTTTCATTATTGTCAGTTTCTCTTTAGTTTCCAGATTTAAATGAGGAGATCTGTAAGTGGTTGCAGTTCATTAAATACATTTTTTTCCACAGTTAGTTGTTTGAGGGGCAGCAGAGCCGGCCCCACCCTTTTTGGTTCCCCAAGTGCAATTATGGTTTGGTCGGCACCTCCTACCATCTAAAATGTTAATGAACAACAACTGTATGTAGTAAATGTTAAATTAAGCAGAAAAAACAATTTCAGCTGTAATACATCCTGCAGAAAACTAGAATAAATATTCAATTCAATTCGATTCAATTCAGTTGAGAAATACTTTATTCATCCCAAAGGGAAACTAAATGTTGTTGTAGCTCATATTCTGTAGGTTTCTTCAAAGAGCCGTTGTAGATGCTGATGGCTGTGGAAAGGAAGGATCTCCTGTAGAGGTCTGTCTTATAGCAGATCTGAAGAAGCCTCTGACTGAAGACACTCTGTTGTTTAGCGACAGTCTTATAAAGAGGATGCTCAGGGTTCTCCATAATGTTCTTCATCTTCTCTGCACAATGATCTCCAGAAGTTCTAGAGGAGTCCCCAGAACAGAGCCAGCCTTCTTTATTAGCATGTTGAGCTGTAAATATTGATGGTTGCAGTCTGTGTTCACCTGTGTAAACTGTATTTATCATCAAATATTCTGCATTCGTTAAATGTTTGCAATAATAATAGAGCAAAGATATTTTTTGATAATAGATACTGTTGGTATTTTGAAATTGAGTCCTTTTCCAGTGGTCGTATATGTGGCAAAACTGTATTCAAAACAAATTTGAATCTATGTGAAAGCTAATATTCACACTGTTTTCTGTCTCTATGAAGTTTGAAGCTTTGACTGTTTTATTAGCTCAGTAAAAACAAACTTTTAGAACCCCCATTTGTGGATAGATGTGTCCAACATGTCCTCGGTGTGTCTCTCTAGGACAGATGTAGATTAGACGTTGCTGTTGCTGAACAGAACAAGCGGGACATGGAGCTGTAGCAGACAGAAGACAGGATGTGTTCAACATAAATGATCTGATTAAGATCATGGATTTATAAAATAAAAGAGCTTGCAACAAACATATATAGTAACACAGCTGCTACAGTATCTACAGTAGGATTATTAGGCAACTCAACTGTACTTTTCTCCAGGTGCTCCAGTCATGTCCCACCGTGACAAACCCTTGGGGGGAAACCTGGAACTAACATTAGGGATGAAATCTTTCCAGGTACAAGAATGAATGGGAATCCCCCCAAAATGAGCTACAGGGTGTTGCTTTGGAGAGAACCTCTGACCTCTTAACCCAACCTCTCATTAACAGGAGACCGAAAAACATGAGGTGAGTGTAGGATGGTCATAACATCATCCTTTTCACTTGGGTCCAATTTTTAGGTGTTAGCAAATTTTCTCTTTCAAGTTTATCATGTTCTACCCATGCTGTGATGATCTGCAGAGTCCAATAAACATTATAGGGAGAGGGTGGGGCCCACCACATAGACTTGAATTTAAAGTACTTACTGCATTTTCATTTGGAGCATGAGGATCTCTAGACAAAGCTCAGCCCTGAGGAACTCCCAGAGGGAAAATCCCTTCCAGGTGAAGACTGTGAGTCTTAAGCCACTTCCCTTTGATTCTGGATCCCCAGCTACATGACCTGAATGCTCACACAGACAGAGATCTGTTTGGAGCTCCTTGTATGATCAGAAAGAACTAACTCATCCATGATGGTTTGTGTTTATCGCAGAACTATAATGAAAGGAACTAGTAGCGTTACTGTTTGGCCAGAATTGAGAGAATTGAAAAAGGTGCAGTTAAATGTTATTTTTTCCCATATTCCATTAATCACAATGAATGGGTCAGAAGTCCTAGCCCTAGAATTAACTTATCAGAAACTTTCAAACCCATGACATCATATAGACGTTTCCATACTGTTGGGAAAAAACTTTTGTGTCTTTGTACATAATATCTGGTTCCAAGTATGGAGATGGACAGAAGATAAATTCAAGGCAATGTAACAGTTAGAAATAGTTTTCTTGTTGATCATCCTCTGATGGTCTTAGTGATTTGTGTTGTGGTTGAGAATAGAACCACACCAAGACTTTATGGGGCCCAAACAAAATGTGTTTTCTGAGCCTTCCAACTGCTTTCAAGCACCACAGCTCAAGTCATATTTGCTTTATTTCAGACATCTTTGAATGTTTATATATTCTGCTATAGCCTAGGGCCCTGCCTGGGAGCTGCGCAGTCCCCGGGAGCCCGGTTACCTCCGTCCCACAGCCCGGTGCCGTCAGTGCAGTCCGATTCAGTTTATTATTGAAACTGTTCAAATGGTTTTTCTATCTATGAAAACCCAGCAGATTGCATCCTGTCAGAGATTTGCAGCATTCACTACTTCTGGATGAGCATGTAGAGACAGTGGACAGTGGCTTGCATTGACTTTGCACCCTAGAGATGGTAGTGCATGACAATCCCAGTAGATCAGTAGTTTCTGAAATACTCAGACCAGCCTGTCTGGCACCAACAACCATGCCATGTTCAAAGTCACTTAAACCATCTTTCTTCCCCATTCTGATGCTCGGTTTGAACTGCAGCAGATCGTCTTGACCATGTCTACATGCCTAAATGCATCGAGTTGCTGCCATGTGATTGGCTGATTAGAAATTAGCGTTAACGAGCTGTTGGACAGGTGTACCTAATAAAGTGGCCGGGGTGTGTATGTAGTGAAGTGAACTGGCCCAAGCCCTGAACCCTGTGGTACTCCACAATTAACCCTGGCGTTTGAACATGATTTATCATTTACATGAACAAACTGTAATCTGTCTGACAAACCAGATTCAAACCAGCCTAGAGCTG
This sequence comes from Crenichthys baileyi, assembly GCA_036173005.1. Classification (NCBI taxonomy): domain Eukaryota; kingdom Metazoa; phylum Chordata; class Actinopteri; order Cyprinodontiformes; family Goodeidae; genus Crenichthys; species Crenichthys baileyi. Next base: position 521,196 of record JAHHUM010002028.1, on the reverse strand, counting down.
TTCCCCTGATCCTTACAGCATGTTCCAGCCTTTCTAAGAGAATATTGTGATCGACTGGATCAAATGCAGCACTGAGATCTAACAGAACCAGTACAGATACAAGTCCATTATCTGAGGCCAGGAGAATGTCATTGGTGACTTTCAGCAGAGCTGTTTCAGTACTATGATGAGCTCGGGAGCCTGACTGAAACTCTTCAAACAGGTCATTGCTGTGTAAATGCTCACACATTTGATTAGCAACTATTTTCTCAAGGATTTAGACAAGAACAGACGATTGGATATCCAATAGCTCAGAGTTTATGTGTTCTTTCTTTCTAGGTGACTAAAGGACTAAAGGAGCTACATCCATTAACGTTTACTTTTCCTTCCCATAGAAAGTACTCCTGGATCAGTGCTTCTTTGTTCTCTTTGTGTCTCTGCTCTGTTCTCTCTAACCCCCAGTCGGTTGTGGCAGATGGCCGCTCACACTGAGCCTGGTTCTCCTGGAGGTTTCTTCCTGTTAAAAGGAGTTTTCCTCTCCACTGTCGCTACATGCATGCTCAGTATGAGGGATTGCTGCAAAGTCAACGCCAGTGACTGTCCACTGTCTCTACATGCTCATCCAGGAGGAGTGAATGCTGCAAGTCACTGACTGGATGCAATCTGCTGGGTTTCCTTAGACAGAAAAACTTTTTATCCAATTTTAATAAATAACAGAATCTGACTGCACTGTTCAATGGTTAGGATTAATTGGAATGTATGTACCTGACTTTTGTGAAGTGCCTTGAGACATGTGTTGTGAATTGGCGCTATATAAATAAAACTGAATTGAATTGAATTGGATATAGGTCTGTAATCTTTTTAATCATCTTGATCAAGCGAAGGTTTCTTAAGCAAAGGTTTAATTACAGCTACCTTAAAAGCTTGTGGTACATATCCATTTACTAAGGATAGATTAATCAAATCTTAAATGGGGCTGGTAATCAGAGGGAACACTTCCTTAAATAATTTGGTTGGGATTGGGTCTAACATACAAGTTGAAGGTTTAGATGAAGCTAATATTTTTGATAACTCTGGAAGCTCCACAGGATCAAAACAGTCCAAACACAGATCAGATTCTACAGTTACCTCAATCATGTTCGGGAGTATGCCAATAATTTTATTTTTTAATAGAATTAGGTTTATTTAAAAATAATCCCATAAAGTCATGACTGCTGAGAGCTAAGGGAATGGATGACTCAACAGAGCTATGACTCTGTGGAAGTTTAGCAACTGTACTAAAGAGATGTTAGGAATAACCTTTATTAATATGCTTATAGCTCTTTTTTCCATTTATACCATAGCGAAGTAAAGTATAAGTTCTAATGTTTCCCTTTTGTTACAATAGGATAAGAATGCTCATAGACATACAGTACAAGGATAAACGGCCCAAGGTTTGACATAAAATGACCTGAAGCTGGGGCACTGGGGTTGATAATGGAGCAGCCGGTATAAATGGGTCGATTAGAAAGCTACATCAACACTTAGATTAGACACCCGCTACTACACAACCTAACAGATAGACACCACAATGGTGACACATAGTCTACTGATAATCACTGAGGGAGTGTACATCCATTGCTTTGGAGTGCCAGATATAAAAACTACATGTGACCTTCTATCGGGGCTCTTCGTCATGCTCTAACAGACGGCGACGGTCCAAGACGGGAGCCTCAGCGCTGATCACTGTAATCATTCCTCTGCCTTAATTTAGATTAAAGGAGCTAAAAGTTAGAAACTGGTTGAGAGTCGTTCCTTTAAGAGTCTTTAGATAGAGTGTGTGACTGTTTCTGGGGTTCCAAAGGACCGGAGGGGCTCCGAGGCGTCTGACCGCCAACAGGGTGTGTTAGCTCGGACAGAGAAACCTAGGATTATTCTGGTTCTCTTCTATTAATGATGAGAAATAAGCTGTTCTAGCTTGACGAAGCTTGACAAAATAGTCCGCAGCAGACTATTTTTCCAGATTAAGTAAGAGTACTCTAGGTGTGTAGAGTGCCATTTTCTCTCCAGTTTTCTAAGATTGTGCTTTAAAGTACGCAGCTCTGAATTAAACCAGGGAGCTAGCCTCCTATGAATAATTACCTAATTACCAGCTGCAACAGTTAGTTTGGTTTACTCTGAAAACAGTTACAGTCTGACCACACTGGTTAATGCAATAAACATCAAATATCCCATATTGTTTAGCACTAATGTACCAGTGGCAGAGAACAGTCACACTGACAAAACATATTTCATAACTTATATTTTAGCCCTGGTTTTCTTGGAACCCCCAAGTTGTTTCAGCGATCCTTGCAGCTTCTAAGTTCACTTATATTTTGGGCTGGTTCTGGTTTACAAACAGTGTTGTGGTGCATAAATACCATCCTCCATAAAGTAATGTTCATCCATCCTATTATCTTACATTTTATAGGTTGTTAATGTGAGTACCTGATGTCACAAATAGAGGCATTAATTATGAGTCTGTAAATTAGACAAGGTGATTACAAAAGAAGCATCCTTTGAATATCAGTAGCTTTGATTGTATGCAAAGCTTAACAACATTATTTAACGTCCTTCAAGAAAATTGTCCTTCTCCTTTAGGACACAACTGGGAAAGAAAACAATGAGGGGGAAAAGAAGAAGAAGGGGAAATGGGGAAATAAAAATAGAAGAGTGAAAATATTAGTGCAAAAGTCATGTTTTGTTAAAACTATGAAAGAAAGAAGGAGAGATGAAAAGCTGATGACAAAGACAGACTGAGCTCCATGGAAGAATTAGAGGATGGGACAAGATGAAGCTGAGAGGAAGCCTTTAGAGGAAATGAGGAGTCAGAGAGGGGAGGCATTAGTGTCATGATGGGAGGATCAGTGTGGTGATCCTTTGATGTCAGAGCAAGGATGGAATCACACACACATGCACACACACGCACACCCACACACACCCACACACACCCACACACCCACACACACACACAACTTGTGGAAAGATACAACCTGTGGATTCTGAAGCAGCAGGTTGAGAAGACCAGAGAGACACAAACAGGAAGTCAGCCGTCAGAGCGCTCAGCACCAAACTGAGTGGAGGTCGGGGATGGAGACCAGCACCTGTCACATTGTTTTCACCTGCAGCAAACTGATCTCTGATCAGCTCCTAAACTGTCCTGCTTGGAAGAACAAAGAAACCGACATCACCGTGCTCTCTGATACCGATCAGATTCTAAGTTAAAAAAGAACAAGGCCCAAAAATTACATTACTTTGAATAAAACATATTTATTTACAATCATTTAAGATTACGCAAAATATTGAAGTTTTATTGACTGAACTTTAGCCTAACAGTCGTGTACAGTGTCTTTAAAATGATAAGGAATATGTTCTGACATAATTAAACAGATTATTTTGTTTCTCAAATCAGTTGAAGAAACAACAGATTAGTCAAAGGTTCCTCTACAGAGGTGCAGATGTTCACTTTGTAAACTGTTTAGGTCTCAAATCTAAAAGCATCTTGATGCAAATCTTGCAACTGTTCCTTTTAAACACTCTTGTCTTTATTACAAAAATGTGTCATGACTTGTAGGACCAAACTGCAGACAGGACGTTGGCAAGTGCATGGTGGTAGGAGGATTTGATAATGGACAAAATAAAAAACACAGAAACTTGTCATAAGGAATAAGAGAGCACAGAATACTGTGGAGGTGTGATGAGTGACATGGAAACCAGGTTAGTCCAATCAACAGAATGAAAGGCAGCTGAGAGGAGAGATGACTAATAAACACAAGATGAACCCAGGAGGAGCAGAACTAAAACACTCAAGGCTCTACTAACCAAGGAAAAGGACTGACACCAAAATAAGAGCCCAAATTAAAATAAAGAACAAAACACAAGAAATAACTTTGAAGCTTAACACAAAATAATGGACTGATAGGGAAACTGGTGTAAGCAGGTGTTTTTCAGAAATCCTAAAGATGGCCAGTCAGTAGAACTGTAGCCTTGCAGCAATAAGATCCTGGGTTTAAATCTGAATCTGAGGCCTTTGTGCATGTAGTTTACATGTTTTCCCAAGTCATGCATGGGTTTTCTCTGGATACTCCTGCTTCGTCACAGAATCCAACTGCATGACTAATTGATTGGTCAACTGGTCTCTCTAAAGTGCCCCTAGGAGTGAATGTGTGTCTGCATGGTTGTTTGTCCTTTGTGTCTCTGTTTTGCCCTCTGATGGGCTAGCGAATTGTTAAAGGTGTACCCCACCTCTTGCTTATTGACCGCTGAAGAAAGGCATCAGCCACCCAAACAAAGAAAAGCAGGTATCAACTACGGATGGATTATTATACAAAGTCAGACTAAGATCAGTTCAAAATCATTGATTAGGCAGACGTTACCCAAAATTGCAAGAAAGGTCACTATCCTGGAGCCAGGTTCAAGGGGAGGGACTGGCTCACAAGTGCTTGGTAGTCGAAGCTCTGCTCCTGGGGCTTAGTTGTGCCTACAAGGTCTATCGTCCCAAACATCAAGACGCTACTGATGGGTGGTGTTTCTGGCCCCTCCTATCCTGTTCAGGCCCACACTAATATAGGGCCAACCAAGGTCAGGGACACCCCAGGCCATTGGGAGCCAGAGCAGGCCCCACACCACCCAGAGCTAAAAATAGTATGAGAAGGAGTGGGGGCTTGTCCGCAAGGTCCAAGCGGCCCGCGGACACGGAGAGGTATGTCAAGCCTGACATGCTTTTCCCACAAGTGCAGGAAATGAAAGAAAACATCTTAATATTGAGGGAATGGGGCAGGAACTGACATGATATTATGATTAAAGACGTGATAAAAGACAACTGTGACACAAAATATGGATGTTTTGTTATTACATTTTGCAAGTCCAAAGTCGCCCGGAAATGACTGCCGGTGGACTGAATGAAGCTAATTATGGGCTGACTATGGCAGGGAGTGGTAACTAAAACATGAATGAACTAAACAGAGATGCAAGGAAGCAATCTAACCAAAGGAAATCTTACAAATGTAACAGAACATAACATAAATTGCACCATGAACAAAATATAAGAATAAGAAACTAAACCCAAAGAACGAATAAACACCTGGAGAATAGAAACAATCATGAGCACAATCCAAAACATAGTCAAAAACCTACAATACTGACATAAAGTGCGCTGAGCCGGACTGGATAGTTCTGTATGGTTCTACCCTTATTCATAGAACAGGTTAGAAAAAGATCACTGGGCAACTTGAGGTGTGGGTTGCCTAATAGAGAATAATACCGGCATATTTTTGCGGCACAGTTTATGTAGACAGTGCATAATGTTCTTGATATCAAAATTTAGATCACCATTCAGATATCTACTTCCTTCCATCATCCACATCCGTTTCCTTCATCTCCACTGGTTCTTTTATTCATTCGTTCCCCCATATCGGCTCAGTAAAGTTTATACACATTTATCATTTTCAAATGATAAAAACAGACCTTTGCATTTATATGTTGCCCTTCATGTTATTTGTTTTAACACTTCTTTCATTCCCTCTGGGTATTAAGATGTCCTTTTCCCAGTGGTTTTCTTCTTCAGGCCTCTGCTCCCTCTTTCTCTTCATGTCATCATTGGACAAAGTCACCTTTTCTGTCAGTTTGTGTGTTACAAGAGCACTTCTTCACCTAAAACACCATTATCGGACTTGTGACAGCTCTTATTTTCTCTCTATCAGTCTGACACACACCCCCCCCACACACACACACACCCACACACACAGATCTGCTGACTTGTGGGAGCTAAGGACAATCCATTGCTGTCTCTTCTTATCAAGCCTTCCATTGATTGGCTGGGCTACAGTGTGTGTTTATGTACAGTATTGTTGTAAGATGGTGCGTATTCCTCTGCTGAACTTGCTGTGTCAAAGGTGACCCTTAATGCAGACAGAAAATACGATGCTAAACTGCTCTAAAGAGTGTATGATTGCATCATTGGCTGCGTTAACATTTACAGGTTGAAAGGGTTTTCCTGGAAAATGTGCAGGTTTGAAAAGATGGTCAGTGCATCAGAGATGTTCAAGTTCACAGTCTGAACAGAAGAGAAGAAACACATGGATTTATTTCAGCTGGGCCTGGAAGAGAATTAAAAGATGGATGGATGGATGGGAGGAGTCACTTTGACATTAGCTGTTTTGTAAAGGACCCAAATGTTAAGACCAACACAGCGTCCCCATTACTGCGGCAGCAGCACCGATCCGTCTGTTGATTTCCAGCTCCATTCTCCCCTCAATCGTGAATAAGACCCCGAGATACTTGAACTCCTCCACTTGAGGCAGGAGTTCCCCTCCAACCTCGGACTTGTAGGAGATAGTCCTCATCCCCACCGCTTTACAAGTGACTGTGAACCACCCCAGTGCATGCTGTAAGTCTTGGCTAGAGGGGGCCAGCAGAACCACATCATCTGCAAAAACGAGAAACGAAATCCTCTGGTCCCCAAACTAGACCCCCTCCAGCCCTTGACTGTGCCTAGAAATCCTGTCTATGAAGGTTATGAACAGGACCGGTGACAAAGGGCAGCCCTGATGGAGTTCAACTTAGCCAGGTCTAACTCAGTACTGGAAATGCAAACCAAACTGCTGCTCCGCTTGTACAGAGACTGGATGGCCCCTAATAAAGGGCCCCCCGACTCAATACTCCTGCAGCCCTCCCACAGGGCACCATGAGGGAAACATTCAAATGCCTTCTCCAGGTCCACAAAAACAAGAAGAAGAAGAAGAAGAACTAAACATAAGAGACTATAACTATATGCAAAACCATAACGGCAAGAAAAATCAACCTAATATGGCAAGCCTTTACAATCTAAATAATCAACAAGGAAAATGGCCTCAGAGGTTCCTAGTTTATTCTTGTGTTCTTTGTACTTGGAGTTATTTTCTGTTGGATCTGGGTTAGATAATCCCCCTGGGTTTCCTCGTGTTACTGTTGATGCTCTGCTCTGGCTAATTAGTGTCCCTTCTTCAGCTGCTCTGCCTTCTCTCTGCCTCAGCTGCAACCCATTGCTTCTGATTAGCTCACCTGGTTGACCTGTCATTTCCCCTCCCTACCTCAGTATATAGGATCACTGGTTGTCATTGCTTGGTCCTTCCGTTACGTCTGCTTATCGTGTTCTTTGTCCAAGCTCCACGTTCAGTTGTCCTCGTGTCTGTCTGTGCATGCTTGTATTTTTATCATTAACTCATTTCAACTCACCATGCTGCTTCCACGGTCCTGCCTGCGTGTTGGTCCAGCTGCTACCCCACAGTTCATGACAAAACCAACTGCTACTCTGGGTGACTTTTCAACTTGGCCTTTATAACAACACAGTGATTATTACTTCAACAAGTTTCCACACAAATAAACATTATTAGGAGCAATATGCAGGATTTCTTTCCTCATTTCCTCATTTCTCTGTAGTTGCTACACATTGGAAATTCAGCCTCATTGAAAATTGCTCAGAGTTCCACCAGCAGGAAGAATGATCACCGAAAACACAGAACCCAAAATGATCTTCTGAAACATTTAAATTATTTAGAGCGCTGAACTCTTCCTCTGTCTCTCGTCTCACACTGTCCCATTTTTACAACGTCAAATTAGTTTTTCATATCCACCAAACAGCCACCGTTTCATTGGCTTTACCGACTGACTTACTGGACAGGAAAATAAATGACCCTAATTAATCTGTAATATGAACAATTGAATTAATATTCAAGTTCTTTAGCCTCCCTCTGACATTTACTGTCTCACACAAACACAAGATCATTAAGCATCAGCTATTAGAATATTCTGTTTTGAGTGATGCCCACCAGTTTGATTCACCATTATGCAAATGTTGGATAACTCTGTAGATTTTAATATTCTTAAATAACATCTATGATGAGTAATTATTCAAATCTTATATATTAATATTATATATTCATATTGATGTATTAATGTCTTAAATGTTTATGGGTTCTATGTTTTAGGACAAAAACTGGAAAACAACTCTCATATTTGCATATTTCTCACACTCATTCCCTGCATACAAACTGATGTGGAAACACTAATTATCTTTTGGCACTAATCCCTGGGAGCTGCAGCAAAAATCCACATGTGCAGTGACCAATTACACCAAAGTTTGCTGCTGCAGAGCAGAGTGAGACAGTTGTACTGAGACTTTTTAAACACAGGCTAAATCAATCAGCTCCACAACAATCACACATCTTACCTCATTATGCTCTAAAATCGGACTCAGGCCTGCGTGATCTCATGACCCTGCATATTCAGGGTTTATATGTATATATTGACTAAAACTGGAAGCTGGTTCCACAAGAGAGGAGCCTGATAACTAAAGGATCTGCCTCCCATTCTACTTCTAGAGACTCTAGGAACAACCAGTAAACCTGCAGTCTGAGAACAAAGGGTTCTGTTAGGAACATATGGACCAGTCAGATCTCTAATGTATGATGGAGCCTAAAATTTTTAAAAATGTTGTTAAGCTATAAACTATCAAATATTCTTAAAAAGTTGCTATAGATGGTGATGACGGTGCACAGGAAGGATCTCCTGCAGCAGTCTAAATGTGTCTCATGGGATGAAAAGTAACTATAAGCATAATATGACTTGATGGTTTCACACTGTTTCATGAGACCCGGCTGCTGCTGCTGCCAAAGAAACCACAGCCAGCAAAATTGAAACAACAAATGCTTCTCCTCTCGGAGCACAGATGAAACTGTTGTATTGTTTTATTCCAACTATTAATCAGTTTTGGGAGTGGAAAAGGTTTGCACAGATGGAAAGGTTATGGATGGCGTGGCACTGCTCCAGTTGCAGACCTTTTCAAAATTGATGCAAAAAGTATGTGACCGCAGGGATCGATGTCGCCACAGCCTCAGCATCTGCCTGGTGAACCATGTGGCCAAAAACAAAGAGGCTAGAAACAAGTTTGTTTAAACCATTTAACTATATTTAGGTATTCAGCTTCTACTAGTAGTCAGCAGGGGTTAAAAAAGCATGGATAACCTCTGCTAAAAAAGATATATATATATATATATATATATATATATATATATATATATATATAATGTATGTGTGTGTGTGTGTGTGTGTGTGTATTCCAGCATCTAGTTGTAGCAGTGGGTAGGACTTTTGTAAATCGTTGATTTTCATAATTTAAAACTGAAAGTGAGTGTGTGAAAAAGAAACTGCTTTCTATTATTATTGTTGTTTATCTTTTATCTGTTTCTCTTTTAATTCCTGAGCTGAAAACCATCAGTAAGGTGACACCTGTTTAGATCTGACATTAAAACACAGAACACTGCAAAAATATTTACATTAAAAAGCTGAAAAGTCTTTCACATTTGTCATAACCTGAAACCAAAACAAAGCAGTGCATAATTTTAAAGTGGAAGGAAAATGATACATGCCTGTTTAACATTTTTACAAACTAAATCTGAAAAATGTGGTGTACCTTTCCCTTCAGCCTAGTTTAGTCTGATACCCCTAAATAAAATCCAGTTCAACCATTTGTCTCCAGCAGTGTGTAATTTAATCTGAGTCTAACTGAAGCTGTTCTGTTTCTGGCCTCAGAGGTTGTTAGAGAGTGTTAGAGAGCAACCAGCATCATGAAGACCAAGGAACCCAGCAACCAGGTCTGGAATGGTTTAGAATAAAACATATTCATGTGCTAGAATGGCCTAGTTAAAATCCTGACTGAGAATGTGTGGCAAGACTTAAAAACTGATGTTTAAAGATGTTCTCCATCCAATCTGACCTAAGCTTTTAGCAAAGACAAATGGGCAAAAGTTTCAGTCTGTAGATGTTCAAAGCTGGTTGAAACAAATCCCAAGAGACCTGCTGCTGGACCTACAGCCAGAGGTGGTTCTACATCGTACTGATTCAGGAAGGCTGAATACAAATAACAACCCACTAGACTTTTATCTGTAAAATATATTGCAGTTTCCCTTGCTCTACTCTGTGTTGGTCTGTCACATAAAATCCAAATAAAATACATTGAAGTTTGTGGGTGGAACAGGTTGAAATATGGATTCATTGGGCTGAGATTGACTGGTGACTTTTCTAAGGTTTACGCTGGCTGGCTGGATTACTTTATAAAACAAAGTTACAGTTAATAAATCAAGGCAGTTTTTATAGGTATTGCCGAAACAAGTTAGTACCACAAGTAAATCATAAATGAACCTGACCATATTTTCTGTGTGTACTTGGTGACACTCATGGGTCACCAACCATCATTTGTTTTGTGTAATTATCAGCCAACAATTCCACCAAATTGTTCAAATAGTTTAAAAGCTTCATCATTAATTAGTGTTTAAATGTGAAAGAAAACAGCTTTCAGTGTGGACCTTTATCTGTCCAACAACAATGCAGAAAGAGTCCCAGGCAGCTGAGTGATAAGGGACTGTGTACGTATGTATCAAGTAAAGGACAAGTGAGCATCGGTTTCTGTCAGGTGCATTTTGTGAGGATGATTTCTCTTTCCTCTTATCTGTTCTCCTGTCTCTGTCAGCCAGCTGTTGCCACGGTGCTGCTTAAACAAAAACCCAACACCAGAATAAGGAAGGCCTACACTTTGGTTTTACCCTCAAACCTGCTGGGATGCATTTACCATCACAGAAAGTTCTGCTTGCTGTTTCACATCCTGTATAAAATCATGTTTTAACTTATTTTTATTTGAAATCTGAGAAGAAAATATTGTAAACTTAATTATATACAAACGTGTGGATACAAAGGGGGGTAAGGCGTACCAGCATCGTTTGCTAAAAAATATTACAGATCCCTACTAAAGCTGTTTCAGTGCTGTGTCATTGTTCAAAACCTGACTGAAAAGTTTCAAAAATTCCATTGTCATTCAAAAATGTATTTAATTGAATAAAAACAAATTTCTTTGAGATTTTTGAGAGAAAGGGAAGCTTTGAGATTGGTCTGATGGTTTTTGTTTGAACAGACTGAGGGGTCAAGTCCAGGTTGGATTTACTATTACATGTTTTAAAACATCAGGGACTAGACTTGTAGCAAAACTGTTATTTATAATATAATAAGAACAGAGGGTTCAATAGAGGGTAAAACGTATTTAAAGGAGTGGAAGAGTTCAACAACGCCTGAGTGGAGCGGGAATTTTAGACTCACAAGCAAGAGAGGTGTGAAATAAAACAGGTTTATGATCAGAAAAAACAGCATCCCCAATTTCTAAATTAAAAACTGAAAGACCATTAGGGAAAACTTAATCAAGTGTATGACCCTGTTGATGAGTCGAACCCACAACACACTGCACAAAGGTTTAAAAACTCCTGAGCCAGCAGCTTTTTACTGCAACACTCATGAATATTAAAATCCCCAATAATTACAACCCGGTCATATTTGAGCAATATTCCAGCTAAAAAGTTAGAGAGTTCAGTCAAAACCACTCTGTTTTTTCACAGCACCGCCTGGGAGCAACCCAGCTCAAAAAGAAGCATTTGAAAGCTGGAGAAAAGAGCATCTTCAAAGTACTTGTAAAGTTTGTTCAGAGCATTACTTCACAATGTTAAGCAGACTGTTTAATACAAGCAAACGTCAGAGAGTACTTCATTCCCTCGAAGGTCTTCCACCAACCAATGGCTTGAAATTAGAATCTGCAGAGAAATCTGGTACCTGCAAACCGTCCAAAGCATGCACTGAGATGAAAGAGCTGCAACGTAAAAATCTGCCATTTTTATGAAGCTCTTTAGTCAGGACGTTGAACAGTCGTTACCAATCAAGCTAAGTGATGAAATGAAAACAACAATAACGTTCTCCTTAAGAAGGCATAATGTCCTTACGGCTCTATGAAAACCCAGAGTACATGTAAGCTCTAAGCTAGTATGGTTTAGTGTCCCCTCAAAATGTTTTTTTAATAATAAGGAGGAGCCACTGAGTCAGAACCCAGGGAAACAGAGACTGGTACCAATTGGGTTACACAGCATTTATTCCCAGAGGGACCACAACAGGAGTCAATAGTTTTTGTTTTTTTGGATCTAGCACTACACCATAAAACTTTCCTTAAAAAAAACAAACTAAAATTGCTCAAAATGTCCTCCATCCAGGATGAGATTACTTCCAATATGTTCAGTTAAAGGATTTTGGCGTTCCTGTTTTAGAAATTCATTCAATTGCTTTTACTGTTTTTACTTAACTTTCCTGTTTTCTTTGTATTTACTCTGTGGTTTTTCTGTTCCACATCAGTTCATCATTTAATAAAAAGCTCACTTTTATTTCATCTTTTGCTAACACAGCACCAAATATTTTACATTTTTACAGCGCCTTCATATTCATGAATGCTGCTTTGTGGTGTTTTGGTGGTCTAAAATTGATTATTTGTATTTCGATTTATTTCAATGATTCCACATATGAATAATTCCAGTTAAGAGCTCCATCATGGAACAAATTAACTTATAAAGTAGAGGCACCACCAGGGGCATTTTTAGGGTCTGAACCATTGGGGTCTTTAGCCCAGGCACTAAAAAGTTTAATTTTCATCAGACGGCGGCCCAGTTTATAAGTGACTTACAGTTAAAGTAACACGACATGTTGTAGCAGCTCTCTGCCTTGGCTGGGTTTTCTTTGAATGTAAATTATTGTGAATCAAACAAAAAAGCTTCACAATAATTTGACCTGGTTTTAATTTTTTGTTAGTAGTTGAAGGATGAAGAGAAACAGTTTACAACTGATAAAAAAAACATTTGGCTGAAGCAGATAATGACACATTTCTTGATATTTAGAAAATACTTACTGCTCAGTCCGTTGAACTAAAGTTGTTCTTAAACTCAGAAACTATGGTTACTGTGCCTCAAATAAATGTGCTTCTTTTCTACATTTCTAAAAAGAAAACTTGTATAAAATTAATTTTCTTAGATTTTAATGGAATGTTGAGACCCTTAACACATTTAGTTATTTTAATTATGCTGTGAGCTACCCTAACATTTCATTAAAATATGTTCTTTCGTTCATGAACCTGTTGTTTTACTGCCGTCTTTCTAGCCCTTCATCCACTTAGTCTGTTGTTCTCCACTGAGTCATTAGTTCAGTCTTTACTATTAAAAACTTTCTGTAGAGAAAAAGGTGTTTAAAATAGAGCATGGAGCCTCATCCTGGACCTTTCTTGCACTCTCACCTTTTGTCCTGTTATCATTACTAATGTTAGAGCTATTAATAAATGTATACATAAAGCGGTAAGAATGTATTACATTGAGTAAAACTGTATCCTCGTTTAATGAGTTTAGTTTATATATGACATATTACATGTATTATTCAGAAAAATAAAACAGTTGACTAATTAATGGTCTACCTGTGATTAAATATGATTTATTTTTCATTAATTCTGCACCTTTAAACAACCCAGAGCTGAATGTTTAGGATCAGAAGATATGAAAGAGAAGAGGGAGGCTTACTTTCGCTCTTCCTACTATGTCTTACTGGCACCAGGAGATATTTTCCTGGTTTATTGAGCAACACCTGTTTCTGTCTACATGTAGAACTGGACTATAGGACCGGCTGCAGCCATAAGATGCAATGTGGTGATCTGAAGGATCTTTAATGTGTTTAGTAACTTTAAGATTAAATGCATGGATTTTGACTAAGATAAAGGATCAGATATTTTTCACATCATGATGCAGATCCAGCTAGAAGCTCACAGAGAGGGTTCTACTGTTTTCTATCACAGCCAGATCATTTAACTCTACCTGTAGCTCAGGTGAATGTCTCTCATCATGACCCTGATGATACTTGTTAGTGAACCTCCACCTAATGTCTTGCTGGGTGAATCAGTGATTAGCGCTAGCTTACAATTAGCCCTTTCTGAGACAGCTCTCAGGTTTGACGCTAACTTCAGTCTGGGTTAAGCAGCTTTTCTTCCACCTGTTCCTGGGCGAGCACACCCACCAGGCTCCCACTCTCTGGTTGGCTTCCCGGCTGCTCTGAAATGAGCCGTCTCCACTGTGGCCCGGTTTGATGCGCTCAGTGTAACTTTTCGGGTAATTAATAAGGCAGGCCAACGGTCCTGGACTGAATAGCCGTCCTGGACTTATCCATAATGGACAAATTGCCAGTCTGCCTGAGCCTGTGCGAGTAGTTGTGCATGTGCGCAAATAAGCACTTTCCTTCACACTCATTGTCAGGTTAGGTGGAGCATGCAGTGATTATTTGAAACACAGTAGAAACAGATCTGATTGTTTTTAAAGAAAAATGTTTGGGCTTAATGAATCTTTTGACAGACATGAACTCCTGAAAGTCTTCTTTCGTGAGATTTGGAGATGTTCTGAAAACATCTGGAGTTTCAGCCCCAAGGTCCAAGTGACAGGTCTAACAAACCACCTGGGTACCACTGTATTTCGGAGCTAGTGTTTGCACCGTCATTCAGTGTGTTTGCGTGTACAGGCGTGTTAGCGGCTTAGAAAACAAATCATCAGCTAACGTAACAATACATTTATATTTACCTCATTTTCATTTTTGCTCTTTTTACAAGGGTTTGTTGTTGACCAACAATGAAAAATCGTTGGCTGTCCACTTTTTTCAGAGTAAAACCACTCCCACCAGTGCCTGAATCAACAGTACAGCAAACTGTGAATGCTTGGTGGTGTCAAATACGTGGTGGGGTGGTGGACCCCAGAATGCAGACGAGCAGGAAGCAGCGTAGCATGGACAGACAGGCAGGCTTGGCATGAACAGAAGGAACTGAAATGTTTCCATGAGAAATGAACACAATGATAGTGTATATATGGAGTGTGGTACAGGTGAAACGAGAAGACTGATTACATGATGCAAAACAGAAGCAAGATCCAAAAACGTAAACTGGAAATAAGGGGGGGGGTTGCATTACCAGATAATGATGCTATTTTGCTGGCAAATGACAATAAAAGAAAATCAACAAGTTATTCATGAAGGATTGAAATGATGTTTTATTGGGGGGTTGTATTGACTGGATCAGATTTATTAACCACCCTGCAAATTACGCCCTTGCCAGGAGGAGAAGCAACCTTCTCGTTCCACCCCAGCAGTCCCGTTTGGCTCCGTTGCACCACAGATTCGCTGTGATCCACAACAGGCGCCTCCCACTAGTCAATGGGCTCCCTCACGTTCACAGCCCTGTAAATACAAACAAACACTGGCCTGAAGCGTTGTCCATCGGGCCGGCCGATCTCCTCTTCGACCCTCTCAAGGAGGCTGGACCCTGCAGATGTAAGTAAAAAATGATACTCACAGATGCAGGCAGAGTTTTATCTCTGCCCAACTGTCAAACCAACGCGTTTTCCACTGACTGCCATCTCCGCTGCGGAACCCACCCAGAACTTCACAGGTGATAATCCACAGTCCACAGTGGGTTACAAACAATGTTATACAAAACTTAAAAACATGCAATAAAATAAAATAAAAATCGCGCACAAATTATATACATAATCACACTATCCACAGGAAATTCCCACTGTGTGACATATACACACCCATCTCTGCTGTATTTCCATGTCCTCCACCGCTGAGCAGAAATCTATATGAAACAGGAGGAGTTTCCACTTGAGCAGCTCTGCGTGAGTCTCATTTCCTTTTCCTTAAAATAGTCAGCAGAAGTTGCTGGAGGAGAGATGGAGAGAAGATGGACAGAGAGAGATGAGAGGTGGGACAGATTTCAGGCAGGGGCCAGGGGCCTGGCAGGATGAGATGAATGGGTGAAAGTACAAGAAGAGACTTGTCTTCTAAAGTTCACCACAATGTTCTCGCAGAGTTTGACAACTGGTCCACCTTCTGCACATTTGATCTTCTCCCACTCTTTAACTGTCTTCTCTGATTGTTCCATATGTTCCTAACAGAGCACTTCGTTCTCAGACTGCAGGTTTACTGGTGGTTCCTAGAGTCTCTAGAAGTCGAATGGGAGGCAGATCCTTTAGTTATCAGGCTCCTCTCCTGTGGAACCAGCTCCCGGTTTTAGTCCGTGAGGCGGACACCCTGTCTACTTTTAAGGCTAGGCTTAAAACTTTCCTTTTTGATAAAGTTTATAGTTAGAGTGGCTTAGGTTATTCTGAGCTATCTTCCTTATTTTTACCTCCGCCTTCCTCCCTCCCTGTTGGATGGAGTAAGGGGGAGTCAGGTTTAGCCTAAACCGCCTCAGTTACGGTTGAGGTGCAAACACACCCTCCATTTCTGCTACTTGTATGACCCCTTCTCTTTCCCAATGGTTATAATCAGTCTGACAGAGAGAGGTATCCCAATTGTTGTGGTTTTTAGTATAACAATGACCATCAGTGGGACCCTTTGTGGAGTGCCTTGAAACAACATTGTTGAATATAAGCGCTGTTTAACTAAATAATCTGAACTGAAACTATCTGGGGGATTGCTTCAAAGTCAACGCCAGTGACTGTCCACTGTCTCTACATGCTCATCCGGGAGGAGTGAATGCTGCAAGTCACTGATTGGATGCAATCTGCTGGGTTTACTTAGAAAAACTTTTTATCCAATTTGAATAAATAACAGAATCTGACTGCACTGTTCAATGATTATGATTTATTGGAATTCATGTACCTGACTTTTGTGAAGTGCCTTGAGACAACATGTGTTGTGAATTGGCGCTATATAAATAAAACTGAATTGAATTGAATTGAATTGAATAAAAGAAAAACATGCTGATGTCCATCTGATTCTGTCACTTTACCGGCTTTACAAATGAAACCTTGGCTGCCTCTGTATCTATTACAGCATCAGGCCACACATTACACTGGTAAAACCAAACCAGAATGCAGAAGCAGTACGGAAGAACTAAGTACACCCCATGGTTTAGCAGCTCCTGAACCTTTAGAGGCTATAACTCAGTACTCATTTCCTGTCTGAGTTGATCAGCCTCTCACATCGTTGAGGAGGACTTTTCTTTACGACGTTACATCAGGTGATTGAGGTTTGGAGACAGTTTTCTGGATGGCCCTCCTACCACAGGTCTGGGCTTTGACTAGGACATTGTAACACTTGGAGTCATTTTTCATTTTTTTTTTTTTTTTTCATTCCAGGTGTGCACAGTCGTGTTTAAATATGTCCACTTGTAACTTAGACAGGATGCCTGTTATTTTGCATTGCATGGTGACATTGAGCTATCAACCTCAGCAACAGAAGAAGAAGAAGAAGGTTTTGTGTTGAAAGCTGGATGGTTCTTTATCAGATAACTGGTTTCATTAAATTAATGTGGGAGGGTCTTTAGTGAAAACAGCAGAAGAAGAGCTAGAATTCCAGCTTGTTCAGCTGTCAAAAACTTAAAGCATATAAGGAAGTCTGTGACTGGATGCCATCAGCTGGGTTTCCTAAGATAAAAAACTTTGTACTACCTGAAATAATAAACCCTTAACCTGGCTGCTGTGTTTTATAACTAAGATTGAATAGAATTTTATGAATCTGAATATTATATACAGTACAGACCAAAAGTTTGGACACACCTTCTCATTCAAAGAGTTGTCCTTATTTTCATGACTATGAATATTGTAGCTTCACACTGAAGGCATCAAAACTATGAATGTGAGCTTTGGTTTGTGGCCTGATAAAAGTATTCATACCCTTCAGTTTCTCCTTTGTTGCAAACTTGTACTATGGCAAGGGTTAGGACAGATGGTTCTGTTTAGTCTTAGAGAGATGGCTTCTCAGCCTTCTCCAGAACACTTATAAAAGATAACATGTATCCCACACTGTGTAAAGGTTGAAGTTCTGTTGTCTACATGTCTAGGAGAGAATTACAACAGGTTTCTCCTCGGTCCATCTGCAGTCTGGGTCTCATGGGAGTTACCTTTAAAGGTGTTGAAGCTGCAAAAAGGAGAACTTTTGCTTTGTCTGGTCAGAATGATTTGGCAGCACTCCTGAGCACACGTCCAATACTGTAAAATTATTCTCCCCTGCAACATTTAAATAAAGCTGATTCTGAGTGAGAATCATCCGTCTCTTTCTTGGTAAAAACTAAATTTCCCACAGTCTTATAGGTCCAGAAATTCTTGAAATAAAACTGCTCCCAGCCTAATCTTGTCTATATCTATGCTCAGAGCATTACGTACAGCTGGATCTTTGACGACATTTATCTTCGACCACGCAGAGTGAGGTGATGGTGAGTGATGTAAAAACAGCTCTAAAGTTCACTGTTAGGGAACTACAGCACAGAGTGATAGTCAGACGGCAGAATTGTTTTTTGAGAGGATAAAGAGTGCCTGTGGTCAAGTATGGTGGAGGATGCAGACCAGTTTCTCTTCCAAAGAAAAGGCGGTTTTCTGGTGGACTTGACCAGAAAACCAAATATGGGTCATTATTGGGTGATCGGGCTGCATAATGATGCAAAATATTTGGTCAAATAATCGGCGAGGTGGTTCAGTAAACGCAGAATTAACCTTCATCCATGGCCACCTCAGTCCTCAGACTTAAATTGTTGGAAATGCTGTGGCCTGAGCTAGATAAATGAGGTCATCATAGAGGATCCAGGACTCTATGGGATGGCTGAAGATCCCTGTATTTGTAGCTCCTCTCTAACAGGTATTTGCACAAAGAGATGACAGCTGGTGGGGGTGCTGTGCCCTTGGGTCTCAGTTCTTTGGGTCCGTGACTTGATCTGCTGGGATATAGACGGTTGCTGGCGAGCCCTGCAGCTCCCTGGGACTTCTGCACTATGGCTGCTGGGTGGTTTCCCTGCTCGTCAGGGCTTTAGGTGGCCGATCTCTGTGTTTGTCTCGGGTCCTGGGGGGTGGGTCTGTGGCTCCTCACACCTGCTATTGCATATTTTTATGAAGAAACCTTATATACACAAGCACGCTCACACATACACCTACATGTGTTTGGAGGTATAGAATCAGTCTTAAAGAGTGTTATCTCGTATTCTACTCATCCCTCTTTATCTCCTAGTCTTTTCTCCTCTCCCTTTTTCATTTGTGCCCCACCTCTCTCTCTTTCTTGCTTCTTTTTTTCCCTTTTCATTTCCGTAGTAGTTTCTAACAAAGTTTTATAAATATCAAGCATTATAGCATTAGCCGTAATGCTCCACTGAAAGTAAATCTGTTGGGGTTCACCTTCATAAACAGACCGTCATTTTTATACATTTTGTGACCATAACTCTAGTGCAGTACTGGTCAATGGTTATTTTCCAGCTTAATTCTTTCTATGTTCCAGAATAGAGATGGAGCAAACTCTAACTGCAAAAACACACACATCCAACACTTTACCACACTGTTGGTGTGGAGGTTCTGTTCAGGCTCGGAAGTAAAATCTTCCTCCGTGGAGAATCATATCTATTTTCAAGCCAAACACCTTTGTTCCTTCTACATGGCTGTCTCTCCCTTCGTCTTTCACTGGCTCCATCTGCCTCTTCCATTCCTGAAACTGAATGTTGTCTCCATCACCATTTTCTTCATTGCAGAATTAATCATCTCTCAGCAACATGTCCTATTTCTCTTCTCACTCTACCCACCTATCGTCCTTCTCCCTCCACTATTTATTCTTCTTCTGTGCTGCTTCATATAGAATAAATGGCTACAGTATTCTCGCCCACTGTGAAGGGACCAGACTTAATGAATTTTTCATGGCTATGACATTGTCCAGCTATACTTTATGGGTCTATTTCTTCCTCCCTGGCCTCACTCAGTGTAATTTAGCTCCAGTAAATTATTGGCAGCAATATTTTCTCTGTGTGGATCTTGCAATCTGTAGTACTGTAAGTTGCAGGCATTGATTTTCTTTCCTGAACCATCCTCCACGTCTCTTTGTAGAGGATGTAATGCTGCCCTGGGTTGCGTGGTCGTTGATGGATCACATTTAAGGACTACCTGGCTCTATTTTCCTAAATATCTCTCCTGCAAGTAGATTACTGTTATCTGGTCCTGTAGGACGCCAGTTTGTGTTGTGATGGAACAATAAATGTCTGCTGCTACAGAACAGACAACTGGCAAACAATAATTACAGAGGTAAACTCCAGCTGAGGGCAGTGTAGTTTACCCAGACAGCTCTTGTCGAGGTGTTCAATGACATATGTATTAATGCAGACTGTGGAAGAACAACAATGCTGGTATTATTGGACCTCAGCGCAGCATTTGACACTGTTGATCACAGTATATTACTGGGGTGACTGGAGAACTGGGTCGGGCTTTCTGGTACAGCACTTGGCTGATTTGAGTCTTACTTGAAGTTCAGGGACTTTTTTGTGTCAGAAGGATCATATGTGGGGTTCCTCAAGGTTCCCTCCTGGGAACCATCCTATTTAATATCTACATGCTTACCCTAGCTGAAATCCTAACAAACAAGATGATTTACCATAACTACGCAGATCACAATCAGCTCTACATTACAGTGTCACCAGGTGACTATGAACCTGTTCAAGTGTTGCTTTGATGCAGAGAACAAATCAATGTTTGGATGAGCCATCATTTTCTTCATCTGAATAAAAACAAAACTGAAGTCATTATATCTGGCTCAAAGGGTGAGCGCTCAGGAGTCAGCACACAGCTTCAGTTACTACAGCTAGAAACCACAGCCCAAAATCTGGGTGTAGTGAAGGACTTAGACCAGAACCTTCAAAACCACATAAACACAATCACTAAGTCAGCCTTTTATCACCTGAAGAATGTTTCCAGGATTAAAAGGACTAATGTCCAGCAAGATCTGGAGAAACTCATCCATGCGTTTATATTTAGTGGAATTGATCACTGCAGGTTCTTCACAGGTCTGCCTAAAAAGTCCATCCGACAACTGCAGCTGATCCAGAACGCTGCTGCACATCCTCACTAGAACTAAGAAAGTAGAGAAAATCAGCCCAGTTCTAAAGTCCTTCCACTGACTCCCTGGACATCAGAGAATAGAGTTTAAAATACTTCTGTAAGGTTATTAGTCACTGAATGGCTTAGCACCAAAATACAATATCTATTGGTGTTGTATCAACCTTTCAGACCAGTCACGTCTCCTGGTTCTAGTCTCCTCTGCATCCCCAGAACCAAACATGGAGAAGCAGCATTCAGTTCTTCTGCTCCACTAATTTGGAACAAACTTCCAGTTCTTAAAATAACCTGAGTTTAATTCAAGGTTAGAAACCCTTTTGATTCTTCTATTTAACTCAACTCAAACATATTAGTAGATGTTTCTACTCCACCTTGGAACAGACAGCGTAAAGGACCTAGTGTGTGTGTGTGTGTGTGTGTGTGTGTGTGTGTGTGTGGGATCTGGTCTGATCTCGTCTGATCATGTGACCATAACCTGTCAGTATCCTGCATAGTTTCAGTCCAGAAAGATTTTCTGTTTTACTTCATTACTGCCTTTTGTTTAAATAATCAAAATCCAGACTGGAGGTGAGGCTTGTTATGAAAACTATGTTTCATGTAGAAGATGTAAAGTCACATTTCTACTAAACTGCAGCGACACAATGACTTCAGGTAAACGGTTTACATGCAAAGCTCTGTATACTTAGATTTGCTCCTTGTCATTTCTATAACCCTAGTGTTGTCTTGCAGGTCAAAAGTGACCCACTACCATGTTTAGCTGTTGAAAAAATACCTTAAACTATCTTTTTCCAACTTGAAATTTTAAGACTTCTGCTTAAGGGACCCCATCATTAGAAAAAGTGATACTTTGTTTTTGTTTATGTTTCCATGTGGGCTGTACAACACTAGGGTACAACGATTGTCTGGTGGGTCATTTTTGCACAGAGTAGCAGTAAGAAGAGGTCTGGATATGGAAACGCTGTTCTGTAAAATATAATACGGTTGACTGTATTTCTCAGCATAGTTGTTTGATTTAGAGGGCTATGAAGCATAAAGCTGCTGGTTTACTGTGAACCATCATAATACATATCAAATGTATATTTATTGATTACATCATCAGTCAAAATATATTTCCGCTAAAAACTTTGCCTATTGTGTCAAATATTGTCATTTGATAAAATGTGATTAATCATGATTAGTTACAAAGCTTCTAATTAAGTAAAGAAGTTATTTTAATGTGTCTTTTAATGGCTGAAAAGCCTTGTCAGCTTCAGGTGCCCAGGAAAACACGATGTTTGTGGAGGTCAAGGCGGTGAGTGGTGCGGCGATTAAACTGAAGTTCTTGATGAACCATCGATAAAAGTTTGCAAACCCAAGGTTAACTGCTTGCGGGAGTCTGGAACAGGCCACTCCAGTACTGCCTTGATTTTCTCAGGGTCCGAGCGAACCTGTCCCAGCTCCGAGTGGAGATGAAGAGGGGCGAATTAATCCTGTCACCAAAGACTCATTAATATAGTCCTCCATAACTTTTCTTTCCGGTCCTGAGATGTGGCAAAGCCTACTGGAAGGCAGAGGGGCCCCGGGAAGCAAATCTATAGCACAGTCATAGGGTCTATGTGGGGGTAGAGACAAAGCTTTGGATTTACTGAAAACTAACCTGAGGTCATGGTACTCTGGAGGGACGTTAGAGAGATCGGATGTCTTGTTTTCTGCAAGATCTAACTCAGAGGGGAGTGAAGCTACTGCTGACTGTAAACAAGAGAGTTAGTGGACCAGGATTCTATTCGGTCTTCTGCCCAGTTAATGTGAGGGTTATGTTTCTTGAGCCAAGGAAAACCCAAAACGATGGAATTCAATGCGAAAGGAAACACAAAAAAAGAAATCTCCTCCCTATGATTTCTCGAAAGGATTAAAGTCAACGGTTTGGTTCTATGTGTGATTCGTGGTAATCTTTTCCCATCTAATGAAGAAACTGATTGAGGTGAGGGGAGTGGCTCAGTCTCAATCTGAGCTTCACTAACTAACCTCTGATCAATAAGATTCTGATCGCTACCTGAATCAATAAGAGCGGAAAGATTCTGAAAAGGACGGTGTGAAATTAATGTGGCAGGCAAACTAAGTCTGGGGGTAAGAGGACGGTCCGTGAGTCTCCCCTCACTCACTGACGGACCTGGCCTTTTGGTCCCGAAGGACGAATGGGCCAGTTAGCCAGAAGATGTACAGATGGGCCACAATAAAAATATTGGTTTGATTGGCGGCGTCTCAGTCTTTCCTCAGGAGTAAGCTGAGTTCGCCTGATCTGCATGGGTTCTATACCAGATTTATGCGAAACAGAAATGGGGCGAATAGTTTCAGGAGTTGGGCTAGAGAGATTGGTCCTAACTGTGCCCTGTTCTAATCGGGATCTCTTTCTTTCTCTCATTCGGTTATCTAATCTGACGGCTAACTTGATTAATCCATTCAAGGTTTCAGGCTTATCGACTAATGCCAACTCATCCTTTAACGGATCAGTTAAGGACTGGAAAAAGGCGGCTCTAAGAGCGCAGTCATTCCATCCAGAAGCTGCAGCGAGGATGCAAAAACTCAGAACTCAGCAACTGACTGGTTTCTTTGTTTAATAGACCATAATCCTCGAGCATTGGCTGTTAAGTCTTTTTTACTGGAAAAAACCTGTCGAAACTCCTCCTCAAACTCGGGAAATGTGCAACCAAAGTCTAAACAATTTGAAAAACGGGCCTTTGCCCATCTCAAGGCCTTTCCGGTTAGTAACCCTAGAACAAAAGCAATCTTAACAGAATCATGAGGAAAGGATTGTGGGGAGCGACTGAAAACTGGAGTGCATTGGAGAAGGAAACTCTTACAATCCTCTTTTTCACCGGAGAATTTTTCAGGATTCGGGGAAGTGACCTCATGTGAGTGCGGAAGTTGCTGAGAAACCGGAGAGGCTGAAGCGCCCTCTACTGCCGGGGTGGTGAAATTGCTCAAGGTGTGCTGAAACAAGGAGGCTAGTTGCTCGATCTGCTGATTGGTCTGTTTCTGCTGTTCAAAAAGAGAACGGAGGGAAGATTCATGTGTTATGATTTGGTGGTGTTGTTTAGATAGAGTTCTCCTGAATGCTTCTGCTGGGTCAGGTTGGCCAGAGTGTTCTGTCATATTGTTTTTAACAGATTTGACCTACATGCAGAAAGCAATCCAGGAGACAGAGTTTTACGGTAAAGTGTTTATTTACAGAGTAGTGAAATGTGCAAGGAACTGGAACCGGGAAACCAACTGTAAAATAAACAGGATGGTGAGTAGGGAATACCTTAGGGTCAATACTTAAAGAATAATAATTCAGCCTTACTGGGTTGGTGGAATGATCCGCCAGAGGGTGGTGCAGAGAGACCAAATAGTTGTTTACCCCTGAGACAGAAAATGGTGGATAATGGTGTGCCAGGATGATAAGATGGTCCGGGGTTTCAGAAGTGGGTGCAGTGGAAGGAGGAGGGTGGACAGGGTTCTTGAAGGTTGATCCAAGGAGCGAAGAATTCAGGAGGCTGCCAACCGGTGTGGTCCAATGAAGTAACGAAAGGCTAGAGTCTTTGATCATGGAGCTGGATAGTTTCTTTCCAGAAGTGAGTAATCCAGGCAGAGATCCACACAAAGGCAAGGTCAGGTTCAGGTAATCCACTAAAGGACAACACTCTGGCAGTGAGTTGCTGGCAGTCTCCTCCTAATATACTCCTCAGCAGGTAATCAAGGGAATGATGAACACCTGTCACCTCTCCTCCAGGTTCCACGCCATCTTGGGCTAAGCACAGTAAAAGCACCAAAACAAACGGACAAAGCACAGATCCTGACAGTCCCACCAACAGCCTGAGAAGATTTTCTGGCTTCCATATTTATAAAAGCCTGATGATTTCTTTTTATCTGTCTTTAATGAATCATTTTCCTTGGGAGCATGGTTTGATTTTCATCAAACTGTTAAATGGTCATTCAGGATAATCAGTGAGTCACTGCAGAACCAGCATCTATGTACAACAGATATTTACAGCAGGTGGCAAGTTCAAGTTCTCTGGACGATTTACTTTGTGAGTTTCAGTTTCTGGTCTCAAAGTGTCGAACGATATGATTTAATAAAACCATCACTGAGTTGAACGAACTTTAGCTTTGGTGTCACTTCCCGACCATTCTACTGTTTCTCCTTTTAATTCTCTCCGTCGTATGTTGCCTATTGATTCGATTGTTGTCTGTTGTTTCTAAAGTTAAACTTCAGCTTATTTACAGTCAGCAAAGCAAATTATACGAAGATCAGTCCACTTCCACTGAATCCTTTCTTGACTCGTGGTGATCGGTTTGTATAAAGGTGTTGCTCTGACCCGGCTCATATACAGTAGGTTTGTTGTGAACGGGTTCAGAGGGCTGCTCTTCATAATGACCGTCTGCGTGGAGATCCTTTTGGCATAAGATTTTTCAGCTCCAGTTTTTCAGCTATGTAAAACCCAACAGTTAGAGGGCTCCAGAACCCCTCCTTCACACACACATAACTGACCCACAGCTTGCTCTTGGAGCTGAGATCCTCCCCAGATGACTAATGACTCATTGCTGCAGAACACAGAACCTGTTTGATGTAACGATGTCTCTGTTGCTTCGTCTCAGTTGCCTGTGTGACATCCCTGCTAAATGGACCGTTTGAGTTTGAGGAGAACACACGCCTTAGAACCACAGAGAACAGTTGTAATTCTGACAAATTACACCTCTTCTTCTTATAACTGCTATATTACACTGCTTTGCTAAAGAAGTGAAAATGTGAAACTAGTGAATGAGAGGCACTTCAGTGAACGACGCAGCAGTTTGCAGTCTGGTAATAAACTGAAGGTTTCCTGCAGTTCTAATAATGATTTCAACTTTAATCAGAATCAGAATCAGCTTTATTGCCAAGTTTGTACATACAAACAAGGAATTTGACTCCGGTACACTTTGCTCTTTGGTTTTTGTTTTTGCACTAACAAGGAGTCCATAAGTTCCTAGAATTAATTTAGAACCATAACTTACAATCAAATGATTTTTGTATCCTGGGAGAGCTCAGAGTAGAGCAGCTGGTCCTCTGCTTTAAAAATAGCCAGCGGAGGTGGTTCAGGCATTTGATCAGGATGCATCCTGGGTAGCCCCCTGTGGAGGTCCCAGAACTTTCTGGAGGGACTATCCATCTCTTCTGACCTTCTGATCTTCTAATCCATCTGACATGCATGGATGGATGATTGGATGGATGGATGGTTATGGTGTTATTGTGTGCCGGGGTGTTTACACTCCGTGGTTCCAGAAAATCTGTCCTAAAAAACGAAAGTTATTCACAAATGAACAATTTATTTTTATTTAAGTGAATAAAGATAAAAAAAACAAACAACTAAAAGTATTTAGGGAAAACAGAAACTGTGCTCTTCAAAATCCTATCAGAAAAACTATATTCTTCTTCTTCATCTGGTAAAAAAAACATTGAGAAATGCAACCTGTTAAAACCAAGGTGAACATGAGACCAGCTTAAACAACCATTATCATAATACTGTACACAGATTATTCTGAAATAGAGAGAGTCCGAGGTTGTTATCTTCTTGTCAAATCATCAGGAAACTAAACTCTTCAGTTTTTATTTTACAAGGCAAAGCATATTAACATTTCACATCAAGGTCTGAGACACCAATTTCACTTGTATCTGCAGCAGATTAATTTTGTTCATGCAAGCTGCTCAGGGTTCTTGTAAAACCTGGTAATTTATTAGGAAAAAAATCATTTCCACTATAAAGCAGAACTACAGCCATCCCTTTGCTTTTATTAGATCATACATCATTTAAATCATTATTTTAACATTTAGTTTAAACAGGCTGAAATGAGCTGGAGCTCCGGGATTGATGTAAAATTATGTGAGGAGAAATAGCAAGCGATCTTACTGGAGTTTAAAGGAGAAGACGTGGAGGGGAAGACCGCTCAAAAACAGATTCTGATGAGACTAGTCCACCTAGCTGGATGAAGAAGATGTTATCAGAGCAGACAGACTAAGAGGAAAGCTGCATGTTTTCACGGTTTTCCAAAGCGTGGAGCTCTGAGGAATATGAAGCTGAGAGAAGGTGATTTGTTCTGCTGAGATCTCGCATGGAGAGGTAGTGAAAAATAAGAAGAGATGAAGAGGAGTTTGTTGTCTTCAAACATCAGAACATGATTATTACCTGAAGTAAGGCTGTGGGTGTATGCCCTTGGAAGCAGGAGAGACTGATGTGTTGCTTGGTAGTGGTGGGTGACATGCTAGGATTGTGATGGAGTGAGTCTGTTCTTATAAGTATGGAAATAAGACTGTGTGTTCTTGCATGCGTAGGTTTGTGTTTGTGTGACTCATCTTGGCAGTGGTCTACTAGTTATTGTTGAGCTGTAGCTTCACTGGAAGGTTTCTGTTTGAAACTGAACCATGCAGTGTGAAGGATCTGCTGTGCATGTTTGGATGTTCTCCAGATTCTTCAGCTTCCTTCCAGATGCATCGAAGGTCACCAGGTAATTTGTGGCTGTAAGTCAATATATGTGTAGATTGTTTGTGTCCCATCTTTTGCAGAGTCCTATCTGTCTGTGTCTATGGAGTGTAGGTATACATAACAACCACCCTCTTCATCATTGTATCAAACTCTTTTTCATCTCCTCATCCTCCTCTTCTCTGTTTACACCCCCTTCTTCATCCTATCCATAACCCTCTTCTCTCTTGACCTGTTCTCATCACACTTCTCCTCCTCCTCCATCTTTATCACCCCTATTATCCCATTCTTAGGATCCATCTGTTCTTGGGACATACATATACATTGTCTGGACGAAGAGCAGACACCCGGGCGTTACACAACATGGCTGCCAGTTGTGTAAATCTGCTTCTAAACTGTGTTACCACCAGGTCTTTCAGGAGGTACATCAGAAAATAATTAGCATCACAATAACAAGGCACAGACATCAAATTAATTAAACCTGAATAATAAAGATTTTAGTGACGTATTTTGAGGGATCATTTAAACTCTCACCAATTTCTTCCTGTTAACTAATCCTGCACAACTTGCTTACACAATGTACACAATCACTTTTCCATCACTGCTTTACAACAGAAAAAACACTTTCACTTGCTTTTATTCAACTTCCCAAACAGACAGTTCCCCTCTGCAGTCTTTCTTCGTGGTGTTAATAGTTACTGAGAACCTCTGCAAAATGATCAAGCGTCAGTAACAGGTGCTTCTGTAGTCTACTAAAACTGCACTGGGATTATTAGGACAGAGCACCTACAGGCTGGGAATCAGACTCAAAGCTCTCTCTTCCTGCTCTAACTTACTGTAGCATGGTAGGCGTGGTGCTCATACAATGGTATCTTTCAAAGCATGGATGAACATGTAATCTGCAGCTAATAAAGTGGGCAGGTTGTGTTCTGGGGACATTTCAGGAGTCTCTAGGGTTCTGAACACAGTAATCAATCAACAGTATTGTCTGCTGGAGGCTTCATCAGATCTGCTGCAACACAGACCTCTACAGGAGATCCTCCCTGCCCACAACTACAACCTGAAGAAACCTAAGTAAACAGATGTTCTGCCATGTCTAATTTTCTTTTAGGATTGATTAAGTGTTTTGAATTTCTTCATTCATTACTTGTTCACTAATCATAAAAGAAACCGATGAATACTGTAGATCGCCCGAATCTTTCCATACACAGGCACACAGACAAGTCTCAAAGTGATCAAGAGCACATCTGTTTGCATGGGGGAAGTCACACATGCAATAATTCATAAAATAATGCCTTAAGACAAATTTCAGTTGACACACAATCCACATAAACTGATTTATTTTAACATGGCTATCAACCAAGCGATCAGACTGTTTGTGGCAAATTGCATTTTACTAAAAATTGCTGCTCGGTGTACAAACTGTTTTCTCAGTAAATCTGTAACTAAACGATATTTTTTCCTTTAGATAGTCAAGTCTGATGTTCATGTAAAGGACAGAAATGCTGAACAATAATGTCAATGAAATTGTATTCTTTTAAATTCCAAAGTAAGATTTGAATAATGGTGAAAGTGCCGACAGGCTACAGAATGGCTTACAATTGACAAAATTATCTTTGTTCTCATCCAGACATAGTGTGATGGGAATACATGAGCAACATTAGTCTGAGCAGAGAGAAGAACACCACACTTTGGATCCATCAGTAAACATCAGTGGTGGCAGTATTTACAGCTCAGTTAGCGGCGTGATGTTACTTCTTTGCCTACAAGGGCCTGTTACAGGAGAGCAAACAGCTCTGTCAGATCAATGTTAAAACAGCCTTTTTACTAGCTTTCCTTCAGTCCAGAAACACTCAGAGTTATTATTGTAAAAGGAGAGTATTTAAATCTGCTGACATGAGCATTTCCCTCGAGCGAAGATCTGAATCTTACAGAAACCCAGTAGGAACACGGAGTAAAGCAACGCTGGTCTAAAAACACCTCAACCTTCCGAGTGACCCTCTCAGTTGTTCACACCAAGCTCAGGTTCTTTCATAAATATCCATATTTTTACTAAAGCATACAGAATCAGAACCTCCTTTATGTTTGGCCTCAGCACCAGAACCTTTATTTGAACATCTTAGTTGTAAAGTCTATGCAGTGCATGAAAGATGAGTAAAAGCATTCAGAATTATAGGCGTGACCCTGTCTGCTCATCTCTTTGCTATGAATACAGAACATTTCTCCTTTTTGTTGCCTTGTACTTGTAACATGCAAACACAATAAAGTTGAATCTAATCTGTTTCTCACCGTTCTGCTGTCTCTGCCTCTCTTATCATCACCTTTCACAGCTTATTTTCTTTTTCTGACACGAAATTTACATCTGTACACTATTCTCCTTCTGGAAATAAAACAGGGTTTGAAGCATCAGTGTGGATTTTGTAATCTCACAACTAATGGTCAGAAACTATTATGTAAAATATCTGCAGAAGGAGAGATTTGTGAGTTCTTGTGAAGTATGAAATTGCTGCTCAAAAGAACGTTGTTCTTGCCACCTTAAAGAGAAGAACAATGTTCTCTGTATATGTTGGTTTCAGTCAAATAAAGAAACAAAGTCTCTCACAGCCATTTAGATTGCTGCGCTGCAACTCTACCATCTTCTGGGGGACTTATTTTACCATGTTAACATAAAAATTAAAAGATGACAAACATTAGTTTATCACTCATCCACAAAAGTCATTTCAACCTTTATGTAATTTTGTGTTTATTTTAGTTTTGGACACTTACAGTCTATTAATGCACATTAAGAGGGAATGATAAAAGCCAATTATTATTTTATATAGTGTTTGTCAATGAAAATAAATAGTTTCTTGAGTCAGTTTGATGGGTGATGGTAAACTCCTGCTGTAATTCAGCAGTATTTCACATCTGAACTTATCCTTTTGGCTTCTTTCCATTAGTTCCTGCTCGGCTTCGCTCAACTACACGCTTTGGGGTTTTTCTATTACAGTTGAGTACCATCTCAATGTGGATGAGGTCAGCATTGTTAGGTGGTCCAAAAAGCATGATATGTATGCGACAGAAACAGAAACCCAATAATGGAGGACATGGAAGCAAAGAACCTGCCTGGCTTTTAGTCAGAATCAGAGTGAAAGAAGAGATCCAGGCTGCAGGCAGCAAGAGCAAACACTCTGGACCAGCAGAGGAGAGAGAGGGAAGCCATGGAGCGGTATCAAACCGAAGGGTAGAGCTAAGCCATGTGTGAGGGTAATTGCACATGCCGCTTGTTATAGTGGTAAAACCAATGCAACCATTTAATAGTTAATAATGTTAGTTATTATAATAACTAACATCTACTAAGTAACTAAGTACTCCTGGATCAGTGCTTCTTTGTTCTCTTTGTGTCTCTGCTCTGTTCTCTCTAACCTCCACTCGGTCGTGGCAGATGGCCGCTCACACTGAGCCTGGTTCTGGTTCTGCTGGAGGTTTCTTCCTGTTAAAAGGGAGTTTTTCCTCTCCACTGTCTCTACATGCATGCTCAGTATGAGGGATTGCTGCAAAGTCAACGGCAGTGACTGTCCACTGTCTATACATGCTCATCCAGGAGGAGTGACTGCTGCAAGTCACTGACTGGATGCAATCTGCTGGGTTTCCTTAGACAGAAAAACTTTTTATCCAATTTGAATAAATAACTGAATCTGACTGCACTGATAGGATTAATTGGAATGTATGTTACTGACTTGAAATCTGTATGATTTGATTGAATGGATTTTGTAAAGTGCCTTGAGACGCATGAGTTGTGAATTGGCGCTATATAAATAAAATTGAATTTAATGGAATTAAATATGTATGCTGTGTATGTGTCAGATATCTGCCCTCTGCCAAATTTATCTCTTCAAATCGTCTGTCTGGGTGTTTAGCCAGGCCTCCCAATGGTGGGATATTATTTTTCCCGGTTTCATAACCACACAGTGGTTGCTGCTCCAGCTCTGGAGAGACGACATACGACTTTCAGTGAATGTGTGCCGATTAGAAAAGAGGGACCGTTGCACTGTGGAAGCTAGCTACCAGCTCAGAATACAGGAGTACTGGACATCTCCCTGGAGGCAGCATCACAACTTGGTGCTGTTGCAAAAATACTCTTGTTGCCTTAAGGCCCAAACATGTATCATTGTATCTCACTATGAATTTTGACAATTAATGTTTGTGTCTCTACTTTTGTTTTGTGCATATAACTTTATGACAAAGGAAATGCTAAAAGAATAAACCAACACTAGGCCGGTATGAGGAAATACAGATGGTAATATGGCACAGAACATCCGGTTCTGGAGCTTTGCCTTTCGGAATACTTTTAACTGCTTCATGGAGTTCACTTGCTACTAAAGGTAACTCCAGAATCCTTTTCTGTTCCACATTAACTTTAGGAAGGTGGATTTCTATAAGGGAATAAGAGTGGTGAACAGGTGAGAAAAAAAGTAAACTCCTTATCTGATGGTTGACGAGAGCGCCAGGCATCACACAGACCAGAATCTTCCATTTACTGCTTGAGTGTAATACCTGCCTGCATGTTAGGAAGATCAGGTGATCTGCTGAGGTCTAACTCAGTGAGGCTGAAATCTCCTCCCACCATCAGTGCCGTTCCAGTCTGAGTTGAAAGGGCAGGAAAGAGACTGTGATAAAGCTTGGAGACATCCACATTTAGACCGTACACTTTAGCTAGACACCAGAATTTGTTGTTTATAATTAGGTTAGTAATTAAACATCTCTCCTCTGGATTAAAGGTGAGGAAATTCTGATGTACTTAGTGCATGTGGTCCAGATTTTGAAATGTGAAGTAAGACAATATCTGCTTCAAGTGTCCAGTTGATCTATCATTTTATGCTTTTTTTGCAGCCTTTTGTTTTTGGTATTTTTCCAAAGTAGGCAGACTGGAAGTTTGATGGAGCTGAATCTCTGACATGAAGAAGTTAGACAGTTCTGATGGAAAAGAGGTCTAACCTGGTAGTAGCAAGACGTACCTAATAAAGTGGTCGACGATGTTCTTTTTCACACAGAATCTTTCCAATGACTTCCTTACATTGTGTTTTAACTGTTTTTATGCTTTTAATGTATAGTTATTGTGCGCAGGATAAGACTGGGGACAATGAACAGAGCTGTAATACGTCCATCATCACTCCTACGTCTACATGGAGACTTTCTGTTGAGCAGCTTTTGAATTCTACTGAAGCTTTTGCTCTGCAGGTCTTGTCCTGCTGGCATCCATGGTCATAATGTCAGATGGCATCTTGAAAACTTTTCAGAGACAAAATCTTTTCTACCCCTTGAGAATCCAAATAGCTTGGAAAAAGTGTGTGTTGACCCCCACTGATTTACTCCATGTATCTTGAACTGTAGGAAGAAACCCCAGTTTTACAGTGAAAGAATGCATAAACGTTTGAAATAAAGATATTTTGGAGACTATGGGGATTTATCCATCCATCATTTCTTCTGGCAAGAAAAAACACAACTTTTAAACTGTTTCAGGGACCTAGTAGCTCTTGTAGCTCCTATTACAGTGAGTCAAAGCTACAGGTTTTTAAAAACATCAGAAAATATCTGCAGCCCTGACATAGAAAAGAAAAGTAACATCAGAGGGTGACCAGCCAGTGGGACAGAGACGTTATTGATTTATTCACCAAAGAGCAATTTCACAGAAGCAGAAATTGAGCTGGGGTTAAAGGATTCTTGCAAAGAGAGGCAAAGATGGAGAGATAAAGAGAGATTGTTTTTCATTTGTGTTATTGATGAACTAATCTTGCTGCTTGGCCTAATCTGAACATCATTCAAAGTTTGTTCTGGGCGGCTGGAAATCAATTGCTCATACTCTGATCGCCTGCCTTTCTCACTCTTCTATGAAAATGATAATCTAATAATAACCACGCTTCAACCTTACGTTTATCACCTGCATGAATTACCTTTGTCTGAAAAATTCTCTCTCTGTTCCCCTTTTTATTTTTACTCTTCTGCAGATTCCTAAAAACACATGGAAAATGGCTGTTCATCACATCATTATCACTTCAATCCTGCTTGAAGCTTCATGAATCAAAGATATTTTATGCTAGTTGGATTTTTTTGTGGTTTGGATCTGTTGGCAATAAAAGGATGAATCCTAATTTTGCAAATAATAAAAAGTACATCTATAGTTAATCTGTAATGATATATTCTGTTCTTTGTAACCAGATAACTAGTTAGATCACCAAGTGTAAAATATCGTATTTGCCATTAAATTTGAATTCTTTTACTCTTTCATTTTCTAATTATTTTTAAAATAAACAAATGTACTAAACTGAATTTGCTCTTAATATGAAAGTGTCTGGTTTTGTGGATCTAACTGAGAAAGCTGTCATTTTGTTTGCCAATCTGACCCACATGCAGAAAACACTGGAGATGGGATCTGGGACTGGAACCTCTCGGCTGCATTGAAGGGTAACAGGTAAGTAGAGGTAGATTACAATGGGGATTTTGCAGTGTGAGGAAACTTAGTTTCGAGGAGAGTGATCCGAGTGTGGTTATTTTGGTAAGCCTGGTTACTTTGATAACTGATCCTATCCACAGGTCAGAACTTTGATTCGTTGTTTCCTTACTGGTTTGGTCCAGTGGTGCCGCTTGTTGGAGGGTGGACAGGTTTCGCTTGGAGATGCTGAGGTTATGGAATCCAACTGCTGCCAGCAGAGCCTGACTGGAAATCTTGGCAATGGAGGTGAGGTCAGGTAGGTCCTTCAAGGGGCTTGAACTGGGTCCAAAACATAACCTGGAAAGCTCCTGTGGAGCTTCCCGAGTTATCAGAGTTATTAGCTTCATCTAAACCTTCAACTTGTATGTTGAAGGTTTAGATGATATTCTTCTAGCCTCAGATAATGGACTTGTGTCTGTACTGGTTCTGTTAGATCTCAGTGCTGCATTTGATACAGTCGATCGTAATATTCTCTTAGAAAGGCTGGAATATGCTGTAGGGATCAGGGGAACAGCACTAGGCTGGTTTAAATCTTATTTGTCTGACAGATTCCAGTTTGTTCATGTAAATGATAAATCATCTTTAAACTCCAGGGTTAATTGTGGAGTACCACAGGGTTCAGTACTTGGGCCAATTCTCTTTACTATATATATGCTTCCAGTAGGTAAAATTATCAGGCAGCATAGAATAAATTTCACTGTTACGCTGATGATACTCAGCTTTACTTATCCATAAATCCTGATGAGCCCAACCAGTTAGATAGACTACAAACATGTCTTGAAGACATTAAAACTTGGATGACTTTAAATTTTCTGCTTCTAAATTCAGACAAGACAGAAGTTGTCGTCTTTGGACCGGAGTCTTTAAAAAAAAAAACTGCTTAGTCAATCACTTAACCTGGATGGCATTAAATTGACCTCCGATAATAAAGTAAAAAACCTTGGTGTTATTTTTGACCAGGACATGTCATTTAAATCCCATATTAAACAGGTTTCTAGGATTTCTTTTTTTCATCTCCGGAACATTGCCAAAATTAGAAATATCCTGTCCAGGATTGATGCTGAAAAACTAGTCCATGCATTTGTTACTTCAAGGCTGGACTATTGTAATTCTTTACTATCAGGATTCTCCACTGGATCCTTCTGTCACCATGCCTGTTTTTGTCCTGCCCAGTTTTCTGACTGTGCTTCATGCTCCATGTTTCCTCTTGACATAGAGTGAATCAGTTAGTCTATAATTTACAGAGGATCTGGTAAATTCTGTCTTTTTTGGATCCCACCAACATATTTTCAGTGGTTGGTCAGTTTTCTCTCATTTTCGCGACAAGCTAGACTTTAATAAATTACCAAACAGGTCTTAGTGATTACTTTGATTTGTTAAAAATGTCCCCTTACCTTAGCAGGTTTTCCTTACACAGTCCTGTTGTGCTCCGTTATTAATGGCTGGACCATTAATCACACTTACCGCTCTGCTCCTTAGTTTTAATGAGGCTTTCTTTATTAAATCAAATTATTCAATAAACACTGAAAAGAAAAGCACAGCAAAAAGAATGGAGATGAGCTGCATTGAGCACAAGTCCATTCATCATTACAGGAGCACCGCCTAAAAAGTGAGCAGCATCCATCAGCTTATCGCCAAGCGTCTAATGAGTATCAGGGCACTTCATCAGCTTCAACACAATCTGCCCTCTCATTCATCTCAGAGCTGAAGGCCTGTCTGTTAATGTCAAAGCAAATGTACAACATACTGACAGACGAGTTGTGTTACTTACGCTCTTAACTTAGCAGAAACCTACTAAGCAAATGAAACATACAGTAGGTGATAAACATGAACCCTAATTAAAAGTAAAGTTTGTTCAAGTGTTCTGTAGAAAAAAACGTGTATTCATTTGAAATCTTTTGATTTAAAAGCTTGGCTTAAATCCAACACTTTTCTTTTCGATTTAACAATACCTCTGTTAAGCCACTGGGTGTCACACTAGAGCAGTCGAATCGCAATCAAAAATAAATCAGGCGAAACTAAAAGTGAAACACCTGAAGATCGCGGATGATTTTTATAACAACACAAAGTTGTTTAGACTCTCATATATGAGTTTGTGAGAAAATTGTTGAGAAAAATGTGATTAATTGGGAGCAGAAACATTAAAAAGCCTACAGACGCAACTAGGTTGGGGGGCATAACATAAAGTGAGTTTACTGAAAATAAACCTGCAGTGTGGAAGCTTTGTTTCCTCCTTGTGTCAGATACTTTATTAATTGTTGGTTGATCCAAACATCCCAGCAACATCCAAATGTTACCACAGACCACAATACCAAACAGATAATCTGAAAATATTTACAGGTCCTCTAAGTCTAAAGCCTTTGTTCTTAACCTGGAAAAGATGGACTGGTCCCTCCAGGTTCAGGTGAGTCTCTGCCAGGATTAAAAAAAATCAAGCATCTTGGTGTCTTGTTCATGAGTCACTGCAGAATGAAGCCAGAGATCGATAATTCATCTTCTGTAATTAGGATGTTATCTGTTGTTGTGAAGAAGAAGAAGCTGAGGCAAAAGCTCCTCGTTTACAATAGTTACACATGATGTTCATTTATAATTATAACGGTATAAAGAATCACTAAAAAAACAAGTTCCAGGACATAAATGACTCAAACAAGACTCGTTCATGGTGGGGCAGGGTTCTGCCTGATAGAGTAACCCTAAAACAAGGCAACCCCCCACTTACATAGTGTTCGTCTCCGTTCCACCACGGTACAAAATCCACAGTAATTACGCACCCTTTATAGTCAACAAGAGCACTTACACTGCCTCCGCATGGTGGTGGCGCAAGGCAGTGGCGTGGGCACAATCATCCGGCAAAATCCGCCCCGATTCTATTTTGCCGAATGCCGGAGCCATGTTGGAGTCAACCTACACAGATCAGACTGCAACAACAGGAAACTGAACGAGCACAACATCGATATTTTGAAAATAATTCACTAAAAACTGACTGGATTTTCTTTAAGGTCTCGCTATTTTAATAAATATGCATGTACATTTATATATACGCATCAGTGGCGGATGCTGGTCTTTCAAGGAGGGGAAGCTCAATTTCAAGGAGGGGAAGCTCAATTTCAAGGAGGGGAAGCTCATGTCAATCAAAAAGGGATTCAGCCTCAGACAGATCATCCAATCATTATGCAGAAGCTGAGCGTCCAGTCCAGCGGAGACCAGCACACTTTCCCATAGACCCCCAGAGACGCTGAGCGTCCGATGGGCGGGACAAAGCCCAGCATTTATCCAATGACTCGTCTCGTTTCGCTTCAGCCGAGGCTGCCCCATAGACCCCCAGAGACGCTAAGCGCCCGATGGGCGCGACAAAGCACTGTTGCTTCGCTATTGAACTCACCGTTTAAAGCACTGTGAAGCTGCGGGAATGAGTGAGAGGAAAGCCGCGTCGTTACCAGTGATAAGAAGCTGATTCTGAACAAAAGTTGAGCGCGTTGGAGCGCATATTTAGACAATGACATGTACACACAACAATATATATTTGATCGCTTATTTTTTGACATTTTAGGGGAAGCTGAGCTTCCCTTGCAGTCTTAGAGCAATCACCACTGATACGCATATATATAGACATTAAAGGCACCGAAATAAGCAAACAAAATAGCTTATCTACTCAGTGTACTACCACAAAGTGGAGCAGTTTTAAGTGTTTTAACTTCCACAGATTGAGATGATTTGGTCTGACTACCGCCTTTATCACTGGCTTTTAGCGTGAGATCTGCGCATGCTTCTCAGAGCACCTCTGGGCTTCCCAGCGAAGCAGGGAACTGGAACAAAGGGCGGTGCTGAGCTTAGACCGCTGTAATGAAAGCAAGGCTGGACCACTGCACTGAGCTGTTTAGAGGAAGCCTTCAAATTTAAAACAGCTATTAAAAAACACTCCAATATTCCTCTCAGAAGACCAATTTTAAGAACCCAAAGGATCAACAGCTCTGCTGCATCCTGAGAGCAAGTCAGTTTTCCCAAACACAATCAGCTCTGTCTTATTTCTGTTTAAAGTTTATCTCCAAATTGTAATGTCATTTAAACAGTTTATATTTTTAAACCGATCCTGTACCGACTTGCTTCCACTTGCACTCAGCAGAAGATACATTTGCAGATCATCTGCAAAACAATTAAAACAGCCTACCATATCTTCTAAGAATCGACCCCAAAGGAAGCATATATACAGTGAAAAAAGTGAAACTCCCAAGATGAAGCCTTGAGGTATCCCACAATTCAAAGTAGCCTCAGAGGAGGACAAATGACCGAACTGGACAGAAAAAACTTCTTCCAGACAGATAGGCGGCCACCTATAAAGACCTGTGCCCTTAACACTGACATACTGGTCCAGATGTGATAGTAAAACATTGTGGTCCACTTTGTCAAAAGCAGCAATAAAACGAAGCAAGTTTAAAACAGCCGAATCTCCAGAATTAAAAGCAAATTGTTAAAAACTCTGAGTAGGGCTATTTCTGTGCTGTGACACCATTTAAAACCAGACTGAAATATTCTGTAATCCCATGAAGCTGTAGATGTTCCTGACGTTGGAGAAAATCACCATGTAAGTAATACGTTACTTTTCCTGACATGCATCTAAACAGTTTCTGATCACAGTGCATGTTCTGACAATCGATAAAATATTATATCAGTTCCATTTAAATTAAAGGTTAGGGCCTTTTCAACAGTCTTGGTCAGAGTAACTAAATGTGCAAAAAGTCAATTTCCTAACTTGTCTTTCCTGTCTCTGTCCAGTCTGTGATTAATTCAACTTTACTCACCTCACAGTCTCCCAGCCATCCATTATCCACCTCTATGGGTCCTCTGGATGCTACAGATGAAGGAGCACCCTTGTTGCCAAGTTGCCTCCTAAATGTCACTTGGCATCTTTAATGCTTGGCTCTCCATTACACATTCATGTGAGCCTCCCCGCAGGACCCATTCTTCTCAAGACCATCTGGAATCTATGGTAACTTTGGGATTTTTAGGATGTTTGCTGCAAGTTCATTATGATGCTGCAGGCAATGTTGAGAAGTAGTTACCTTGGATGAAGCAAACTGTGTTTTATAGCTGGACAACAATTTAATAAGTAAGTCATACACGCACTATGTTTTGGCAATAAAGTGTGTGTCTTATAGACCTTAAATCTCAGATTTCCCATGACCTGCTAGTGACCTCCAGCAAAACGGAGATTATTATTCTTGGTCCCTAGAAACGTAACTCAGTAACTTTTGTTTTTAACAGATACATTAGTCTAGTTTTTTCTTCCTACAGAATATCTCAATGTTTAGGCACACTTTCACTCAAACTGATGCAGAGACACGCCACATGCATTTGTAACCTGCAGACTCGAGTACTGCAGAGTAATTAAAGTTGTGTGTCCAAACAGTTCCATGCAAGTCCTTCAGCTGATCTACAATGCTGCACTTAGGCGTACTATAGAGCCATGAAAAAAAGCATCTACAATAATCCCTTCACTGGCTTTCTGTAAAATTCAGAATATAACACAAATATTTCTGATAACCCACAAAGCCCTAAGTGACCTCACACCATTATAGTTCAATTCAATTCAATTCAGTATATTTATATAGCGCCAATTCACAACACATGTTGTCTCAAGGCACTTCACAAAAGTCAGGTACATACATTCCAATTAATCATAACCATTGAACAGTGCAGTTAGATTCAGTTATTTATTCAAATTGGATAAAAAGTTTTTCTATCTAAGGAAATCCAGCAGATTGCATCCAGTCAGTGACTTGCAGCATTCACTCCTCCTGGATGAGCATGTAGAGACAGTGGACAGTCACTGGCGTTGACTTTGCAGCAATCCCTCATACATGTAGCGACAGTGGAGAGGAAAAACTCCCTTTTAACAGGAAGAAACCTCCAGCAGAACCAGGCTCAGTGTGAGCGGCCATCTGCCACGACCGACTGGGGGTTAAGTTCAGGACTTACTCCTTGCCTCCCACCCTCCCTGCTGTCAATTCACAGGTTTTCTTCTCATTTCCAGGCCCTTTAAAGCAGGAAATGAGGTGGAGCGTTTAGTGTTCAGGTCCCTTTGCTCTGGAACCAGTTCCTCCTTGGGTACGAAACACCAACACCAACACCATCCAAACATTTAAAACAAAGCTGAAAACGGATCTTTTCCACAGAGCCTTACTTTGTATTCATTTATTTATCTAGTTGTATTTATTTTATTGAACTGCTGGCTGTCAGAATCCACAGTGGCTGTGTGCAGGTTATGTGTGAGATGTGCTGTTATTTCTGCTTTTCCTTGCTGTCCTTAAAAACTAATCGTTTCGTTTATCTTCCTTGATCTACAGAACCTGCCTTGTCGAGTGTTTCATGGATTTTTCTGCACCTTGAGTCATTTCTGGAAGAGTGTGGAAACTCTAAGCCTTCGACTGATGGTCCCTACTCTATACTAAAACTCCGAGCCAAGCAGAGCTTCGCCGCAGAAAAAGGGAGAACACAAACTGGAAATTATTGGAACTTATCCGCTCACTGCATGCCAACCACAGACACCGTGGAGAAGGACTTATTCCCCCCCGTCTAGTTCAAACTACCCATTCAGTAAGTCCGCCAAAATATACTTGGACAGCAATATCCAATATTAAGCTTGAATCCTTCTAAGTTTGTCTTCTTCTCCCTCACACCTAGAATTATTCCAGTCCGATCCATTGCCCCAGTCCTGGTTCCTGTTTAGCCACCACTATGGGTTTAAGAATAAATCGTTACTACTCTCTGCTTCTCGTGAATGTGTGTTATCAGAGTCTTAAAACCCACCGTTATGACACTGGCATTTTACATTTTATTTTGTTTTACAGACTTTTTAATTTATTTATCAATAGTTTTATATTATATTGGTATAAAAATAACCTTTGTCATGATGTACTGCTTATTGGAATGTCTGTTTAATATAAAGCCTTTTGTGTTTTATATTTCACTCTGAAGCACTTTGACATTCTTGTCGGTGAATCTGTCAACACGTTCCCATGAACTCCTAAACCTTGAGGACAGCCTTCCCAGAAGACCTGAAGCTGTTGTAGCTTCAAGGCAGGTGAGCGAATACTTTTGGCAATATTGTGTGTGTGTGTGTGTGTGTGTGTGTGTGTGTGTGTGTGTGTGTGTGTATACACACCTATATTTCCTGTTTTATTCAAATTATTACACATGACAATGCATTTAGTAACAAATACATTTTGGGTCACTGCTGGGTTTCTGTAGAATCTTATCAGGAACCAGTTTTAAGGAGGAAATTAAATCCAAAGTTTGGAGCTAATAGGAGGGGAAGAGAGGAGTGATAGAGAAGATGGAAGGAGTTAGAATGTAGTGACAATCATGTCTTGAAATGGTAAATATTAGTACATTTTCTACTAGTCATAGAATGCTGTAGGTGAGGGCCCATCTAAGATGATCTTAGCCAGCCAAGGTTGTCAGCTGGCCTGGTCTCCTGAGTTTTATCGAATGTGGGTCAGAAGTTTGCCGTTAAATCATGACAGGAGTGCACCTTACTGTCCAGACCAAATATTTGTTCAGTACCATGGATGAGATGATCTATTTATTGGCTCTAATGGACCAATAAATATTCAGTTTCATTTTAATCCATTACAGTTTACTGCATCAAGTGACGGATCATTATAGATGATGTTAAAATGGTTTAACTGCGTTAATTTACTTATGGGTACACCAGATTAGGAAGCGAAAAGCTGTCCAAATTTTTGAACTGGATTCCTGGATTCAAAAAGTCACAATTATTAATTATTACTGCAGGGTGACTAGTGTATAAAACCTCCAGGTTTCCAATATATCTGCAGTGTTTGTATGTGCAGTTTATTATTTTAATAATCTGACTGAATATTTAAAGGTATTCAGTTTTAAATATGTTCCAGTTTCAGCTTGATGTTATTTGTGAATTAGGCCGAAGGCTTCCTCTAAGACTTGTTGCAGACCATTCATTCTGCCTGATATTTGCCTTACCGAAGAAGCAGGAGGCTGAAGTCAAGTTTCTTGACCTGAAAAGGGTTTTAAAGACAGTTTGTAAGAAGGCGTTTGGAACAAAGTCTGTCCCAGGCCGCTTGTGAAAGAAAGGGCACAAAACGTCTCATTAAAAGATGATTTAAAGGTTTTTAAATGAGTCATCCCCTCTTAGTATTTCTGCTGAATCTCTGCTGTACCCCTGCTACCTCAGTCCAGTCAAGTATTCAACGGGGTAAACACAGATGGTTGGAGCAAAGATGGCAAGGTGGAGGAGATCAGGGCAAAGATGGCCTGACAAATAACTGGCCTGGTGTGCTGCCAGGGGGTCAACAGGGTCATGGTGAGGACCTGGATGAACCAACTCTGCCTGGCGTATCTTTCATGAAGCACAAACAGCCTACTTAGAGTCGCTTCTGTTCATACCTGAAGGTGCTGCTGTAAACTCACTTGTGTAGAAAATTTGGCCGCAGCTAATGTTGATGGCCTAAATGCACCAGATGTGATATTAAAGTACCCTCAGCTGTTTTTAAGGTGAAGAGTTCAGTCTGTTACATGTAGCTCTGTAATGGTGAAGGTTTTCCTTCACATTAAACCTGTTGAAAATAAAATAAAATGAATTAAAAGATGAATAAAGTTGGCAGCTGCTAACGTAACATGGTTTGAAAAGCCCAGGAACCTGAATATGATCCACCTGCACTTCTGTTTTCTGTTTCATTTCCTCCGTTAAGAGCAACAATCAAAAGGTCAAAGGTTACACAGCAATACATCTTTGAACGGTTCCACTTTCTCTTTAACTGGGCTCTCAGCAAGCATCTGTTTAAAATCACTTCCATTCTCTACTGCAGACCTTGTAAGCATAAAAATCAAGTTAAATGTTTCTGTAGAAACAGGACAGGTTTGGATTTTAGATGCAACATGTTGCTTTGAATGGGTTTCTTTCAGGAACTTAATATTCTGATGCACTGCTTTCACCATTAGAGATGCCTTTGATGGCTCCTAAAGCCTTGAAATGACCTGAAGATCCTGCTTAAGACTTCCAATATAATCTTTAGCTGTCAAGCTCATAGTCTATAAAGCTATTACTTTGACTTTGATTTTCTCATTCGAACCTGCAGTGCTAACAAAACTGCCACAAGGTTTCCATCACAGAGAGTTTTCAAAAGCAGAACCTGAGAAGACTACATTCAGAAATAAGGTATTACATAGCTGCTACTGTCAGCCCCTGTTAGGACGGATGTGATGAACATAACTTCATATTTTAAAATGTCTTTATAATTTATTTCTGTCCTTGTCAGGGAGTGGGTTTGGGTCGGACCAGCTTGCAGGGAGATACTCGGGAGCCAGAAGGTAAGGTTTTGATCCATAATTTATTAGAAAGGCTTGAACAGTGCAGGATACTCTGCCAGGAGTTCAGGAAGCAGTTAACAAGATATATGGAACTTACAAGAGCTGAACAGGAACTAGGCTGACGGGATTCTCGGAATAACGCAGGAGCATGAGAGGCGATAGCAGGTATCTAGCAGAACGAGGCGACGGGGAACAAATGAAACTGGTAAGCTTATATATAGGGAAGGTGAATGGTGAAACAATGGGAACGAGAGGAGTAGTTAATCAGATGAATGCTTACAGGTGTGCTGGCCAGGTGAGGGGAACTGAGGTAATGGAGGTTGCTATGGTGACTAGAACTAGGAAACGCAGAGACAGGAGGGGAAACTAACACTAAACTAAACTGGGAGGAACAGGGAAAGAGACCTAAACATAAGCTGACGTAAATAGTAACTCTAGGAAGAACTAAATCTAAGGATGTGGAAGGGACTACGTAAATAAGCAGGATTACTGAATAACAGAATATTACTGATAGGAACTAAAACATAAGGGATAAACAAAGAGAACTATTACTAAAATATTAACCGAGAGGGAATTATACAGTAAAGCAAGGCTGGGGAAAGGATAATATTAAGGAGAACAAGTAAATGGGTAAATAATAACACAAAGGAGTCCAAGGCCAGGAGGAAGAACTAACAAAACTAAGCACAACGCAGGAGTAAATAAACCTAAATAAACTGCAAAACCGAAACAAACAAACACAAAACCAAAACAAAGTCCAAAATGGCAGATCCTGACAGTTCTGAATAATTGCTAATAAAGAGTTGATGGACCAATCAGATTCAAAGGAAGATACTAAAGTCTGAGCAGCTGAAATTGATTTGGTTGATACTGATTGTGTCAGGTTTCAGGCTGTGCAGTCTTGTTTTGCTGCTCTTTCTCCTAGCAGGTTCATTTGGAGGGTGGACTGTGCAGCTGCGCTCTCTCACACCTGGTGTGCAATCAGGCTCATCTGGAAGCGTAAAAGGACGTCACACTCCGAGCTTCCGAGCCCAGCCAGCGGTCTTGGGGTGGATTGATCGGATTCCTCGAGAGACCAAGGCAGCGAAAAACGGTTTTGGAAAAGGTGGTTTGGGCATAAACTGGTATGTGAATGGTTCGGTTGGAAATGGAGACAGGAAATGAGGAAGACATGGATTTTTAAGGATGGACGCCAGCGGGAAGAGGAAGAGGGAGAGGACGTGGAAGAAATAAAATAGATGAAGGAAAGGGAAAGGATAGTTAGGAGGAAAGTTATGAGGGAGGAATTTAAAATAATATTAAAACTTAAGAACGAGGAAGAACAGGCCAACATCAGCCCCATTGTGGTGTCAAGAGAGATAAAACAGAAAATTGGAGATGTTGAAATGGTAAATATTTTGAGAGGTGGAAACTTATTGGTAGTCTGTAAACATGAATAACAAAAGAATAAGGCTTTAAAGGTGGATAATATCTGCAAAAAAACTGTGTTGTAGAAAAAAATCCTGGGAGAAAATAAAAAAATTAGAGGAGTGATTTACGATGATCCCTCTAGATGAAGATCTTGATAAAATTAAGAGAAGTATTGCAGGTGCAAAAGTGAATACCTTGAAGAGATTGTCAAAAAAATAAATGGGAGAAAAAGTAGGAAAGTCTGTGCCCAAT
The DNA here is from genome assembly GCA_036173005.1 of Crenichthys baileyi. Lineage (NCBI taxonomy): Eukaryota > Metazoa > Chordata > Actinopteri > Cyprinodontiformes > Goodeidae > Crenichthys > Crenichthys baileyi. Next base: position 476,512 of record JAHHUM010002028.1, on the reverse strand, counting down.
CCTCATCAATTTGATGAAAAAGAGTTCCCCACAAAACATCAAAATAGGTTTTACCCTCCGTTTTCCCGGTCAGACCTTATTCCCTCCACCACTTCGTTGTTTCAAATGTCAAAGTTTGGACACATAGCAGCAGTTTGGTAAAGGGAAGCAGAGATGTCCAAAATGTGGTGAAGATCCAAGTTTTAAAGAATGTAAAGAAGTACAAAAGAAAAATTTTTTGTAATGGGGGAAGGGCAACATAGATTACGTATGGAGGATGTGAAGTAAGGAAAAAGACAAAAAAAAATCATCCCTTTAAAAATTACAAAAAACAAAAGCTAGCAAAAGCAGTTAAAAATGTGAAGGAACAGAAAACAAGAAAGATTGAACAAATAGCGAGTCAAAATCCACAGAAAAGAAAAAGTAAAAGCCCCAAAAAAAATGTTACAATATCAGTAGAAAAAACTAATATTACCCTTAGCATATTTTATAAAACTGAAACTGACCAAGCCAACATAAAACTGAGAAGTTTTAAAATAAAAAGTGGAGGGAGCTAAAAAATTTTTTGGGGCGTTTAAGGAGGGATCATGGTAGAACATTAAAAAAAAGTTGGGTAGATGGGAAAACAAGGCCCAAATCTGGGAAAAAGTATACATTTTAAATTTTAACAATGGAATCCCGAAGTTTAATTGCAAACGAACAAGAACTTAAAGGTTATATTGAAAAGCTTAAAGAAAAACCCAAAATTTTTTGTTCAGGAAACAGGGTTTAAAAACCCAAACATTGGATTTTGTGAAAAAAGGATATGATTTTTGTAAGAAGAATCAACTGGGGGGAAGTGGAGGAGGATGTGGAATTTTATTAAGAAAGGGGAACAAAATTCGGGTATTAGGGAAAGGGAAAGAACTTGAATATATATAATTGAGATATGGGAACAAGAAGGTAAATTTAAAATAATTTTTTTTTTTAAAATTTTTTAAAAACATTGTCAATTGAAAAAAATGGAGGATTAAATAAATATTTGGAAGGGAACGTAATTTGGTGGGGTTTTAATTCAAAATCATTGTGGGGAAATGAAATGTTTAAAATGGCCAAGTTAGAAAAATTAAATGGAAATAAAAAAAACTGTATTTTTTAAAGATGGGGGGGGAAACCCAAAACCCAAAGTAAAAACAGGTGGAATCAGTTATTAAATTTTAAAAATGTTTCAAATGTTTTTGCGGGAGTTTTTTTTAAATGGTGCATTGATACAAAAATTTAACAATAGGTTTGTGATCCCTTATCCCCTTACCCAAAAAGAGTAAAGGGTAACTTTAAAAAATAGAAAAATAAAAGTCAATAAAAACTAAATTTTTAAAAAGGCAGACTGGACCAAAATTTTAAAACTTTTAGGGCCCAAAAAAACCTAGGGAAAATAATATGAAAAATGGTTTTAAAAAAATTTAAAATTTTTTAAATTTGTAAGATAATCATGGAAAACAGCAGAAAATTCTATAAGAAAGGGGGGTGTAAAAATAAAAAGAAAAGGTACCATGGGGGGGACAAAAAAATGTAAAGAAGCAAAAAAAATTAAGAAATCAAACCTTTAAGGTACAAAAGGGAATCCCAAATTTTTAAAGAATTTTAAATTTATTATAAAAGAAAGCAAGCAATAGTAAGAAGAATTATTAAAAGGGAAAAAGAGAAAATTTGGGGAAATTTTTTGTAGACAATTTGGGGAAAGGGAAAAAAAATAGGGAAAAATTTTGGGAAAAAAATTAAAAGAATAAAAGGCATAAAAAGAAGTTTGAATATCCTTATTAAAAAAAAAATAAATAAATGTAATAAAAGAAAGAAAATAAATTTGAAATATTTGGGAAGAATATTTTTGTAAAATTAATAGTTCAAATAATTTAGTGAAGAGGAAGAAAAGGAAAAGAAAATCAAAACTTATATATAAGATTATTACAGAGTGTTGAAGAAACAAAAAATTTTTTAAAAGTTTTATTTTCAAAGCCGAATTTAAAAATTCCCTTAGGAAGAAAAAATACACACCAGGTAAAGAAGCAAATTTGGTAAAGAATTTAAAAAGGGAAAATTTTGTTAAAAACAAAAGATATAATATTTTCAATTCATAAAAAAAACTTGGGGGGAGGGAAATTTTTAATGTAACTAAATTATTATTTAAAAAAATAAAGGATATAAAGTTTAAAAAAAATCAAAAATGGTTTTTTGAAAAGGGAGGGAAATACTAATGACCAATGCTATGTTTTTGAGCATGAAATTAGAAAGCACGGTAAAAAAAGAAAACGTAGTGGGTGTATTTTTTGGGAAAAAGCATTGACATATTTGGGGGGAGGGTTATTTAAATTTAAAATTTCACAAGGGTGGGCATTAAAAGGAAAATTTAAATGGTTTAAAAAAGGGGTTTTTTAAAAAATAGGAAAATACAAATTTTAAAAAGGGGGAAATGATCTCAGGAAAATATATAGAAGAAATGGAACTCCCCAGGGGAAATATTTAAGTCCCTTACTTTTTCTCAAATTTTAAAAGTATTTTTAAAGAATTTTGGGGGAAAATAATGGGGTGTTCATTTTTGCGATGATGGACTTTTTTGGAAAAATGGAAAAAAATTAGATTTCATTGAAAAGAAATTAAAAGGGTTATTATTGAAATAGAGAAATGGGGGTTACAAAAGGGGTTTTTTATTTTCAGTTGAAAAAAACCCAAATAATGATATTTAAACCCGAAAAAAAAAAACAAGGAATTTAAAAAAAAAATTAATAACCCCCAAAAATTAGAGCAAGTAAAAATGAAAAAAATTTTTAGGATTATTGGGTTTTATAAAAACTAAAATGGAATATACATATTCCCAAAAAATTTTTTGATAAAAGTAAGAAAATCTTAAATATGAAATGGGGACAGAAAGGAAAACCCCTAAAAAAATTTACACAGGAATGAGAAGATCTAACCCTAATTATTGGTTAAATTTAAAAGGGAAAACTTTTAAAACAAACCAATTTGGGAAAAATTAAAACCCCCGTTGGGGAAAAAAAAAGAAAAAATGAAGAGTTTTTTGGATGGACAATTGAAAAGAAAAGTAAAAAATTTTAAAATAATTGTTTTTAGAAATTATCAAACTACCCCAAATATCATCAACCACCATGGATTCTCCCAGAAGAAACAGTAGATATGTCAATAATGGAAAAGAACGATACTTTTTCATCGTAATAGTTTTTCATACAGATAAAATTTAATAATTATTATAGATATTTCAAACTATACAGAGCATAAAAAATAAATGGAAAAGTGGGAATGTTTTTAGTCCCAAATTTCAATATAAAAATGGGAAAATGAATTACAGAAGGCTTATCATTTACACAGGAGAAAGTTGGAAATATTTTTAGCTTTACAATGGAAAGACATAAGCCCTTAAAAAACAGTAATTGCTCAGATTCAAGCTCGCATTTTTAAATTTTAAAAATATTCAATCAATAGTGGATGACATTTTATTGGAAATATTTCTACATTATATAGAAAAAAAAAAGGGTTTCAATTTTATATTTTTTTGTGGGTTCCAGCACATTGGAGTAGAAGGAAACGAGAGGGGAATAAAGGGGAAAGAGGGTAATTCAAGATTGTATTAGTTTTAAAGTTAAAACAAATAAATCTGAGGGAAAGTTATTTTTAAAAGGAAAAAATGATGGAAAAATTGCAAAAAAAGGGGGGAAAGGAAAAACAGGAAGATGTTTTTTTAAAATCAAGAAGTAGTGAGAAAGAAAAAAATGGAAGAGAAAAAAGAAAGGAGGAAAAGTGAAAACAAGGTTAAAAAAATTTGGGCATAAGGCTTAAATTTAACACTTTTAAAATTCAAAAGCATAATACTGGTAAATGTGATTACTGTGGAAAATATGAAGCAATAGAACATGTTATATTAGAATGTCATAAATATGAAAGAGAGGGAAGATATAGAGAGAGGTTGAAGATATTGAGGAAAAGGTTAATTTATTAGATATTTTGAGGAAGAATTTAGGGAGTAAACATATACAAATAGTGATTCGATTTTTAAAGAAAACTAAATTATTTCATAGAATTTGTTTATAGTAGATACATTTGTGAAAGTATGGATGATATAGATGGGTAGAATACAAAGTAATGTATAAGTATGTATATTTGTATATATATATATAGGTAAGATTTATTTATTTAATTTGTAGAATTTAAATATATTAAAATTATATATATAAAATATATATTAATAAAATTATATATATATATATATATATATATATATATATATATATATATATATATATATAAATAGATAGACCGACATGAACCACACTCCATACCAGTAAGTAGCGGTAATGCTACTAAAAGTTTGTTGCCATCCGCCAATAAAACTAACAAGAAGAAGAAGAAGCTTCCAAGCCCAAGCCGAAAACCCTGTCCACCCTCCAACGAACCAAACCTCCACCGACAAGCAAAACAAGCTGCAGAAACAAGACAAAAATGTTAAAAACAATGCTAAACTGCTTATGGAATACTATTGAAAACACGCAGTACGGTTTTGTCCTCAAGGAGCTGAAAGCAGGATGGTTTAATGACCAACAACTGAACACTTAGACTTATTCACTTGCAACCTCAGCATGCAAGAAGTAAATATGGCAGATACGCAAATTGGTAGCCAGAAGTTCATGACCCTATTTAGCTGTTCCGCAGCAAATACGTAACAAAAAATTACGATCCTAACAGAACATAAAGATATCTCTGCAGGACCGGGAGAGACTAAGTACAATTTTTCTGCACTCCTACAAACTGCAAGTACACAACAGAATGTATTTAAAGGCTAAAAAGTGGCTTTTGTATGACATGTCCCTTTTAGGCAACCCTGTCCTGACTGTGTGGGTAGAAAAGCAGATTAATGTGAAGTTGCTGTTCGTGTTGTGACTAAAGTTGCTCTGATTTAATGTGAGCAATTAATGCGAGGGGAAGGTGATAACGGAGGAGATGTGAGTGTGAGGTGAGGGATGCAACCGGTGGCATCACAGCTGCTAATGACCTCTGACACACTGCAGCTGCATTAGAGCGCGCCATCATCCCTGTTCTAGCAGCAGAACTGAAAGGCAAAGCAAACTGAAACACAGCGTGGCAGACTGGCAGCAGTACACACAGTTTTGAGGATCAGGATTTGATCCTCGGTGACCTTTAGTTTAGCTCCAATTGCCTCTCCTCTCTGATAATCCCTCCACATCCCTCTATTCCCTTCAGTTTTTTACCGTTTCTTTTGGAGCATCCAGTAGAATTAACTGCACAGCTTTATTTGGTAGGCATTGTTATGGAAATTCTTTTATTTAGTGCTCCAAAGTATTCCAAAGTGCTGTGAACTTTCATTTACCTTTCTCCTCTGACCTCTGTGTTTTTATTAGTGTTCTGTGGGCTCTAAATCCATTGCCTGAAGGTTTATGGTTAACACTCCCTAAGAGAGGGCAGATGGGGTCCTCGTTAATAATTGTCTTACCTCTCACCTGGGAAGGGTTTAAGGGCCATAAAGTTAAACTCTTTGAAGTTGAGACAACACCCTCATTCTGCTATAAATATGATCTGTACTTTGTGTTCGGGGCTCTGTTTCACTGACACGTCAGTGACAGGGTCTTCAAACGCAGAAATGCCTTTGAATAAAACTTATAAAGACAAAGTCCGGATTTTCTCTTATTGTGAGTTAATTTCTCTCCGACTTTGATAAGAAAAATTCTATTATAGCATGCAGACAGGTAGGTAACTATAGGTAACTAGGGCGTTACTGCTTGAAACAGAGGAGTTACAAGCATTAAGCCGGGACATCATCAGATATAAATGTCTCTAACAGCTCTGACATGAAAAAAAGTCACTGGGATGTGTTTTTAGTAAACGCTTAATTAGCATAATTCTGTTTGTCATGGCAACCCACATCTATTGCAGTGTTACAGATAGCATATGGAGAATATAGTTCTATCTGCTTTTTGCAACAAACAAATCAATCAAGAACAATTCAAATAGCTCCTCTCAACTAATGTCACAAGTGGTTTCTCCACGTTCATCACTAAATTAACTTCTAACGACTGCAGAGTCTCAAAATCTTTCACATGCTGCAGGTTTCCAGGCCCAGAGAAAGCAAAGACCCCCGAGCACCACTGAGCACCACTGAGCCAAAGCTCAATGCTCAATGCTTCAATGTAGGCAGGATATTGTTCTCCCTCCTGTAGACATACCGCTGAGCCATCAGCCCGAAAGGTTACAGTGTTGATTCATCGCTACAAGCAACAAAATCCCAAAACCTCTTTAGCCTTTTTCTATAGCTCCAAGGGTGCTTTTCGGTCAGTAGTGGTGAACAAATTCTGGAGTTTGGAGTCCTTCAGAGTTTTGTTTGAGCCTTTCTGTGGAAACTGAAACTTCAGTCCCTGCTAACACCAAGTCCTGCTGCAGGTCCTTCCAGTCAGTTGATGCTTTTTGATCACCTGCCTACTGAGGAATCTGGTGGCAACCACTGATAGCTTCCTCTCTCTGCCAACAGGGGGCGTAGCCAATGTTCCTTTAACTAAGGGTGTCCAAAAGTGTGGCCCGGGGGCAATTTGCAGCAACTGGACTGATCCTGTGCAGCTTTTCAACTCTACACCCAGCACAGGTTTTTAATGCAAAATTTTATTTTTAATTTGGGAAAAATTATAACAGACAAATAAAATCTTTTTAAAATGTTAGGTTCAACACAAAGTATTTTTAAATAACCACACTTTTTGCAGCATCTTTAATTTTAGAGCAACTTGAATCTGTCAGATGACTTCTGTACACCCATTTCTACATGAAATTAAGTTATGAAACTTTGCTAAATACCCTAAGCTCATTGTTGAGAATAGACGACATTGATTAATTTTTTTTCAATCGAGCCCAAAAGAATTTTTCAGACTGGATTCCCTGTTTAAGTTCTGGATCTACAATGATTAACCCATCTCTCTTCTATAAAACATATGACAATTTTTTTTATTAAAATATTGCATGTTTGCATATTGATCAGCAGGTAAATAAAAATCAACGTATTTTTATTGATTTTAATGTTAAAATTATATTACATTATCTTTAATCCATCTCAGATTTAATCTTTGAAAAACAAATTGCTTAGTAAATTACTTACTCTGGATGGCATTAAAGTAAAAAAACTTGGTGTCATCTTTGACTAGGACATGTCATTAAAATCCCATGTTAACGCTGCTCCTTGAGTAGGTGGTGGTACTCTCCAAACTGTTTTTGTCTCTGGAGAATCTGGTGAACCCAGGGACGCCCACGGTGTTGTTCGGCTTTCCATAAATAAAGCACCGTGACTCGCTCCATGTTGAGTTGAAACCAGCACGCAGCAGATAAAAGTTCCTCAAATTTAATGACGTGGTGAAGCAAGTGGAGCAAGTGGAGTAAGTGGAGCGTTGTTGTGAAAAGTCAGGTGAGCGACAGCACGCGAATGAGGTGAAAAATCCTACTAGATCAGTATTAGACTACTGGAGGACATAATGACCACTTTCACTTTCTCTGCTACATTCTCATACTACTCTTCAATTCTGCATTATTTGCTGTTATTTCAGCTTTTAACTTTATGTTCTCTCTCTGTTTTTTTCTCTTCCTAGAAGGTTCACCTGGCCTGACTCTGTTTAGCTGTGACCAGTGTTCCCAAGTCCTCTCGTTATGAGCAACTTTGGGGTTGTTTTTCCCAATAGTTGCTTGCAAATCTTGTGAGTTCCGGTTTGTGGTTTATTGGTCTTGTTTTTAAATGTGAAGTTGGTTAGTTGGGCTTGGCTTTCTTTATGAGTGAAACCCCTTGATAATCTCCCGGCTCCCCTTAATAAAGCAAAACCTGAGTGGTAGGTGGTTTGTCTGTTGTCTGGTTATCGCACCCGCCCAAGTTGACTCGGTATTTTCTAAACACACTCACACCGGATTTTTTTAGGGTTTAAAGAAAGTTTTTTGTTGAGTGTTTGTTCATACTGTTACGTATGAAAAATGCACTTTTCTTTTGATTACTTTCAAAGTCATTCCAAGAATTGAAGTTTTTCAAAATTTGCATCGTGAAAGTGATTAGCATCATTTTGCTGTTGCTTATGTGTAATTGCCATAACAAATGTATACATTTATACTGTATACAAGCAGTCTCTGTTTTAAATAGTGATGGGTTGCCTTTTGGGCTTTTTTTGGGCGTGTTTTTTTCATAGAGCTGGTTGCTTGTTTCTTTTGCGATATCTGGCAACACTGGCTGTGGCACCTTCCTGGAGGGGGGGCATCGGCTGAGCTGCTGCCAACATCTTTGGTCATGGCAGAAGGCCGCTCACACTGAGCCTGGTTCTGGTTCTGCTGGCGGTTTCTTCCTGTTAAAGGGGAGTTTTCCTCTCCACTGTCACTACATGCATGCTCAGTATGAGCGATTGCTGCGAAGTCAATGCAAGCGACTGTCCACTGTCTCTACCTGCTCATCCAGGAGGAGTGAATGCTGCAAGTCACTGACTGGATGCAACCTGCTGGGTTTCCTTAGACAGAACATTTTTTTTATCCAATTTGAATAATAAATTGAATCTGACTGCACTGTTTGATAGATATGATTAATTAGAATGTATGTTACCTGACCTGAAATCTGTAGGATTCGACTGAATTGACTTTCCCTTGAGACGACATGTGTTGTGAATTGGCGCTATATAAATAAACTGAATTGAATTGAGTTAAATTTATTAATTTTGATGTTCAGCTGATTGGGTCTGAGCTCTTTCCCTTTCAGCTTCTCCCGAGGATCTCCTCTGAAAAGCTTTAGTTTTAGGAGATTTCACTGAATTGTTTAACTCCTCCAGTTTGATTCTGTCTCTCCAACTCCTGCGTCTTGACCTGTCAGTCAGCCATATTTCATGACGTTGCCTCCATGGGGGTGGTGATGATATGTAAAGGAGGCTCTGGGTGCAGGAAAACTGCCCCCCAAAATCTCCTACCTGTGGTATTGTAGAGGAGCTACTGTGCATGTACAAATTATAGGGCAAAGATTTCTGCGTTCCAAGGGGGAAAATACGTCACCACTCAGGCAATATCCATGAACAGCTCTTAATGAAATGTGGGCTGCACAGTGGTGCAGTTGGTAGCACTGTTGCCTTGCAGCAAGAAGGCCCCTGGTTCGCCTCCCAGTACTCTGACCTCCTCCTCAGTCCAAAAACATGACTGTTAAGTTAATCTAAACTGCCCTTAGGTGTGAATGGGTGGGGTCACGTTGACCAAATATTTTTTGTTTTTGACCATTTTTTATAAACGGTGATGGAAAAATCTAAAGGCCATCAGTTATTTTGTAAGATTACAATTCACACCCCTGACCACATGGTGGCGAGTTAGCATATTAATTTGCTGTTTGCTACTGTGGGGACGCTGAAGCAGAATGCCTGCCTGATCAGGAAACCCTCGTTCAGAGAGAGAGGGAATAGAAAAATGTTCCCTGATTTTGACTGAAGTGGCGCTTGTAATTCCTGTCTCTACTGTGGCGACAGAGCACAGATTCAGCCTCCAGAACAACATTAGAACCGCCACGAGAAGTCGTCTGTCAGAGGCAAAAGCCCAAAACCTCATGACAAAAGCCTCTGCAGCAATCCCACTCCAAACATTTGATTTATGCAGAAGATGGTGAGCAATTCAGGTCCATTTAGACCAGGAGCAAGTTGTGAGGCTGCGTTCGGGTCACAGCAGGGGATCTGTAGTAACTGGGACCACAGTCAGTGGTTTTTGTCACTATAGAGAAAAAGTTGCATGTATTCATCTGGTTGACATAGATTCTCTGTTCAGGTTGTTTAGACTAAATATTAACTAAACCAATATAAAATAAATGCTTTTGAGTGTTTTATTATCATTTGGAAACATAAAGTGACAGGTAAAAATAGATTAGGACGGGACAATGAAAACGTCCAGCGCAACTCTGGTTAGACGACAGTGTCGGATTCATCATTCATCACCACGGCAACGCAGACAAGCTCCAAATAAAACTAAAGTTTGCTGATCTACAGGTGATGTGCTGCTTAGCAAGGACACCTAATCTTCATGAGGACTCTGACCCTTGGCTGTTTGCAGATGGATCACAGACATCCAGTTCCACCTCGTGTCTAGTTGCCCAGTATCTCCAGCATCTCCAGCATCACCACTTCACTGGAAAAGTCATTTCTTTCAACTCTGCTTGTCGGTAACAATACGACTTCATACTTGGGGGCAATTTGTTCCCATAATTACCATTTCCACCATCTGCCTGGTGGCTGAGAGGATTCAGCAGAGAACTGTGCTGTCTGTGTGTGTGTGTGTGTGTGAATGGGAGGCCACGATAACCTAAATAAAGCCAGTCTCTGTCTTTGTTGTCTTTGTCCTTCCAGCTTTCACCTCTCAGTCTCTCTGAGCTTCCACAGAGACAATGTGCTCCTCTGTGATACAAACACCCACACAGATGGCCTCTCATGTCCTCTGCTGCTCCCTAAAACACTCTGAGATAAACACAATTTCTTTGTGATGCTGTTTCTGAGCTCTACACTTCCTGTTTGTCTCACTATTTGGTTTATGCAGAAATTAAATAATCATTAAATTTCGCGATAGTTTTAGATCTGTTTGGGAAACGAGAGGTTTTGATTCCAAATGTTCTGCTCTAATTTTCTGATAAACTCATAGAAAGGGGTGTCCATAAGTCAAAACAGTGGACATTTGAATGCAGCTTGTTTTTCTCTGCAAATGACACTATAGGGCTGATGAAATAACAGTTCTGTTTTCTGAGAAAAGGTTCAATTTGCAAAGAGAAATACTGAAACAGGGAGGCATCTTGTTTAAGGTAGCATTAACAGGCTAACTGATTCAGGGATTCGTTCTCCTACAATTTCTTTGCAATCTCTTAGAAGATGTTGTCCGGTTTGTCAGAAATTGTGCAGTCTTTGGATAAATGAGAACATTTGTAATTTCAGGAGAGCATGTTGTAAAGCGGATAGGCCGTGGAGAACAACACATGAGTTTCACATGCTGAACTTTAAGGACATTTTAAAGTCTTTCAATGAGATGATGGAGAACTTCAGAACTGCTTGCTTCTCAATTTTGAAACTCAAACAAAAGCAACTTCAGCTTGATACAGTAAATAGGATGTTTATCCTAAAACCTGTCGCCTACCTGGGTTTTCAAAGTCTGAAAACCTTTAAATCAAGGACATCAGAACTAACTGTTCACCTCCATCCATTCCATTTTCTCCTATTTATATGTCCATCTTCTCAGTTATGGTTGTCCGTCACATATGTAGATCATTCTAAAATAGATTAAACCTTCTTCAAGCTCTGAAGATATCCTCCCAACCTCGTTATTGACCCGACTGTCCCCCTGCTTAGTGGACATCATTAATATGTCCCTAAACCAGCTCTGGCCCTGCCCCTTTTAAGCATGATGTCATCAAACCGCTTCAGAAACTGTTTTTTTTTTAAGTGACATCATGATGGCTGCAAACACTGAGATTTAATCTAAGTCTTGTGAGACTCGGTTCTTATCATTTCAGAAAAATTTCCAAACTAAGAAGGTTGGTGTCAAAGGTTTTCAGCCAGCAATGGACCCAAACGCTGAAAAGACACTGGAAGGCGTGTGGTGATGTAATAATACAAAACCGACACAAGGAGAACAGGACATGGAGCCGGGTTGAGTGGATCAGAAGAAACCAGCAGAGAACAACAAGAACCAAGGAGCTGAAATACTGAGGGGGAGTGGAGAGTGAAACCAGGTGAGTCTAATCAGAAGGACGGAGAACAGCTGGGTAGAGAACAGGAAGCAGAGGGAAGGAGACTAATTAACAAAGGATCTACAAAGGAAATACAAAGGATCTACAAACTTAAAGGGGCAAAGCCAAACAGTAACATATGAATATGAACCAAAATGCACAGAGAACAAAACACAGGGAACCAGAAAGGAACTCAACACAGAGGAATGAACTTAATATAGAAAGACCCACATGATGACTGCCACCACCGTGCTTCACAGTTAGGATGGCGTTCTCAGGCATTCAAGCCTCTTCTTTTGTTCTCCAAATGTAACGATGGACATTATAGTCATACACTTCAGTTTTAGCTTCATCAGATCACAGGACCTGTCTTTAGAAATGAAGGTCTTTGTCCCTGAGGACATTTACAAACTGTAATCTGGCTGGTTATGCTGCTTTTGGAGTGATGGCTTCCTCCGCTCCGACTGGCCTTTCAGCCCATGCTGGTTCAGGACTGCTTTCACTGTGGATAATGACTCTTTTATCACCTTCAGCAGCATCTTCACAAGATCTTTAGGTTTTGTTTTGGGATTCCTTGACATAATTTTACACTAGAACCCGTTCATCTCTGAAGAACATGTGAAGGCTAGACATCCCCAGGCTGTTTCTACCTCTGTATAATTGTTTGAAAAGGTGGATGTGGAACCTTCAGGTTCCTGGAAATTGAACCCAAGGTTGAACCAGAGTGGTGGAGGTCCATAGTTCTCCTGATATATGTCTTCATTTAACCTAACCTTGTGAATTACCTTATCTGAACCTTTTGGACAATGACCTCATCATTCAGGTGTCCAAAATCGTTAGTGAATCGTTAGTGAATAAAAAAATCTGATAATTCAAAATTTCTCTCTCCTTATTGAGTCTGAGGTAAAACAGGAAGGTTTAGTCTGTTTTCATGTCAGTCATTTTCAGACAGTCAGAACTTGCCTTTAGCTGCATAAAGCTAAACCGTTTTCAGGATTTTTGTACAACGAAAAAAAGGAAAGTGTGCATAAGTTTTCTATTGATTTTATAGAGGTTGAGTGCAGCGCAGAACCAGATCTTTGCTGAAATATAACGAATACTATTAAGTTTTAACAACTACACGGGTGGAAAGCCAGGATCTTTGGGCCACTGTGTCATATTGACTTTAACAGATTTGACCCACATGCAGAAAGCTATTCAGGAGACAGAGTTTTACGGTAAGAAGTTTATTTAAAGTGACGTGGCATGAGCAGGGAACTGGAACCGGAGCATGAACTGTAAAATAAACAAAATGGTAACAGGGAATAACTTGGGACTTCATCCTCCGGCACCTGGACTCCACAGGAACCTACGTCAGGATCCTGTTTGTGGATTTCAGCTCTGCCTTCAACACCATCATTCCAGCTCTGCTCCAGGAGAAGCTCTCTCAGCTGAGTGTGCCCGACTCCACCTGCAGGTGGATCACTGACTTCCTGTCTGACAGGAAGCAGCGCGTCAGGCTGGGGAAGCACGTCTCTGACTCCCTGACCATCAGCACCGGTTCCCCCCAAGGCTGTGTTCTCTCTCCTCTGCTCTTTTCCCTGTACCCCAACAGCTGCACCTCCAGTCACCAGTCTGTCAAGCTTCTGAAGTTTGCGGACGACACCACCCTGATCGGACTCATCTCTGATGGTGACGAGTCCGCGTACAGATGGCAGGTGGTCCATCTGTTGGACTGGTGCAGCCAGAACAACCTCGAGCTCAACGCTCTAAAGACAGTGGAGATGGTTGTGGACTTCAGGCAGAACCCAGCCCCACCTGCCCCAATCACCCTCTGTGACTCCACAATTGACACTTTGGAATCTTTCCGCTTCCTGGGAACCACCATCTCCCGGGACCTCAAGTGGGAGCCTCAAGTGGGGATGTTCTTCCTGTGGCAGCTGAAGAAAACTAATTGATGGACGTATCCTTTCATAGTTCTGCTGTTGTATTTTCCCTGAATTAGTGGTCACTACTTTCCTTTTCTGAATGTCAGCTTAAAATTTGCTTTAAATTTAATTATTTTGTGTGTTTTTACAGACATGCAAACCAAGCATGATTTTATGACCCAGCCCTGTGTCTTCAGTCTGATTTGATGTCAATAAGTGATGAGCTGCTAACAAGCTCCCTGAATAAATTCACTTTATGTCTGGACTCTGTGCGCTGCTGATTATGTTTCCTTTATTTTTCACCAGATTTTTTTTTCTTTGCCAGTGAGCAGGAGCATGTATGAATTTATGTTCACCAGTTAGAATAGCTGTCCTCATTGTGTTAGAGCTCAACATCAAGTCTGCAATAAACCAAGGGCTTCCTCTACAGGCTCACATATGTCACCATAAAGTCTGCAGAACCAAATCTGTACCAGCAGCTTGACTCGATGGCAGGAAGGTAAACATGAGAGGGGAGAAGGGTTGTGCTGTAGAGCAGTGAATTACCATGTTGTTTGCTGGACGTGAAGATAGTGTTGCTTCCATTTACATCTCCTGTAGGTGGACTCTGCTGATTGTGGTACCAATCCAGTGGTACCACTGCAGACTTACACAGACAGTTTGTTTCCCTCAGGCTACGAAACACTTTAAAAACTTCCCTCTTCTGAAAATTAACCTGCTGGTAAGAAATGTGAGATATTATTTTCAGTAACTCCCACTGCAATAAAGGGAAATCCTCCGTGGCTCAGAAGGTACCAGCTAGAAGCCTGGACACTTCTTTGGGTTGCGTGTCCATCTGGTGCCGTCTGGCTGAAGGTCTGGCTTCTATATTTAGGCCTGGTGCTCACACGCTGCCTCCATACTGCAGGCTGGTGTTTAACTCCTACATGATCAGGATGGGAGCTGAGCTGTGAAGTCTCCTGCAGGTGGGAGATGTCGTGGACTATCTTTGGGAGCTCTTTGGCATCATGGGACACCCTGTTTGCTTTCAGTTTGCTTCTTATTTTGTGTGTGGATAAATTTATGCAGTGAGGACAGAATGTCTCTCTGGATTCATAAAATGTGTTTACACACACCAGAGTATCTCAACCAATGAAAGATGACATGACACTGTGGTGCATTTTGAGCTGAACCAATCTAAAAGGAGCATTAACAGAATGTGCCTTTGAGTTCTGCTCTGGGATTCATCTTTCAGACTGAATACCAACCAGAGAAGATAGCAGGGGAGGAATCCTTGAAACCAGATTAAATCAAGCCTGTGTTCACATTACGCTATAAAGACAAGTAACCTTCTGTTCTCACTCCCTAAATCAGAACAAACTTTTCCTGTTTAGCTCAGTTAGGATTTCCCAACATTATTTTTATTTGCTGGATTCCAGAAAAAGGAGAAACAATGGAGAATATTAGAGACTTCCCATCAGTTGCTTCAGAGTCAGAAGTTTACAAACATTTTGCAATGCTATTGAACTGGACGGCCATATGGTGATGTCATGGCTTCTGATAGGTCCATTCCTGATATTTAAGTTGACTGGAGGAACATCTGTGGATGTATTTTAAGGCAGCATCTCAAACACTGCTTATTATGTGAACTAATAGGAAAACCTCAAGAAATCAGGAAGAAACCTGTGGAGCTCCACAAGTCTGGTTCACCCTTGGGTCCAGTTTCCAGATACCTGAAGGTACCACACTCATCCCTTCAAATGCATGGATATGTGGAGCCACCATACCATTCAGATTCAAATCAGACTGTCTCTGAAGACCTTGCATGAAGTTTTCACATGTTGCATATGTAAGATCATGTGATGGGTCACCATTCAACCTCCTGATCCACAGGAGGAGAAGACACAGACCTAAAGTGGCCACAATATTAAAGTATGAATCTAATAAAAAACTGAAGTGATGCTCTGCATGTATTTGAAGCCCTTAAGGCATTTGGACAGTCGAACGGAGGAGATCAACCAAATATGTATTTGTGTCTAATAAAGCCCAAAATTATTCAAACGCCTGCGAGGTTTAAATTTTAAAATATTCTTATTAAACCATGAAGTTTATTTCTGAAATGAGACTATCATCTCCCAAAAAATAATGAAACAACATAGAAGGAGCATCACCTGTTTATTATTTATATTTCATTAAAAATATGCATGTCAAAAACTATTTATACACTTCTTTATATCGGAAAAAATCTTCATTGGCATGCAGCAATTGTTCAGAGCCAGGTTTTATCTTTTCAAAATGCCTTAGCCATCATATTAAACATGTGAAACAGAATTTGCAATCGTGTCTGTCCTCTCTCATTGATCCTGCATCAACAGAGGAGCTGGAGGGATTTGTGTTTTGGTACGTTGTGATGAAGAAGGAGCTGGACTGAAATTTAAGGCTCATTCAAGAGCTCTCCAACTGCCACTTGTGGCCCTCAGGTGTCAGGACTGAAAGAAGGAGGTCCTAGACACCTGGAAGTGAGGACCGTTTGTTGTAAAGTGAGGACATTTTTATGGTCCTCACTTACTATTTTGCTAAGGGTTAGGTTTAGGAATAAGGTGTGAATTGAGTTTAGATTAGGCTCAGGGTTAGGCCATAGAAAGGGTTGAAAAAGAACGGAAATCAATTAAAGTCAAACACAGTCAAGGCACGGTCCTCACAACATATAGTAAGACAAGAGGATGTGTGTGTGTGTGTGTGTGGTAGCCAAATTGTTTCTACTATAAGGTTCAGTCTTAAAAAACAACAATCATTTGGTAACTGCTTCCCACCACATTTGAATAAATTGCCTCCGAGACCCTGAAGGACCTTTGGTAACATATTCTTCTGAATTCTGGACAAAGGATGATTTTTATGTAAAAGATGTAGGAAGATGCTTCCTCTCACACATTCAGGACTCAAAAGATGCAAACAGTGGGATATTTTAAAGGTTAAGAACTGGAACAATCAGTTCAGACAACAAACTGGAATCTTTGCATGGTGTCTTTAACCAATGAAACACCTGAGTGATCTTCACATAATGAAGGCGCCTGGCTGCCTGTAGAAGCAGCATCAGAGATCAGTGTCTACTACAGGTAGCATGGACCCAAACATGAAACAAGGTTAAAATAATTGGATTTCCTACGCTGCTCATTTAGTTGTCACAGTTCTGCGGACCCATCACTGATGGTTCTTACCGGTCATGATCAGTAGATGAGCAGAACAGCAGCAGTCTTGCAGTAAATAACTACTTTAGTCCCATCTCTAAATGTCTTATTTTTTTGTTTTATCATTTTATATATGGAGAATTATGTTCTGAGATTTTATATCATTTTAGACAATCATGGATTTAATAAATTCAATCAACTGATGTATATATATTTCTGATAATCTATAACTTTAGTTTGGGTTATGCATCACTTTCAGAATAAATATCCAGTCAATGAACTTGTACAGATGGTCTCACGATTTTGGAAAATCCAATAAACCTGTCATGATTTTCTACATAAATAGGTGGATGTGCTGTAGCAGGGACCAAAACGCTGACACTCAATCCTGTCATTAGAACCACTTTAAATACCATCATTATACCCTCTGCTGTGTACTGTGCTGCATCGTTGCTTTACAGAGGGACTCTGGGTAAACATTAACATTACAGGACCCAGATTTATTAAACTAATATATTCCTAGAAATAAGTTACTATTGCAGCCTCTCCTGATAATCCAGTGGACATCCCAATGGATCTTGAAAAAGGAAGCTGTGTTTAAATGGGGTCTGAATATCAGTAATATGCAAATCTTCAGACATTTGATATAAGCTAACAATGCTCTAATTTATTTGTTTTCCCACTATTTTAAAAAAGGCCTCATTGGATAACAATTCATTTTTGACACAAATCACCCACAGTTCCAGTTCATTTTCTCATAGATGATGTCTCAATAAGACATCAGCTTAATACCTAAATAAAAATACTCCAAGGACAATTTTGAATACCCATTTATCTCATTTGATTTCATCCACACAGATTATTCTTGCAAGCAGGTTCATACTTCTAAATACATTTCCCATTTAAGCAGTGATTCAGTAGGCCTGTGGCAGAAGTCTTGTTTTTATGCCTTCCAGAAGGCATTCTCCATCACACTGAGGCTTGTAACTCTCATTTGAGCTGGTAATGAAAGCCATTTGTGCCTTTGGTTAGAGTTGAAACAAAGGCTGAAAAAATGTGTGGATGTAAAATGAGCAGATGGGGCTTTCTTCAGCAGCAGAATATTCTGAATTTAGGTTTGACAGTCTCTTCGTTGCAGGGCCAATGTGATTGAATGTTAACCCTTAGAAGCACACAGCTAGGCCCGGTCCTCCATGCTTCAGCATTGACCGTCCAACCTTTGGTAAAAATGATCTAAGGCCTCACAGCAGGCTGCCTCCGCCTCATTCCCTGCTGCACACAAACATGAAACAGTAAGTGACTCAGGTCCACTAAACCAGGATTTATTCTCGTGCTGGGTAGGATCGGCTGAGCAAGTGCAACCTTTAACCCTTATTTTAGCCAAAAAGCATTTTACTCTACTTTTAAATTCACTCAAGTAAAAGTAATAAATGAGGCCGATTTGCCTTCTTTTAATCCAGAGCATTTTTAGGGGATGAAGAAACATCCACCAGTTTATCTGTCGTTATCTGATGGACCATCTGCTCAGAACATGTAAGGACATCAGCTTTGATGAACATGTTCTTGTTTTTCACCAATTAAAGTTTAAGCCTTTTTGTCAGAAATAAAAAACTTAAAACCAGAAATCTGCAAAAGTCAAAGTTATTATTGAACAAAAATACAGATGTTCTTACATTTCAATAGACATTTGATTCAATAAGTTTAAATTCTAGTTGTCTAATGCTTTATCATCTTCATTCCTTCACCTATCTGTTGTCTTCTGATCATCTAAGGTTGGATCTCAAAGGTACAGTCCAGCAGAAAATCCCAGGTTTGGACCTGGTTTCCAGGTCAGAAGAGATATTTGCACTGATTAGCCATAACATTATGACCATCTGACTCATTGAGTAATGGACTCCATCAGACCCCCTCTAAGGTGGCGCCTTCATGCATCTGATTTGGTTATCCTGAACTTCCCACAGGTCAGAGCCAGTTCTTGGCACATGCTCTGTGTTGAAAAAAAAATTCAAAATATGAACAGCCCCACCCCCTGCCCCATGTTATTATCTTATTGTGGAGCTCCCACTGATGTCAATGAGCAGAAAACTAAACCTACCTACCAATGCGCCATTATCAGCTGATCCAATGTAAGTAGATAAATGTAGTAAATGTTTCAATAAATTCACTTTTTCTCCTCAGAGGACCGTATAATTATAGTTTGCAGAGTGTCTCAGAGTGAATGCTAACTTTCTTTCTAGCATGTTCCTGAAGTTACAATTGAAGTAAATACTGTAAGCAGGCAGTTCTGTTGTTGCACCGAGCTCAGGTTAGCATATGATCTGGACCTTTTGGCTGATCTGTTTTACTGTTTGTGTTTTTCACCTGAAACAGCTGTGATCTGATGCTAAAACAGCTTTATATGAGTGTCCCTGCTGGACTGGATTCAATCTGTGAACAGGCCAAGGAGAGCCCATACTAGGTCAGAAAGAAATATAACCAACATAAAATCATAAATATGTTTTCCTCCATATCACCCCCATTATTATTCATATTTTACATTCCTTGATGTTGAGCCAAAGATGATTTCTGTTAATTCATGTGGATTTTACAGTGTGAAAAAAAGTATGAACAGAATGCGAGTGCCTGCTTAGTCTCTCTGTCAGAGTCACTGGAAACAATGGAAATTTTAGGAACAATGAAAACACTGGGATCACTGGAATCACTGGGAACAATGTAAACACTGGGATCACTGGAAACATTAGGATCACTGGAAACACTGGAAGCACTGCAAACATTAGGAAGACTGAAAGCACTCGAAACACTGGGAACAATGGCAACACTGGGATCACTGGAAAAATTGGGATCACTGGAACACTGGGAACAATGGAAACACTTGGATCACTGGAATCACTTGGATTGTAGCTAAACCTTTGTTATATGAACCAATAACTGAACTAGATTTGATTTTGAACACATCCAGTAGTCTCACTGCTTGTACTGTTCAGCAACAGAAAAACCAATCTACATCTGTCCTGGACAGATACACTGAGGACATATTTGACACATCTGTCCACACATGGAGGCTCTAAACGTCTATCTATTCATAGCCAATGAAATGGCAAAACTTAACTTTTCCTTTGGAGGAACACTCTGAGAGTCAAACCTGGGAATGGTAGAAAGCTTAGTGGCCTGGAAGGTTGATACAACAGCAATAGATCTTTAATGCATTTTGGGGCCATTCTGTGACTTAGAAACTAACAAAAGTCAATTAAAGTCTCTTTACTAAGGTCCAGGGAGCCATTAGAAGGACTTAAAAAAATCGGGTGATGCTCTCTACTTTCTCTACTAGAGTAGTCAGGGAAAACCCAGGCCAGCCAAGCAAATTGAGCCCACTGCCAACAGCCCTAGACCTAGAGTCCCACCCAATCAGCCAGGGCTCCAGGCAGCAGCAGGCCATGGCAGTAGCACCCAGCCCCCAAATATCCACTGTCGACCCAGGCAGACTCATTCAGCCTGTTAGCATATTGATGCCCAGGTACCTGATGTTTCCAATCTGTAAAGGAATGGTTGGACAGAGATGAATATTAGAAGAGCAGGGAAGGGCCTTTGACTTGTTTCAATTGATAATCTAAAATAGGTGAAAACCTTTTTACTTGGGTTATTGTCTCTCTTAAGGATGGGGTTGCCTTTTCAAAAAAAGAGTAACATATCAGCATATAAATACATATTGTGGACTCTATTATCTGTTTGCTTTCCAGAAATATGTTTTTTAGGTGGTACAGATGATCCTTCATTAATCTGCCTCAAACATTACTTCCACTGAAACTTTTCCATTCATGTAGAGGGTTATGTAGAGGCTCAGCTCAGACACGACGGCAGCAGAGTGTCGATAAACAGAGTACCCGACGGACAGTTCTGGTGGAAACAGGAGAGTTGAGGTGCACATTTAATTCTGCCGTGATTTGGGCAGCCGTGGTTTTATGTTTTTTGATACAATCCGGGTTAGCACCCGAACCATCCCTTTCAGACAGCTTCCTCTTGCGTCCACAGTTAATCCTGTTGGATGTGGTTCGTCCTTCTTGTGGTTGTGCTGACATATTACCCTGGATACCGTGGCTCCTGATACATCACAAAGAGACTTGCTGGTCTTGGTCACAGATGCCGCCAGCAAGACATGCACCAACAATTTGTATTCGTTTTGGACTCTTA
The DNA here is from genome assembly GCA_036173005.1 of Crenichthys baileyi. Classification (NCBI taxonomy): domain Eukaryota; kingdom Metazoa; phylum Chordata; class Actinopteri; order Cyprinodontiformes; family Goodeidae; genus Crenichthys; species Crenichthys baileyi. The sequence continues at coordinate 455,519 of JAHHUM010002028.1, read as the reverse complement.
TGTCCTCGCCCATAATGTTGTGTGTGCATTTTCATATTTTGAGGCAAACTGTGCTCTTACCATACACCTGCTAATTGAACCTTCACATTCTGCTCTTACTGGTGCAATGTGCAATCAATGAAGACTGGCTACCAGGCTGGTCCAATTTAGCCATGAAACCTCCCACACTAAAATGACAGGTGTTTCAGTTTCATTGTCCAACCCCTGTACATGTATGTGGCATGTTCACAGGATACAAATCTTCACAGATCATAAAACACATAACATTCAACACATTTACACATAGTGTTCACTGTAAATTTCACCTGCATTTTTTATTTCCTTGTCAGAATAGCACAAACCAACCACCATGTATCCAGCCAAACTGTCCCTGAGGAAAAACAGTAAAATTATAATTATTTATTGCATTTACGGAAATGTGCTCAGCCCCCCTGCTGAGGACATGAGTGTGTTGACGAGCAACGCTGGGGACACACATCCAACAGTTGTGTTTGAGGCTGCTGCAGCTGAAGCTTTCAGGACGTCTGAGGCAGTAAACAACACAATTAATCTTTAATACCTCAATCGCTTCTTTAGGAAATAACCCTGCAATAAAGCAACACTGAGATGCAGCAGACGGCCATGCATATCAAGCCAGAGAAGATGAAATTAGGGGAGATGAGAAAATGATGAAACAAAAAGGGAAGGACGAGGGTGAGTCCAATGAAAATGGTGGGATGAGAGGGAAGAAAGAAGGGGGACAAATACCAGTGATTCTTGCAAACAGTTTTTTATTTTACAAATAAATATAAATATAAAGAAATCTAAATTAATATCTTGTCAGACAACATAATCTGTTCTTTCAATTAAATATAGAAATTGTTTAGCCTGACCATTTATTTGTCAACACCGTCACACACAACACAAAGCCAAATATTCTTAATTACTATATACAGCTTTTACATAATTGTATTTTCACCTTACGTACGTACAGGGGTTGGACAATGAAACTGAAACACCTGTCATTTTAGTGTGGGAGGTTTCATGGCTAAATTGGACCAGCCTGGTAGCCAGTCTTCATTGATTGCACATTGCACCAGTAAGAGCAGAGTGTGAAGGTTCAGTTAGCAGGGTAAGAGCACAGTTTGCTCAAAATTATTGAAATGGCACACAACATTAGTGGGTGACATACCAGAGTTCAAAGAGAGGACAAATGTGTTGGTCAACATCTTGCTGCGGCATCTGTGACCAAGACAGCAAGTCTTTGTGATGTATCAAGAGCCGCGTATCCAGGTAATGTCAGCATACCACCAAAGAAGGACGAACCATCCAAACAGATTAACTGTGGAGCCGCAAGAGGAAGCTGGTCTGAAAGGGCTGTTTTCGGGTGCTAACCCAGATTGTATCCAAAAAACATAAAACTACGGCTGCCCAAAATCACGGCGGAATAATTTGCACCTCAACTCTTCTGTTTCCCACCAGAACTGTCCGTCAGGAGCTTCACCAGGGTCAATATACACGGCCGGGCTGCTATAAGCCAAACCTTTGGTCACTCATGCCAATGCCAAACGTCGGTTTTCAATGTGTGCAAAGGAAGCGCAAATCTTGGGCTGTGGACAATGTGAATAAAACATGTAGTGTACTCTGATGATTCCACCTTTACTTTGGGTTCCCCCACATCCGGTTAGTTACGGGTGTGGAACGCAAGCCCCAAAGAAGCGTACACCCAGACTGTTGCATGCCCAGAGTGGAACATGGGGTGGATCAGTGATGGTTTGGGCTGCCATATCATGGCATTCCCTTGGCCCAATACTTGTGGCTAGATGGGCCGCGTCACTTGGCCAAGGACTACCAAACCATTCTTGAGACACCATGAGCATCCAATGGTTCAAACATTTTATCCTGAAGGCGGTGGCGGGTGTATCAGGATGACCATATGCACCAATACACACAGGCAGGACTGATTAAAAGATTGGTTTGGATTGACATAAAAGTGAAGTTGACATCTCCCATTGGCCTGCACAGTCACCAGATCTTAATATTATATGAGCCACTTTGGGGGGTTTTGGAGGAGCGAGTCAGGAAGCCGTTTTCCTCCACCAGTATCACGTAGTGACCTGGCCCTATCCTGCAAGAAGAAATGGGCTTAAAATCCCTCTGACCACTGTGCAGGACTTGTATATGTCATTCCCAAGACGAATTGACGCTGTATTGGCCGCAAAAGGAGGCCCTACACCATACTAATAAATCATTGTGGTCTAAAACCAGGTGTTTCAGTTTCATTGTCCAACCCTTGTATATGTGCTGTTATATTTTAAATATTTACTTTCAGTCATTTTTCGTAGAATTAATTGAAAACTCTTTGGGTGTATTAACACCTGCCAATGTTACCCCCTTAAAAAAGTACGAGAAAATGATCACAGGAGTGTATCACTGCTTCTCCATTCACTCGTGTGTATTGAGTGCATTAACAAACTAAATTCAGAACACAGGAGCATCTCTTTTCACATAATTTTGGAATAACCTTTTTAAATGTAAATTATTTAAAGAATGTTTTTATACCAAAGTCAAAAGAAATTAAATTTAAATTTAAAGCATGAAATAGAAACATTTCCCAGTCAAAATAATTAAGCAAACACATTTGCACTGACGTCATAACAATCATAAGCAAGGCCATGCATTATTCTTATTTAACGGGACACGAGGCTTTCTGCCGCTAGCAACGGTGTTAGCAATAGTGTTGAACTAGTTAGCTAAATACCCCTCAAGCTGCAGATAAGCAACAAACACACAACTCTGCAGTGCAAAGCAACCCAAACAGATACAAATACGTACAGGGCTATTATACATCCACACGCCGTTCTCTTAAAAGATTTATCCCATCAATTACCTTAAAAGAAGGGAAAAGTACAAGAAAATGATCACAGGAGACTGTATCACTGCTTCTCCTTTCACTCCTGTGTATTGTGTGGAAAAAAAGCATGCAAGTCCCCCTAGTGGATCCTTCTTCTTCTTCTTCTTCTTCTTCTTCTGGTGTTTAATGGCGGTTGGCAAGAATCTGTAGGTGTGCATTACCGCCACCACTGGTATGGATTGTGGTTCATCATGGATTAATATCTTCCTATATACTTAAATTCTATTAAATAATTTTGTTTTTTTTAGAAATCTTAAAATAACTTGTATATGTTTGCTCCCTATTGTCTTTTGTAATGAATCTATTATACTAAACTTTTCTTTAATCCTTTCAAATTCTCTCTTCATACCTCTTCTTTCCAGCTCATATTTCTGACACTCTATAAAAAACATGTTCAATTGTTTCATCCTTCCCACAGTGGTCACATTGTCCTGTACTATGTTTATGCATTTTAAAAAGTGTATAATTAAGTCCTGTATGTCCTAATCTTAGTCTTGTTATTACCCTTTCCTCCTTTCTGTTCCTTCTTCCAGTTCTTTTTTCACCGACTGCCTTTTTGATCCTATAAAACCATCTTCCTTTTCTTTCTCCATCCAACCTTTTCTGCCATTCTTCCTTCAATTTTTGTTTGATGATGCTTTTTGCTTCTGATTTACTTAAAGGTACTGTAAAATTGATATGATTTTCTGTTGCCTTCATAGCCATCTTATCTGGCATCTCATTTCCTTTAACCCCAATATGTGCTGGAACCCATGAAAATACTATTGATAAACCCATCATTTTTCAAGTAATGTCTGGCCTGCTGTCTGAATCGTTATGTTTTAAGCTCAATAATACTGAGCTTGAATCTGAATAAATTATTGTTTTTAAAGGTTTAATGTCTTCCACCCACTGTACTGCTAAAAGTATTGCTAATATTTCTCCTTTGTATACTGATAAACCATTTGTGATTCGTTTTCCTATTTTTATTTGAAATTCCGGTACTATGAAGGCTATTCCTATTTTATTATTTATTTTCGATGCATCTGTATAAATCTGAAGGTATTGATAATAATTATTAACATATTCCTGTACTATGTTTAACTGTAATATACATGTTGTTTTCTTTTTCCCATTAATAACATATCTACCTGTGGTTCTGGTAAGATCCAGGGTGGCTCAACAGCTACTGGCAATATCGGACTTATTACTGTATTTTGTATATGAAACTCTTCTGTTATTTTTTTAATGATCCAACCAAAACTTCTTGTCTCTTTTTTTATTTTTTTCCCAGCATGGCTTCAACATGTCTCGTGTTGGATGACCCGGGTTATTGCCTTGTAAATTTATCCAGTAATTTATTGTTAATTGTGTTCTCCTCGAATCTAACGGCATTTCTCCCATTTCTACTTCGAGTGCTGCTGTTGGGGTTGTTTTAAAGCTCCTGTACAAAGTCTTAATGGTTGATGTTGAATAATGTCAAATTTTTCCAGATGTGTCTTTGCTGCTGAACCATATATAATACTTCCATAATCTATATTTGATCTGATCAATCCTGTGTAAATTTGTTTTAACGCTTCCCTATCTGCTCCCAGTCACTGCCAGCCAAACATCACATAATATTTAATGCTTTCTTACATTTATCTATTATTTTCTGAATATGTATATTCCATAGGATTTTCTCATCAAACCATAACTCCTAAAAATGTTATACATTTAACTTGTTCTAATTCTTGATTATATAGTTTTAATTTTATTTCCTCTCTTGTTTTTTCCGTGTAAATACCATAACTTTTGTTTTCTCGTCTGAGAACTTAAATCCCCATTGAAAAGCCCACTCCTCTATCCTTTTTATCTCCGCCTGTATTTTCTTTCCAGTTATCTTTACATTTTTCCCCTTTTCCATATGGCTCCATCATCTGCAAAAAGTGAACATCCCATTTCTTTTCCAATTTCTGTAAATACATCGTTTATCATTATAGTGAACGATAATGGACTTATAATACTACCTTGTGGCGTGCCATTGTCTACAGCATATTTTGTTGATATTTCTTGATCTATTTTAACTTGAAGAGTTCTATTTGTTAACATTTTTTGAATCCAGTTAAACATTTTCCCATTGATTTTCATTTTATTTAATTTAATCAGTAATCCTTCAACCCACATCATATCATAAGCTTTCTCTATGTCAAAAAATACAGCAACTAAACTCTCTTTATTAACTTCTCTTCTGATTTCATGTTCTAAACATAATGTTGGGTCATTAGTATTTCTCCCTTTTCTAAAACCACTTTGCACTTTAGTAATGTACCCGTTCTTGTTCAAATAATATGTTAATCTATTATTAATCATTTTTTCCATTATTTTGCATACATTTGATGTTAAAGCAATAGGTCTATAATTTTCTGGTTTTGTGTTGTCTTTTCCTGGTTTATCTATTGGTACGATGATTGACTCCTTCCAGCTCTGAGGCAGCTCCCCCTCCTCCCAGACTTTATTATAAAGCTCTAATATGACGTCTTTAGATGTTTGACTGAGATGTTGTATCATTGTGTAACAAATCTGATCTTTACCAGTTGCCGTATTGTTAATTTTTCTAAGCACAGAGTTCAGCTCTGCTTTTGTAAACGGTTCATTCATTAAGTTATGTGTTTCTTCAGTGTTCTGTAGTAAATATTTGTATTTCAGTTTTGTGGCTTCCCTCCCTTTCCTTCCCTCATCACTAATGTTACTTGAACTATGAATTTTATTGAATGTTTTAGCTATTATTTCAGCTTTTTCTTCATCTTTTATTATAGTTGTATTTTCTACTTTTAATATTGGATATCCATATTCTTTCTTAATACCATTCATTCTTTTAATTGTTTTCCATATTTTATGAATTTTTGTTTCTCTTCCTACCGTACTACAAAAATTCCTCCAATATTCTCTTTTTGCATTCCTAATAATTTTCCTCACCATTGCTTGTTTTCTCTTATATTCAATGAGGTTCTGAAATATTGGATTTCTTTTAAGCGCTTTAAATGCTTTATATCTTAATTTTATTACTTCTCTACATTCACTGGTCCACCATGGTACCATTTTTTTATCACACCGTCTTTCTCCTTTTTTTATTGAATTTTCTGCAGCTTCTATAATTATCTTACAAACACATTCATTTATATTATTTAGATCCATTTTCAGATCTATTTTTCCTAGATTCTTTTCACTGAGATATTGAAATTTAATCCAGTCTGCCTTATTAAAATTCCATTTATTTATTTTTACATTCTTAATGTTTAATGTTAGTCCTGTTCTGATCTTAATGGGATAATGATCACTACCTATTGTTGTATTTTTATCAATATCCCACTCACATTTACCAGCTAACGAATTTGATACCAAAGTTAAATCAATTGCTGACTGTTCTGTCCTGTTCTTACATTAATTCTTGTACCCCCTCCACCATTAAGACATACTAAATTTTTTGTTTCTATTACTTCTTCTATAACTTGTCCGTTTTTATCGTTACATTTTCCCCATATTGTGCTACTAGCATTAAAGTCCCCGCACCATTTTACTTTCTCCTCCAGATATTCCAACATCTCCTCCATCCACTCCATTCATAATGTTTTACATGGATTATAAAAATTTATTATCTTACATTTTCCTTCTTTTTCCCAAATTTCAACAACTATATATTCTAAATCTTTACCTTTTCTTACTATTTGATATTGAACTCCTTCCTTTATAAATATCGCACACCTTCCTCCATTTCCTTCTGGTCGATCCCTTCTTATACTACCATACCCTTTAATAACAAAATCTAATGATGGTTTTAACCATGTCTCCAGTACACAAATCACCTCTGGTTTCTCTTCAAGTTTATCAGTATATCCTTTCAGTTCCTGTCCGTTAGCTATCAGACTTCTAGCATTCCATTGTAGTATTCTCATATGTTATCAGCTGAGGTTCCTGGTCTCCTCTCTGTTTCTAACCTCTTGTTGATGTTCTCCCAAGATCCCTCTTTGAAACCCAGAAATTTTTCCGCTCCTCTCACAATTATTTTAATTTTTTCAGTTTTATGTTTGGCCTGGTCAGTACAGTTGATGATGTAAGCAATGAATAGTATTAATTTTTCTACCGATAACTCAATATTCTTCTCTGTTTGCAGTTTTTGAGGAATTTGTCTCTCTTTTTGTTCCACCTCTCTTATCTTTTGTCCTTTCACACTTTTGACTGCTTCTGCATAACTTGTGTTTTTGCTCACCTTAAAATGTTGGATTTCCTTTGCTGTTTTCCTCACCTCACATCCTCCATATGTAACCCTATGTTGACCTCCACAGTTACAACATTTTTCTTGCACTTCTTTAAAGTCTTCTATCTTGTGGTCTTCTCCACACTTTGCACACCTCTGCTTTCCTTTGCAAACTGCTGCTATGTGTCCATATCTCTGGCATTTGTAACATCTAAGTGGTGGAGGGATGTTCAGTCTTACTTGGAAGCTTAAGAATCCTATTTTGATGTTTTCTGGCAAGATTGTTTCTGCAAATTCAATCATCACTGACAGACTTCCTATTCTTTCTCCATTGACAGTTTTTGATAATCTCTTCAGTGAGTTCACTTTTGCACCAGTAATGCTTCTTTTTAGTTTTTCTAAATCTTCATCCAGAGGGATACCAAAAATCACCCCCGCGGATTGATTCATTTTCTCCTAAAATCTTTCTCTCTACAACCATTTTTTCCAATGCCCTATACAAGTAAAGCCTTCATTTTTTGTTCTTCATTTTTACACGTCACTAATAAGTTTCCATCGCTTAATACTTTCACCATTTCTACATCTCCTATTTTCTTTTTTATTTCTCTAGATATCACTATCGGGGTTAGGTTATTAGGCTCCTCCTCATTCCTTAATTTTATTATTGTTTTAAATTCTTCCTTCAGTATTTTCCTTTTAACTATTCTCTCTTCATCCGAGCTGCTTCCTTCCAACTCTCGCTTGTTACCCTGACTTTCAAACATCCCTCATTCCTCCTTTTTCCCACGTCCTCTTCCTCTCCCCCTACCTACCGGTGTCCATCCCTCAAAATCCATATCTTCCCCTTCTCCTGCCTGTACTTCCATCCGAACCATTCACATACCAGTTTATGCCTTATTCCGCCGTTTACAATATGAAAGCAAGTTTATCCAGTAAGCCAAAAAAAACCTGGTCCAGACTTCCTGACAGCTGAAACAGTCCCAATCCGATGTTTCCTTAGACCAATCTCCCCTCGAGCGTTTAAACTTACTGTCAACACCTTCTAGCTGAACAACCAGAAAACAAACTCTCTCAGGATGGCCCTGGTCCCCTAGTGGATCCTTTAGGTCTTGACGTTAAAATAACCCCTTTCCCAAACAGCGAAACTTAAATGCTTTATGTTTTGCACATTTTAAACCAAATTAGGAAAACATACAAATGAAAATTATCAAAATAAATGAGCATGATATTAATAAAGTTAAACCCAGGATTACACCCTGCAACACCAATTTGGTCTGCTTTAAACGGACCAGAGTTAATTTCCCCCCTTGGTCCAGACTGAGAAACAACCAGACCCAGACCCACTTTTTGAGGCAATCTTGGTCCAGTTCCAAATGGACTCTGGTGCGGTTCACTTCCGTTGTGATTACGAACCAGCCTTGATCCGGCCCCACTACAAGAAATTTACGCCTTTTTGGACTTATTGAGCTGCCGTAGTGAATAATGTGAATAGTGAATGCATTGAAGTCATACCTGATCCGCTGTCTGTTGCTTAGCAACGCTGCTACCAGAATGCTGTAGGTCAGGACATGCAGAGCACATCGTCTCCTCCAGCTTGCAACACGCATTGGCCGACATACAGTTCCAAAATTCGAAACGTCAAACCTGCATTGAATGAGCTGCTCTTGACCCTCACAGTGATCATGCAGCTGTAATAACTGCACAAATATGCAGAAATGCAGCGAGCAGGACTTCCATGATAGTTTTCCTCCATTTCCCGGTCTGTCCTCTGTCCCACCCCCATCATTTCTGTCCAATGGGAGCAACGAACGTCACACGAATGGCTTTTATTTTACAAATCATAGTTCAGTGTGAAAGAGAACCGCACCAAATGGAAAAAAATAAATCTGCTTTTGGCCCGGACCAAACAAGCGGACTAAAGAACTTTCCTGGTGTGTACACACCCTAACAGAATGCAATGTGTATCATTAGCATCTAATATATAGTATAATAATTATGGATATAAAATAAAAAATTACAGCACTAGTGGCGTTTTTTTTGTTATTAGGTAGGTAAGCAGAAAGTGGGGTGAAGAGAGGGGGTAGACACATAGCACATGCCGATGAGGCCGTGACCCGAACCAGGGAGGACTGAAGCCTCCATAAACTGGTCGCACTCTGCTGCTACGTCACCCGCCACACTTGCCATTAGCATGTTTTGCAAAACTAATACTTTTGGTGAAGGTCTCTTTGCTTTTATCGCTCTTTCCTAATGAGAAAGCTTTGAATAGGCCATTGGTTAATATGAAACCAGCTAATACTGATTTGTAGAGAGCAGTAGGAAGGATTTCTAAATACAGAGAGATTTCAGCTACTTTCTTGGTTTTCTGGGACTTTTTGCACATCCTGTTTTCTTATAAATTAAAAATGTAAACAAAGAAAAGTGTTGACATGTTCAATAGATTCAATTTCAAAGTGTCAGGGCTGTGTGTTTAAAGTGTGATAACAGTGTGTGCTGAGGGCTGGAGGAGAGGATGTGTGTGTTTCAGGCACCAGAGTCAAGTCCTTATTATGATGAAGAGACGAGGAAGAAAAACCAATCACAGCTTGCTCTCTCCCAACTCGGTGGAGAAGAGAGAAATTGCTATACCCTCAAGGAACATCAATTGACTTGGTCCAAACGCACACATACACACCTGCACACACACTCACACATGCAGACAATGCTCATTCTGATGGAACACACCTCTACATGATGGCAGAGAAGCTTTACAATCAGAAAGTTTCTTCCAGCTCTGCTCAAAGAACCATGGTTTTCAGTAATTGCACTCTGAAACTGCTGCAACAGCACACTAAGAAAAACCCCCATCCCCACACTCGGCCATTTTCGAGTGTTTGTCTGGAGCTCAGCAGTTTCATTTATGCCTGTTTATGTCTGTGGTTACAGAGCTGTGCGCATAAATTGACCGCTGGGTAGTGTTGTTTTTATGACTTCATAAAGGAGCTGCAGCCTCCCACAGGATTTATATGTCGGTATGTTTGTGTGTTCTGTCGCAGGCCACGGGTCAACCGAGCTGCTGCAGTTCCTATTTACTGTGCACTGCATGCACACATGTGGACTATCTCTCTGTGTGGGTTGGTTTACAGTTTTCGAAGCGTTATGTTTTATCTTTCAAGTGAAGTCCCAGTGCCGCTCAGAGCACCGTAGCATTGACTTTGATTTTGTGGCACAATTCTAACAGCTTCCTTCAGGGAAAACCAGAGCGGTGGTAAGAGTAAGATCCACCCTATACAGCATTTACAGAAGAGGTTCAAGTAATATTTCTGTAAAATCACCTTTATAATATAAAAGAATTTTCATATAATTTTCTACCTAATAATTGAAATTATTGTTTGAAGCAATTTTTATGTTATTTCAGCATTTTTTTTCCTTTCAAAATGTAATTTTTTAAAAGCCAGCTTTTATAAGGGTGATTTTTTTTCCCCATGGCCATTTATTTCATAATATCGCTTTACAACTGAATGACTATGAGCCAATCAGCGTTAACAGGCTGGACCCGCATCCTCATTGGCTGATCCTTGCATAGAGATTGGTTTCCTGATTGTCATGTCAGTTTTGTCATGATAAGTAGAAATTATTTCAAAATCTTAATAAATCCTTCACAGAAGAGTGTGGTAACATCAGTCACTGATGAACACATCCCTGCCATCCAGTTCTAGTCCCAGGTTTACATGCATCCATTATGGGCAGCATGATCTGTTTCGAAATGCTGCTGATGGTTCTAGAACGTCTCCTAACAGGACAAGGCCATGGCCATTTGGTTGCTAGTGAGTGGTTATGACTGAGTACAGCTGCTAGTTTCTCCTTGCAGCATTGTTTAACGGCAGCCATTCGATTGACCAAAACTGAAAACATTAGGAAAGTCCAAAGAACATATAGAGTATCGAAGAGGGAGAATGTCATGACTCCATCACAGCAGATTCCAGGATCATCAGTTCAAACTGCTGTGCATAAGTTCATGTTATTCAGAGGTGTCACCACTCTGCCAAGGTCTCGTGAAGACCCTAACTGTCCATGCTAGATAAAAGTAAATTTGCATATTTAGGAACAACCAGGGCACAAGCCCGCCACGACATGGAAAGTGCTGGAACATCAGTGTTGATGTCCACAGTTTGAAGAATGTTTGGATTTCTCCTGATTCTTAAATAGGTTTTCAGATGATGTTATAAAGCCTCATCTGAAGAGAATCAACCTTAATGTCTCTATCCTGAATAATTTCTCACCTTCTTTGCTTCTGTCCTACAGCACAGGAAGCCCCCCCTAGTCTTCTGGAAAGGACCTTCTGTTGTTACCGTTTTCTCAACGTACTGTAACTTCAATGTTGAAATCAGGTCTGTGGCTCTCTGGAATGCTGCTCATGAAAATGTTGGGAAGCAATGTACTCTTCTGATCTATAGTGATTAATGTTTAAATAGAAACAGTGAACGTCTTTGGTCAGAGTTACAGAGAACCAGGCACTGAGGACCTTCATGTGGTTCTGGAACCACAGCCTCCAGAGCCACATGGACTAAAGATTGACTCATGTCTAAATCAGCTCTACCTGCAGTCTGATATAATTGGTTTGACAATAGGAAACATGTAATGGTGACAAAAAAGCAAAACCATAATTGTAGAGAAGCTGATCTTCATTCTTTACAGCAGATTGAAATGCAGAGTAAAATATCTCATGTATAAAGATTTTACTTGACTTTATGGCATTGCATGTGGCTAATTTTGGTCAATGCCTCGCTGCTTTAGGCGAGCTCTTTGATTTACTGCAACTGAATGAGCCGTGCTTCCAGTCGGAGAGCTGATGTGTCATTGAGATAGTTTTTGTCTATTGTACTGCTGATAAGGTGGCTGTGTCACCGCAGTTTGCAGCATTATTCCTGTGATAAGAAAGCAGCGAGGGGAGACATTTTCCTCAAAAGAAGACAGCAATGCTATCAGTGGGTGGGGAGAACATTAGGGGAAGAATACATTGGACAGGAGTACATGTCTTAACACTGTGGCTGTGGTGGAGAAGATGAAGGAGGTGAATAGGTCAGAGCCAGACTAATCAGTGATACCCCTGGGTTTTATGTGTTTGCCAGGAGAGTTTTAGTCACACATCAATTCAACCACACAGATGTTTGGTTGGATATATTAGCTCCTTTCAACAATTAGTTTGCTGAACCTTATTCAAGGTTATTTAGGGTTACTTATTGTTAAATTACAACTGATTAATAGAGAAGGTACTGCATGTAACAAACCTCAACTCTGAGGAAAGTGGAAAATTCTTCAGAAGCAAACAGTCATTTTATCAAAATTAAAAGGTTTACTCAGATCTGGATGCAGCTTCCCCACAGTGCAACTGTGAAAACGATCAGAAGTGGAAACGAAAGTGAGAGACGTGCAGAGAGCAGGGATGTGTTATACAGCTGGAAGTGCTGTGTGCAACAGAGAAAAAGAAATATCCGGATGCACCTCCCACAGAGCGCTCCTTTTAGATCGAAGGACTCTTTCCTCCACAGTTCTCTGAAGTGGAAATGAGTTTGTTAGATGACCACAGTGGTCCCTTGTTGTATCAGCCTGAGCCATTGCCTCTGCTTGCTGTCAGACACTAAGTGGGAGCTGAAGTAAGTGAAGGTGTAAGTACGGTGATCCCACTTCCTGGGGAAAATATACAGCTCAGTGATGCTTCTTGTTGTTATTTTTCTTCTTTGTGTATCTTGGCACGGTTCTGTGCTTGCCCACCAGGCAAGTTTTTATTGACACACACTTTCTGTTTGGTGTTAAATTGTTTAAGTTGAAGTGAAATCATGAGCCATTGGTGTGAAGGTCCAAGTCAGAATCTGAGTCATTTGTCATTTTATCAAATCGAGTCTTTAGTCATTCAATTTGTGACTCAAATCTGATTTGATTCCAAGTCAGATGACTCAGGTCAACACCATTACCTGATTATTTCTACTTCCCAGTATAATGAACATTAACAAGACCAGTGTCTCAGAAAATTGAGTTGTTTGGGCAACATTGAAGGTATTTGGAGCAATGCCATCATGTTCAGATCTCACTTATATGAAATTTGAATCCAACAAATGCTGCTTTAGAGGAACAATGTATGGATCTTTAGGAGGATCTTGAAATAAATTATAATATTCAGAAAGAGAATGAAAACAAAGCAAAACAAGTCAAGTTAAATCCTTTATCGAGAAGAAGAGCAGAATGTATGATCCATATAACCCAATGAAAAGATCATGTCACAGCAGGAAGCCAAGAGATCAATATTAGCCTTTAGATGTATAGAACGTTAGAACGTTAAGTAGACATCTCAACAAACAAAGAAACAGAAATGTTTGAGGCTAATATAAACAGCAGCAGACAAGAAGCACATTTTCTTCAGGTGGGAACATCTCTAAATTCTTTACAGGTTTTGACCAACATTTTGTCAAGATGATGCAAAAACTTCTGCAGGCCAATGAAAGAATTTAAGTTTGGAAGCCATTTTAAAGGAATGCTTCAAACATTATATGTTAACATTCAGCAGGTAGTTGCCTGGGAGGAAGAATATCAGACAAAAACCTACATAGAAATGGGTACATGGTCAGGAAATCCGTGGTCACTTTGAATTCTTTATGTATCACTTGAAGCTGTTAGTTAATCAATTATAAATCGCTCCTAAATCGAGCCAAGGCCACAGTGGGTCATTCTGTCATTCAATGGTGGAGATAATGGAGGACACACTGATTTACATGCAAACTCTTGGTTCCTGCACCTTTAGGATCCATCTCTGCTTCAACTCACCTGACTCAAATAATTAGCTCATTAGCAGGTCTCTGTAGAACATGACTGCATGCAAAGGAGGCAATTTGGCCATTTGATGCTTGTGTGCAAGAATACAGACGCACCTAAAGGTTGGAGACGATTGTCCCTTGAGGGCTAGTTGGAGTTTTAGCCCCCTGCTAAAACGTTAACCTTAAAAATATAGATTTGATTGTTTTCCAACACATCTATATTTTCAAGGTTAACAGGTTTCAAGGTTAGCAGGGGGCAAAATATAGATGTGATTGTTTTCCAACAGGCTGCACGGTGGCGCAGTTGGTAGCACTGTTGCCTTGATATGAGTGGCTGCACGGTGCTCAGTTGGTAGCACTGTTGCCTTGCAGCAAGAAGGTCCTGGGTTCGATTCCCGGCCGGGGGTCTTTCTGCATGGAGTTTGCATGTTCTCCCCGTGCATGCGTGGGTTCTCACCGGGTACTCCGGCTTCCTTCCACAGTCCAAAGACATGACTGTTAGGTTAATTGGTCACTCTAAATTGCCCTTAGGTGTGTGAATGGTTGTTTGTGTGTTGCCCTGTGATGGACTGGCGACCTGTCCAGGGTGGACCCCGCCTCTCGCCCATAGACTGCTGGAGATAGGCACCAGCTCCCCCACGACCCACTATGGAATAAGTGGCAGAAAATGACTGATTGACTGTTTTCCAACACCTGGAATAAATGTTGTTTACATATCTGGGTTTAGGTTCTTTACTTCTATTACTTAAGTGGCTGAAACTTATTATTCTTCTGTGTTTTAGAAAACAGAGGATGATATGAGATGATGGCAACCCTTGCCAACGTCAGTCCCAGCTCGATAATCTTTTGTAAACAAGAATATCTTGCTTGTACCATCTTCATCAGTTTAATGATTGCCCTGGAAACCCCAGCAGGACACTGTAAGAGATTTGATTCGGTGCTGCAGGCCAGTATTTGGAATAATAAATGCCTCTAAAAAGTTGGTCAGTCCTCCAGTTGGGCTTGGCCAGATTTATGTCATATAAGCAGGATTGTGTATTGATTGTGTATTGTTAACAAAGGACTATTTTTAGCATTTCTATTCACAGACCTCCTCATCCCTGACAGATCTGGTCAGAAATGTGAATTATGACTCAAATGTAACCTATATGCTGCATGTTTTCAGAGCTGTAGCCAACTAATCACGTTTTATTGGTATTTATTCTAGAACCTCTGGGGTATGGACCAGTAACCATCAGTTATCAGGGGGAAACCTGGGTAAACGAAGGCATCACAACCCAACAGGATATGAATGGTATTTCTCAACCTTCCAAGATTTTTTACACTGCTAAAGTTGAATCAGGTCATTCATTTCACCAGCTTCATATGACTCGTCTGTCTCTGTAACCTTCTCAGCTGTCCTCAATCAGCGTGTCCACCTTGACCAATCTCTGAACTCCCTTTTCTCTCTAAATGCCTGAAGAACCTTGTGATCCTTGTTCTTCTGGGTTTAACTGCCGCCTATCATACTGTTAGCCAAAGTATTCTCATCTCTCATCTCGAATGGTGCATTGGGGCCAAAGGTGCTGCATTGGATTTGCTTCAACCATACCTGAAAAACAGAAGTTTCTGTGTGAATGTAGAGTTTTCATTTTATTTCCACTTTTTATTTATTTGGTGTCCCTCAGGGGTCAAACTTAGGGTCTTTTCCCTTTTGCTGTATCAGCTTCCATTGCTATGCTGATAACTGCTAGGTTTACATGTAACTAACTCCTCTCCTTCTGCCTTGATGACTTTAAGGTGTGGAAGGCTCTAATTGTTTCTAATTTCAGTAAAAAGAAAAAAGAGGTTTTTCTCTTCAGTTTTAACAGCATTTTTGACAAATCCACAATCAACTTGGATTCTCTCCAACCGGGCTTTCAACAATCTGTAACTAATTTGGGTCTCATCATGGACTCAGGTCTTAAGTATTACAAAATAATTCTCTGTTATGCAAAAAAATGTATTCCAGTTGAGCCACATTGCTAAATGGAAGCCAGAGTTGGTTATGCAAGAGCTTGAGAAAATGATCATGCATTTATCACTGTCCATATTAGGCAAGGCAAGTTTATTTGTACTAAACATTTTAGCAACGAGACAATTCAAAGTGCTTTACATGATGACAAAAAACATTAAAGAAGTACTATTAACTATATCTTGTTAATGTACTTTCTACTGGACTCAGTCATGAATGTCCTACATCTCCAATATCTGTCTGAAGTTCTTCAGCCTCATGTTTCCTCACAGGTGCAAATATGACCAGCAGCTATTGGCTGCCCCAGGGACCAGGTTCAGGTCCTCAGTATGTCAGACTCTTCACTACTAAACCCACCCTCCTCTTCCTCTGACTTGCTCAATTCCTAAATATTCTACTTAATCTCCTGAGACCATAACAAATAAACCAGTAAATATGGACTAAACCTGTCCCTCATTGGTTTAAAACAGAACAGGCAGGTTGTCAAACAAGGGGCGAGTCTGTTCTCATAGGATTCTTTATAATTACTAAGGTAGAGTACGTGTTTTGCCATACACTAAGTGTATGGTGACTTTCTAATTAATATTGGAGACTATATCTAGTTCAGTAAAAACTAGAACTTTGCCAGCCCAGTGGGCTCTGCCTAACCATTTACAAGAACTGGGCTTTTATTTTTCATTCTAGTCTTTAGTTTCCTGCTGATATAAAAAGACAGCTGGGGCTGTGATTTACTGTTAAACCCGCAGCTTTTCCGATTCAACAGAGCATGATTCTGTGATACGTTCTTCTTCCCTCAGAGCTCTTTGAATTTCAAACCAAGTGATGAAATCATGACTCAACACTGTTCCTGCAGCTTTACAAACTATTTCTATGAGGATAAAATAAACTTTGCCGACTCTGTTGCCCAGCAAGCATTTGTTGGCTTCGACCTCCTGCAGAAATATTTTAAAGATAGAATCCTTTAGAGCTGGATTCTTGGTTTATTTGAAAACACAAATAAAGGCTTCATTAGCAGACCTGCAACAGAGAAAGCTAATTGTGTATTCTCTCATGCTTTTGTGTTGCTTAAAGAAGAAGAAATGTCAATTTTTGGCCTTTTTTTGCAAGCAGTCAGCAGCTGTGCTCTGATCTCACACTGTGTTCGTGTCCCAAGTAATTTTCCACACGTTAGCATGGAACAGTTCAGGGAGCGCTTAGCCCTGCCATAAGAGCTCAGTTTCAATGTTTTTACTTTGGTTTCACACTTTTTATCAGGAAATATGACAAAATAAAAGCATGAACACATGATACCAGCAACAGTACCAACATGACAGCAGGAGAAATTATGTTAAATGATGATTTCAATCTGAAAAGACTCACAAAGAGAGGGTTGGCAATTAGAAAAGTTTTAATGATGTGAAATTACATAATTATATCTTTAGCGCTCGGACCTGGGAGGAAGACATGAATGTTGAGAATGATATGAGCTAGGATGAACATTGTAAAGCTTATATTTAGAGATGTCTTCCCCCTGATCCGACACTGGTGGTGGATTGGCGGCCAGGGAGCGAGGAAGCCAGGAGTAGATGGGAAGGAAGATGGTGGAGGTGGGGTGGAGGAGGGATGAGCTCAGCTGACAAGCGAGGAGGAACACAGCCGAAGGTCCTTTAAAAACAAGGTGTCGGAAGGCGATTGGATGATGAATCAGGCGGACAGGATGCTGATTGGAAGGCCGGGAGATGCACAGGGAAGTCATTGGACGGCGAGACGGCGAGGGTAAGTCTTTCATTCTGAATTTTTGTTAAACTCCATTTGTCTTCTTTGTCATGTGAAACCTTCACCCTGTCAAACTGCTTAATGTTTAAAGCTGTAAATAACACGGCTGAACAAAGACCTCATAGAGAATGTTTTGTTAGTTAAAAGAGTTCAGGCTATAAAATAACTATTGATGAGGAAGCTCTAAGCTGGTGATCAAAGGTGAAGGAGGCCTGCAGCAAAACGTCAGTATCCCAGAAGGACATGTTGCCTGCTGTTGATACACAACATCTAATACATTATCCATCATCCACACAAATTTTACATTTTACAGATGCAGAGTAAATGCAGCGTCCGCTAAGAAATTTTAAAAATTCATTCTAGCTAACCACTTTATTTGGACATATATCAATATTTCTTTGTTTTAGTGTTGTCCCTAATGGGTCGTTATCACTGAGTCCTGAAATGAAGGCATCTGGGTGCATCTTTGTCAAACTAAATCAGTTCCTAGCAGATTCCTCTGGTTTGGCTGGTGGTCGAGAAACCAGCAGTCATGTTGCAAAGCTGGTCGTTGATGTGACAACGTGTTAAATATGCTCTGTTTTTTAAATGCAACTAGACTTTAGTTCAGTGTTGTAAACCTTTTGGTCCGTTTACTTGGTAAAAGGCAATATTCAAGTGAGGGATTTGAGATCTCAGCAAAAATAAGGCTTGCTCTTATTGTTAAAACAAATCCGTTTATTAGTTACATTAGCTATAAAAGCAGCAGGACATTGCTGAACGATGATAAAGTTACAAATAAAACTTCAAGCTCAGACATCAATGTGGAATCCAGAGGCCACCTCAGAAGAAAGCAGGAACAGAGAAGTCTTCAACTTAAATGTCAGGTCAAACCACAACACTTCTTACGGTGATTTGGTTCTGATTAGTCTGTTTGCATATGTTCATAAAGCGAAGCATGAGGAAATAAAACCTGTATTCAGGTAATTAATGAGCTGTCATTTATTCATCCAGTTCAGTTAATGCTATCAGCCTTTTTGCGCAGTGAACAGATAATGTTCAAAAAGCATGCTGGCTCTGCTGACAGGTGATAGCTCCTGCCTCACTGTTCATTATGGACCATCTCTTCCTGTTCCAGAACTGATTCTTCACAGATTTCTTCAGATTAATTCACATATTTTTTTGCTGTGGGGAAGCAACCCATCCAAGCACATGAAGACCTGTTTCTTTGAGCCCGGGTGGCCTGTTGGGTTTGGAGTGAGACCCAGTAACACGGTTGTGGAAAGCTCTTCTGAAATCAATTTGTTCCCATTTGCCTCTGAGACTTCTATCTTCAGCTGATACAGAACTATGTTTTATTCATGGTCAAGGTGGGATTTAAAACAGAGAAGTCAGTGTTTGTGCAGATATCCATTTTACTAATTAATTGGTTAATTGTGGCACAGTTAGTAGCACTGTGTCCTTGCAGCAAGAAGGTCCTGGGTTCAACTCCAGGCCTTTCTGCATGGAGTTTGCATGTTCCCCCCGTGCATTCGTGTGTTCTTTCCGGGTACTTTGGCTTCCTCCCACAGTCCAAAGACATGCCTGTTAGGTTAATTGGTCACTCTAAATTGCCCTTAGGTGTTAATGAGTGTGTGCATGGTTGTTTGTGTGTTGCCCTGCGATGGACTGGTGACCTGTCCAGGGTGTACCCCGCCTCTCGCCCATAGACTGCCGGAGATAGGCACCAGCTTCCCCGCGACCCACTATGGAATAAGCGGCAGAAAATGACTGCCATTCAACATGTTTTGTCTCTCATGTCGGAAAGTGGAAGTCATATAGAGTCATCACACATAGAGTGAAATATCTCAAGCCTTTATTTCTTGTAACTTTGTCAATTCTGGTATACAGAGAATGAAAACCCTAAATTCAGAGTCTCAGAACATCAGAATATTACATCGGATCAATAAAAATGGTATTATGTATGTTCAGTCTATGCACTCAGTAACTGCTCTGGGCTCGTTTTGCATGAATTACTGCATCAGTGCAGCGTGGCATGGAGGAGATCAGTCTGTGGTTCTGCCGAGGTGTTCAGCAAGCCTAGATTGGTTTAACAGCCGCCTTCAGATCATCTGCATTATTGGGTCTTGGGTGTCTCATCTTCCTCTTTACAGAATTCCATAGATTCTCTATGGGGTTCAGGTGAACCCAGTTAGCTGGTCAATCAAGCCCAGTACCATGGTTATTGGACCAGCATTTGATACCTTTGGCACTGTACCAAGTGCTGCTGGAAATGAAATCAGCATCTCCATAAAGCTTGTCAGCAGAACGGAGCATGAAGAGCTCTAAAATGTTCTGGCAGATGGCAGCATTAACTGTGGACTTCAGAAAACCCAGTGGACCAGAACCAGCAGATGACACGGCATCCCAGATCATGACTGATTGTGGAAGCTTCACACTGGGCTTCAAGCACCGTGGATTCTGGCTTTTTTTTTAAGATAGGTTTCATGAATATTTAAAAATGTAGTGTTAGAAGATATTTAAAATAATTTAAATATACAAAATAATTTTTTCTGAATTTTACAGTTGTGTGAGAACAGCTGGATTTAGGGACACTGTGATCCTGCAAGGATTACGTGGCTATAGATGATGGATGAATTTACTTCAATAAAATAATTTTAATAATTTAGGACAAAGTGATTCTCAAGGTTCTCGGGTTCATATGGGGCTACATTGCATCTCCATCCCAATCCGTCTCTAAGACAGTTTCCTTTGTTTGATTGGGTTTCATGAAGCAAAGCTTTGCTGGCTGACCCCATCTGGGGTGAAGTGTGACTTAATCCTTCCTTGTTGGTCAGATAGACTGTAAGAATATAAAGCTACAGTGCTGGTTGGAAGGGCCAGGTCGGTGTTTTCTTGGTGTTTTCTGAGGAACCGAAGTGACTGTAGGTTCTTGATGACTTCTGCATACACAAATCCAAAGCTGTTATTAATATTTTAATTGCTGCCTCTTGATTTGCGTTATCTCATATTCTTTTGCATTTAATTTCAGGAAGGTCTGACAAACCAATGTTCATTCTGAAACACCTGGAGATGTTCTGTATAACATAAACAAGAACAACTAAACTGCTTTTTGCCTCCTCTTCTGTGATTTACTTTTTTTTAGGACTGAAGCTGTCATCAATTTGAGTGTTACTATTTGTCGTTTCATCTGAACATTTATCAAAATCAGGAGATGTTTCTCTTGTCCAGATGAGTTAAAACAGGAGGAGTTTAAGAGAGATTTCTTCCAGTCTGGAAGACTTTGGTCTTCATCATCCCTCAGTAAAGATGGTGTCCACAGAGGGAAGTGGACCTCTGACTCTCAGTTATTCTCACCACATGCTGCAGAGTCAGAGTCATATTAACCGAGCTGTCACCCTGACCTCCTGCTGAGGGGGAAACTAACTGAGATAATTGGAACTGGCAGCTCTTCAAATTTGCATAAACAAATGAACTAAATGTTTCTCAATCCAAACTTACTTGGATTTACTTGATTTAATAAAGTACCATTAAATTAGTGACCAACAATACTAAATGTACACAGTTTTCCAACAATGATTGAAATTGTTTTACTAAAACTGTTTTAATGGTGTTTGATCATCACCAGAAATTAAACTATAAATTTAAAGATAATAATTAAATATTATCAGACAATTCAGAGCAGTCTGAACCAATAACCAACCAACACAGGATCAAGAGAAAGTCAGAACGTCTACTGCTGTCCTAGACATTTCCATAGCTCCACAGGTATATCATCAGGACCAGCTGCCTTTCCACTCTTCATCCTTTTCAATCTCTTCTTTATTTCATCATTACTGATCTTTGCTACTTCCTGATCCACAATGATCGCTTCTTCTACTTGTTGTTCTCTCTAATTTTCCTAATTCATGAACTCTTCCAAGTCCTCCTTCTATCTTCCCATCACACTTGTTGCACCTGTCAGTACATCTACATTTCAATCTTAATCACCCTAACCTGCAGAACATCCTTCCCATCTCTCCCTCACCAACCCATAGAAATCCTTCCCTTCCTCTTTACTGTCCAACCTATCATCCAAGTCACTATATGCCCTTCGTTTGGCATTAGCTACCTCTACCTTCACTTTATGCTGAGTCTTCCTGTACTCCTGGTGACTCTCTTCAGTCCTCACAGTGTTCTACTTCTTCTCAGCTGTTTTTTTTTTTTGCCTACACACTCCTGTACTTCCTCATTCCACCACCAAGTCTCCTTATCACTGTTCCTTCCAGAAGACATTCCAGAAGAAGAACTCTCCTACCTGTCTCCTTGATAGCATTAACTATAGTTGTCCAGTCATCTGAAAGCACCTCCTAACCACCCAAGAGCCTGTCTCATCTCCTCCCTGAAAGCCACACAACCTTCTTCTCTTTTGACCTTCCAGCACTTTGTCCTCTTAATCTTCCTCACCATCAGTCATTCTACACACCACCATCCTGTGCTGTCTAGCAACAATCCCACCCACCACTACCTTGCAGTCACTATGTTCCTTCAGATAACATCTTCTACACAAGGTGCAATCCACCAGTGTGCACCTACCTCAGCTCCTGTAGGTCATCCTGTGTTCCTGTCTCTTCTAGAAGAAAATATTCACTACAGCCGTTTCCTCGACCAGCCTCGACCAACCCGGTATGGAGATCATGCTTTCGACCCGCATGGTTGATGTGGCCAAAGTTTTACTCCAGATGTCCCTCTTGACACAACCATCCGCATTGATCCCGGCTTGGGACCGGCACAAACAAGACACGGGACACTGTCCATAAAACAAATATCGCTTCTCAGGATAAGAACCCTCCCACAGAGATCCTTGGCTGCATGCAGCAGGATCTGATCAGTTCACCATTAGAGAATCTTCCATGCTTGTGAAAAATATGGAACCATCTTAAATAAAAAAAACTGAAGCAGAGCAAGAACTGGACCCTTCAACATGACAGTGATTAAAGGCATACCATTAAAACCTCCAAGGACTGGCTGAGATTTAGGAAATGGGTAGTTCAGGACCTTTGTCAAAGCCCAGATATCGATCTTATTGAGATGCTGTTGCTTGACTTGAAAGGAGCTGAACATGCAAGAAACCCCTGAAACATCTGTGAGCTGAAAGTGATGAGCTTTTTTCAATATTTAATAGGCTGTCCTAATTTTTCCACATGACTGTATATGATTGAACACTCATGTCATTCTTCACTTTTATTGCCAAGAAAACAATGAATAATTTGTGGACATTTTGCTGCATCAAAGACTCATAACTGTGTGGACAAATTCCAGCTTATACTCTCACTGGGCTTCTCTTCTATGTGCATCCTACTGTTGTAGAAAAGGAAAATCACTGCAGGGAAGGTGTAAGATCTCTCTCAGCATGAAATTAAGCGGCTGTTGCAGGATGCACAGAGGGCCCAGCAGAGCCTGTTCTTTTTAGTTCTGCTCTATTACTCTCAATTTAATGAAACTTAAAGAGTCAACTCTCTTCCTTTGCCACATCCTGGTTGTATTTTCAAGTCACTGCACAAGTCTAGGTCTTAGATGCCCCAGAGTACACATTGTCCTATGTGCTGCCCATGCTTTTTGTCACTATGATCATTAATTTGACAGTTAAAAGCCCCTTTAAAAGTAGAAACATTTGGATTAGCTACAATAGTAATGTTTGCTATAGTTTTATGTGTTTTATTCTAAGTACACTTTAAATTCCAGTCTGTGTCAGGAAAACATGCATTGTCGGTATATTCAGTGAAAGGTGCCTTGAAAAGTATTCAATCTTTTTCACATTTTACATTGTAACCAAAAACTTCAGCGTATTTGATTTTTTTTCATGCACAAATTGTGAAGTGGAAGGGCAGTTACATGTTTCTATGAACTAAAGATCTGAAAATTATGGCACGAATTTGCAAGCCTCACAGTGATGTATATGGTGTAAACTGAGTCAAGCTGTATTCAAAGTTCTGTGTGATGAGAAACTAACTGGAACATCACCCTAATCACTCCATACCCACAGTGAAATATTTTAGGACAAAGTGACACTTATGGTGGTGGTAGCATCATGCTGAGATGCTTTTCTGCATCAGGAACAGAGAAGCTGGTCAGAGTTGATGGGAAGATGAATGGAGGTAAATCCAGGACAATCCTGAAAGAAACCCTGTTAGAGGCTGCAGAAGACTGGAGACTGGGGTGGAGGTTCCCCTTCCAGCAGGACAACCACCCTAAAAATACAGCCAGAGATACAATGGAATGGTTTAGATTACAGCATATTCATGTGTTAGAATGGCCTAGTCAAAGTCCAGACCTAAATTCAACAAAAAATCTGTGGCAAGACATAAAACTGATGTTCTCAGATGTTCTTCATCTAATCTGATTGAGCTTGAGGTCTTCTTACAGAGAAGAATGGACAAAATCTTCGGTCTGTGGATGTTCAAAGCGGGTAAGATGAACCCTAAAAGACCTGCAGCTGGACCCGCAGGTCCTAAGGTGGATAAACAAAATTATGAGTCAGGGGGGGCAAATACAAATGTAAACCTTGCTTTTAAGATATTTAATTAAAAACTGTGAAAATCATGATTCATTTTCCTTTCACCTCACAGTTATGCACTACTTATGTAGTGTTAGCTTTCAATAGTTGGAGTATAGTCTGCGGTCCTCTGTCTTGCAGACTGGCTTCACAGATCTCCACTTGCACTGTCCCTGCCCCCCATGAAACAGTAAAAAGAAAATAAGCCAAAACTGTGTCACAAAGTCCAGAGCAACGGATCTCATCCAACCCACGGCACATATTCTCTGGTGAGAGTTGTTACAACCGCCACGATCTCTTCTATGGTAATGTACTCTCTTTTCTGAAGTCGTTAGGCTCTACCTCCTCAATGAAGGACCTGAAGGCCCCCCAACCCAGCCAAACCAAGTACAGTCTTGGCTGGTTGCCAGACGGTCTCCAGAAGTTCTTTGAGGGCAACTGACAGTCTCTCCATAGCCAGTCCAAATACCTCCCATTGTTAGGACCATTGGGTGTTAAGTTTTGACTTGTGCTCATGTTCTCATCATGTTGCTGATTATTCTGTAGATCTTGCTGTATCCTGTTAATTTCCCTTTGTTCATTATAGTCTCTAGGCTGTAGGCATATTAGCTCTTCCTTTGTGCTTTTAGATTTGTGGGTTATTCAGGTGTTCTGTTGCCTGTGTATTCCAGTTTATTTCCCTTAGGTTACTATTTGTCTTTTTCCCTTGATTTAGTGTTTCTTTGCATCTCTGATCAGCTCTATCTGTGTTAATTAGTCTCCCCCCCTCAGCTTCCCTACATTCCTTCTAACACAGTTGCTCCAAATCTCTGATTGCTCCTTTTGTTTGCATATCATTTCTCCATTCATCCCTCAGTATTTAGCCTCACCTGTTGTCATTGTTCTCTGCTGGATCCTCCCATTAAACTCCATGTTTCCATTCCCATATTTCCTGTGATTCTCCCCATAGTTGTACCTTTTACTCTGCTGTGTTCTTTGTCCTGTTTTTCTCTTGCTTTTCTATAAGTTCCTTATTGTTAAAAGATTTCATCGTGATCATCCCACAGTGATGGTCGTTCATCTAATCCCCACCCTTTGACACCCACACTCAAGTTTTTTCTTCCGCCGTCCTGGACATATGATACCTTTCAGTTGTTTCAGGAGTCAACAGAGCCAATTAAGCCCTAAAGGCTTCCTTCTTCAGCTTGACATCTTTCATTACTGTAGATGTCCACCATCAGGTCATATGGTGCTGGGGTGACAAGTACCAATGACCTTCAGGCCCTAGCTCCTGGTAGCTGCATCTGCTGTAGAAGTCCTGAACATGGCCTATTTACATTCCATGTCCTAATCTTCTCTCAGAAGATGAAAGAATGTCTCCTTGAGGCATGTGTTAAAGATCTTCCAACAGACATCGCAGTTCACCCTCTCTACTTGCTTGGGTTTCCCATGTCTGTCTGGAAACTTCTCCCACCAGTGGATTCAGTTTACCACTGAATGGTGATTGCTTGATCTTGTCTGAGCTCTGTCCATGAATTCAGCCGTGTGTCCAAGAGTCACGCAGCAGGTCTGATGATGCAATTACAAAATCAATCATCCACCTTCAGCCCAAGGTGGCCTGGTACCAAGTACATGTGCATAAGCACATATACAACAGTCAGAACTTTCCCTCCTGCAACTCAAAGGTGATGCCCAGGGGTAGCATGTCCAGGTACCTTACCTCTGCTCTTTTCCCCACAGAGGATGGGCCCACATCATTTCCATGTGTTTCTTAAATGCAACATGTGCATTTAAGAAACACAACCACTTATGCCCCTAACTACATCAGTGGGCATCTAAATTTTATAGATGAGCAAATAACTAAAAACTAATCTGAGGTAAAAACAAGAAAGAGGGAGTTGTGAGGTCAACGGAAGTGTTGCATGGAGAATCTATATGTCTCTCTCCTCTGTGATGTAGTGGCCTTACATCCTGCAGCTTCTGCAGGTAGGTTGGCTGCTTCACTCTGGGAGAGGACAGTGTGTCGACTGCTTTGTGCCTTTTCTAACTGAGCCATCAACTTGGAAAACTCCACAGCAGAATCTGAATCCATGTTGGTTCCTCTGCGACAATCTAAAGGTATTTTAAGAGAAATCGAGAAATCTTCCTATGAAACCTGTTCTTGTTTTAAGGTCATATTTTATTTCCTTGTTTCATTTGAGTTGAATGTTTTAATTATTTGTATTGTTACTGTGTTTTTTTTCCAAAAAGTCTCTCTTGTAAATGAGACAACCTTTCTCATTGAGAAGGTCAAATTAAGAAACAATTGAATCACTGTATTGCTGTTAAACCCAATAACGCAGCAGTGACCTGTAACCCCAGAATCTGATGGTAACCAGTCCAGCTCAAAAACAAAGGTTAGGCTGCAGTTTGGGTGATCAATCAAAATAACAGAAGCTTAGTCTGAAGAAGGTTCATGCAAAATACATCCAATACCTGAGGGAAACACAAACTTCAGGAAGTTCATGAAACAATCAACTTTTAAGGGAATCAGAGTCATCTGAGTCACTGTTCCAGAAGAGTTCAGCTGAACAGAGATCAGAATTAACGGAGCCAAATAACCCTGTAGCCATGATATTAATGATGACTATTAATGGTATTAATTATTCTGGTTGTTAATAATGTCCTCTTTATAAACCCGAAGAGCAAACCTGTTTGTCTGCTCCTGGTGGACAACATGCTCGGTATGGAGCCTTAGGGTGGAGCAGCCTGCTGAGTTTCACACTTTATCAACCAGACAGGAGCTTTCAGAAAGCCTGAGCCGATTTGATGGTGATGAGCTGAACTCTCTCTGTCATCCAGGATGACTCAGCACAATGGTTAACAGCACAATTAAAACAGATTTCTTATTTTAACATATCTGACTGAATATGCAGTATCTCCTGCAGGCTGTTTGAATTGTTCTGAAGCCACCATGATGTTTCTGCTCGCCTTAAACACTTAGCAGGTTTCCAGACAGGAAGAGGGAGGGCGAGTGAATGATGCCGGCAGAAGCGTTTGGAGAAACGAAAACCAATTAGATGAAGACAGCTAAAGGTTACTATTCAATGTTGGCAAATTCAGAAATCTCAAGAAATACTGAATATATCGTTATTTCACCCAGCCCTGTTGCAGATTTCAAGCCATGACCTTAGGTAGGTACTGGAGCTGTTTACAGCTGAGTCAGGATAAGAGTCAGCTTCTCTTAGTCTGGAAGAACAAACTGAGAAAGGAGACTCCCTCTGGATCCCTCTGGTAGGATGGAGCATGAGATACATGGATGAGGGCTTTGCATGCAGTGAACAGGGCATGGCACCAGTATTTTGTGTTGAAAAATGGGCTAATCTGAAAGGTGGAGCTCTGGATTTACTAAATTCCAACCATGCCTTCAAGTTATGAGGTGTGGATCATGACTGAAACACCTGGAGCCCGGATGCATGATACAGAAGATCCATCATCCAGGAAAGTTTTGAGGTAGGGTTGTAATTCCTAGGTCTTAGAGTATTCATTAAGGTTGTTCTGGCATTTCTTTAGGATGCCGCTTGGGCATCTTTCTTTTGGGGTGTTCCAGGCACTTGGCAGTGGAAGGAAACCCGGGGTAGAACCAGAACTGGCAATAAATCCATTCTGGACTGGGAAGGCCTCCTTAGTGAGAGGCTGAACACAGACGGACGGTCGTATAAAAGAGAAGATCCTGAAATTAAAGCTAAAATGTTTGGTTGAATATTCATCACATGAAACATCTGGAGAACATTTCCCGGAGCAGTTCCTGTGTCTGTGCACAGCAAGGTTCTGCCTCCATACCTGACAGAACTGATACTGCTGACACAAAAATCTACATGGCCTCCAAACTGAAATAGTTTCAATGACTGTTCATATCACATCCTGCTGCCCTGTTCAGAGAGACTAATCAAAAAACACACATCATGGTAGATAAGGAGAACCATTATGGCAAAATGGTGGAAGAAGAAAGTGTAACAGTGGCTAGATTAGAAGAGTTTCTCCCGTCGGACATAATGACCTATCCTACTCCTCCTCACTTTCCTTATCGACAGACTCTTCAGAAGGAGATAGAGAAGCTTCAGAATGGGATTTAGGCTTCCTACTCCCCCTCTCTGCTACTTAGCTCACATTTCAGCCCAGAACCTGAATGAAAAGAGGAAGGTAAGATGAAGAAGTAAAAGGAAAAGGTGGAGGGAGAGAAGATGAGGAATGCTGATCGAGATAAGGAGTTAAAGGGAAAAGAGTCTGAGGCAGAAGCTGCAGGATGGTGTCATGACAAGAAGTAATAAATATGAAGCAAATCTAACGAAACCTAAAGAGGTCAAAGTAGAAGCAAAATTTGGACAGTTTTACAGAAAACCAGCAACCCTGAAAACTGTTTGAAAGAGATAAATGAGTGTAAGAAAGAAGGTCCAGAAACATTTAGGGATTACAGAATCAGTCCCATCAAACTTTCACGTCAAAACAGCTCTGGTGGAGCTTTATCATTCTGAAATGAGCACCGGGCTGTAATTGTGGTGTAACTCTTCATGATGTGTGTTATGTTTAAACTGCCTCCAGTTCCAGGAGTTCAGGAATATTTTGGTCCCTTTAATTGTCCATGTCCCTAACCCCATGTTGATTTGTTGTTACTGCTTATATTAGTAGACAAACATCTGGATGTGTCAGTTTTATTTTGAGGAAATTCATAGAAACCAAAAAAAGGAGGCATGACTGCAATGAAGGTTTACTGTTTTAGAGAATGAACCTGTTTTAGACATGCACATGGTTGTCTTAAGCTAAGGTTGCCATGTTGGACCAACATCTCTGTTGATTTTAACCACTCTCTGAAGGTGGTTCATGAACATTTCATGAAAGTCGTGGATGTGCTTCTGGGTTGCATATAAAGGTTGGGCTCAACATTTCTCAGTGATATCGTCTTTATTTCTGTAATACGATGCACCGGTGCCAGATATGGATATTTTAACCCATAATGATGATCCAAGCAGATTCCCTTTGGTTTTAGGACTGACAGCTCTGTCGCCTTCCAGAGGTGTTAAACATTCATGGATTATTGAAATACCAAAAACTTAGAAATAAGCTCCTTCTAACAGCTACAATGGTAGAGATCTTTTAAAACAGTGCTACAAGATTATGAATGGTCAAAGTGCTTTAATTTTTCATTTTTAATTTTTTGCTTTTGTTGATAATATCAGAAGAAATAAAACTGCCTCGGTCTGTTTAACTCCAGATTATAGATGTTCTGCCCCCTTTGACAGTTTCCACCAAGATATTCCCCCACTTCCTGTGTGAGGCATTTTTTTTAATCAGGTGACAGGAAGTACATTCCCTTTGTTCCTGTACCCTGGTTAGTGGTAGCTTCTGAGTGAAGGCTGTCAGTTCTTCTAACCTTGGCTAAAGCACTTTCTGTAAGTATGATTCTTACAAGAAAAGTTTCTTTCAGTGTAATGTTGAGTTGAAGTTTTATGTTCAGTATTTACTGATGTGCCTTAACTTCATGCTTACTTCCATGAAGGTGATTCCCTTATTCTGGAGTTTCTTTGGCAGTGCTTAGCTGGTACATAGCTAGCAACTTTAGGAAAGGAGGCAACATAACTGATGTGAAGGCTTTCTTTATCAATGTAAACCTGAAGCTTTGTTTTACTCAGCAGTCATTCACTGTAGGACTACTCCTCCATGGCGACCTTTTCTTTTCTGGTCTACATGAGACCCCTGATCCCAGATAAAGCTCAGGGGTCTCATTCAGAACCGCAGTATTATTTATGCTTGCATTGCTGAGCCATAACTATACATGAGGACCTTTCACATAAATAAAAAAGGCCTATAAACCAGCTTAAATATTAAATAAAAGTCCACACTTTAATTTAATTTCTCCCCATCTCCCATCCTCTCCCTGATGATCACCTTGGTGATCTGGACCACAGATTAACACAGAAACTGTGACAAGGTGTGAAGCAATAACACTGACTGCTGTAAACATTTAAATACCGTGGAGACACCGTGTGTAAAGCTGCAGGATGGATGCACTGGAGCTGAAAGCTGTTTTTGCAGGGTTGCTGCAAGAACGTTTGCTGCAATCACAGTTCTGCTCCACAGCTTTCTACTTTTGGAGGTTTGGGTCAGTCCTGTTTGAGTTTCTCCACACCTCCGTCTTTGGCTGACACAGACTGGTGATGGACAGAGAGAAAAAAGTCAGACGTAAGGCAAAGATCTTCATCCAAATTTGTTTCGAGAGTCTGTCTCTCCTAAAAAGATAGCCACGGTACCAGAAAAAAACTAAAGAGTGAGTTCAGCGTACATTAGCAAGTCAGCAGCCTGTGAACTGCCATGTAAACTATTTTTTACCAGAGTCAGAATCCTGCTTTAGGACTCCAGACTTACATTTCCCAATATAATTTTTTCCATTATGCATAACAGTCCAGTCAACTGTTGAGTTTTCTGCCATTATCCCACCAGTTTTCTCTGATGTAACAAACGCTGTCATCAGAAAACCAGAACTTTCATGGTTTTAAGTACAAGTTTCTCACATCACTAACGACAGCAGCCGTCAGTCAAGTGTTTGGGGCAAGGCTGCTAGCTGTTCCTGCATGCTTTTAACCTCTGATTTACTTCCCAGTGTTGAAAACGCCTTCTCTTGGTAATCAGATGAAGGAACAGGGTCCTGCATAAGTAGGTCAGAGTCTGCTGTATACAAGGTTTGATGGGTGTGTTGGAATCCAGGTATCTTTGTTCTTTGGGATCAGCATCCTATCATCGGCCACTCACTGAAATCTAGGCCTGCATCTATTAATCTATAAATCCGATTAATTTGTTCAGCCCTAGTGCAATCCAAAGTCTCTAGGTGTTTTAGGGAAGGTCTTCCCTTTGGCTTTGCCTCCAAATGGTTTTAGATGGTTCCAGAGAACACTAACATGTCAGTTTCACACAGTCCTCCTGAATATGTCCAGTGGTTATCATTGGTGTGTCAGTGCAACCCTCCCTGTTAGTCTGCTGTCAGTGGCTTGATGGACGAACACACTCCATGTCTCTTCTTCTCGATTATTCAGTCACTGTTACAGAAAACGTAGAGTGGTTGGTGGTGGTTATCAGAGGAAGCTCCATTTTTATTTAGAAAATAAAAAATAATAGCTGTGGAATTTAAAAACCTGGAAATTAAAAGAATTTGAAAAGGCAGAAAGCAAGTAGAGTAGATAAATACCACCGAAATGAGCAGCAGCATTTCAGCACAACTAAACAGTACTTGATAAATAAAAGCAAAAGTTCAAATGATGACAGGGAAGATTTGCTCTTTCCTTCATTCCGACAGAGTTGCAGATTTCCAGCTTAATAAACTCAGGTGTGTTTTTCTTGAAGCAGGTAGCATCTGAGATTGTGTGTATGAGGCGCATGTTGCATGAAATTGTGTGTGCCACATCTCACTCCTCAGAGCAGACACAATGGACCAGTTTCCTGAAAACAGCTACCTGCTGGTTCGTGAAAGTCACAGATGTGTTATACTGCAGAGCTTCGCTTCATTACAAAAAGAGGTCAGACTTAAAATGAGAGCAGCGCTTAGTGAAAATTAACGATGCTGAAAAACAATTAGAATTGTGCATTTATAGATGAGACCGCTCCAAATGTTAATGAAACATTAACGGATCTCGTTAAGGAACGTCCAACTCCTGAACAAGCTGGACTGATGACTCCAGCATGCTTCATCTCCTGTCATTTACATAGATTTAATAAGCATGCCAGGAGGTCTCGCTGCCCTGAGGATTATGTGTTGTTAACATCTTGTATGTTGCTTTGATAAATAACAAAAAAATATTTCATGAATTTAAAATTCAATAAATCCCGGCTTTCTAAACACAAAGAATAGTAAAATCTGCCAGATTTCTTATGAATACATTGTGTAGACTTGGTGTTGAGCTTCTGGAGTCCAGATTATGTTGTGTAGGAAAGACCTAATCCCTCAAACCTCACACAGGTGAAGACTGCTGTTAGTAAAACCACCACTGCTATATAAGCAGGCTAAATGGTGGATATGACCTTGCTCCACAGAAAGGTTTGAAATTTTCTAATTATATGAATTTCTATGAATGGCTTTTAACAGCATTTTTGACAATCTTATCCGTCCATTTTTCCAATGAGGTTTTGTGATCCTGACATTCTCCTCACTGGTGACACTCTCCAGCTTGTTCTTTGGTACTCGAACGTGTTTCCAGGCCAGAAGGGATCATTTAGAGCCTCCTGTAGTTTCTGGGTGTGCCCTGGCGTCTCTTCCTAGCCGTGTTAACTGTGTTGACCTTTATTTCATAACGAAAACATAACGATAACTAACTAAAGAACCACATGTCAAGGATAAAAACAATGACAAAATGAGTACGTCAACAAATCAAAACGAGAGCTTACATCCAATCAGAACTGATCTCGCTTTGTGCAAAACTTAAATTAAATAATCTCTGTAGCAGAGCATTTAAAGATATCATATAAGAGATTAAAATAAAATGATTATACAAGGAAAAACGTCTATTTTTTTTCTTCTATTCAGTTTGAAACAGCAGAAGACTTCAGATGACAATATGCTGCTAGTTATGAACTATGCATATATTTTCAAGCCAACTGGTTTAATTATTTTGTTGTTAAAAGCATGGTCACAAAAAAAGATGTCTGAAAAATATCTTTGTGTTTATTTCATATTCACATGTTAACATTCACACATTGTTATGACATTATAATCATAACTGATTAAAAATATGATTCATTTTGTGGAAATAATTCAAGGGAGTTGATGAAAAAGTGCTTAACAGTTGAATAAATTAATATATAATTATTAGTCGAGTAACACTAGACCAAAACAACTCTGATGAATAAAATTAAATACTGTCAGAATGAACTCTGCTTCCTAGTTCTCCTAAAATCCTGGAGACTCACTGGGAGGAAGAGTTTGATTACTCCCATGAGCCTGGAGTCTACAGTCTCTCAGGGTTTGGTCCATGGGATCCCATGGTCCATTTCTATGGGATCAACTCTGGCCGGCTCCACTCTTCGCCGTTTGCGACCTTTTCCGTTACTGGCTTTTTCGGCCTGGTACTGGCTTTCTTGGAACCGATCAGGGTCCAATCACACCTAAGCAGGGCCAAAATGTGGCATGAACAGATTGCTGTTAAAACTTTATCAACACATGAGATATCAATCATTTTCTCACACATACAGTCCATCTCAACTCTGGTTAATTACCTGCAGGTCGGTAAGTAAAGATCCAGGGATTTTATGAAAAGGAAGGAACCGTTTGTGACCCACTGAGTTATGTAAGCCGTGCAGGGCTGCAGATGTGTAGCCAAGCAGTCACAAGTCCAGATTTGAAACATCTGGTCCCTTTTCTGTTCATGCATGCCTGGATCTTGAGATGACAGGAGTGTATCACTGCTGGTGGCTTCATACAAAATTAGGATCTGCTGTCAGGAGCCATCAGAACCCGCCCAGAGTAATCAGGAAAGCTGTTTTTCTCCTCTGCTTCATTAGTTTGTTTTCTAGGACTGATAACAAGACAAAAAGAAACAGGAAGGAAATGATGAACCACAGAGCCCTGGGAGACCAAGCATTCCTGGTGCCAACCAGATATGTTTTTGTTTCAAAGTTGAAGCATTTTCAGAGACAAACTGTTCCTCATGAGCTTACACTCTGCTCCTGTCCAACAGCCTGAATGCGTGTTGATTATTTTTCTCTTCAGCTGGAAAGCCAATGTTCCCTAACCACTATACTTGTCTGTGCTCTTCTGTGCATGCATAATAGTTATACGTTTCCATAATTCATGAGTTGCTTAAATTGCATTGAGATTTTCATGAACTCTGGTTCTTAAATGAAGCAGCTCTTAAATTTTGAGACCAGCAGCTCGACCTGAATCACATCATCCTCGCTCTGTTACCCACAAAGACAGTTTTACTCTGCTGTCATGTGAGGACCTGAAAGAAGAAAAGTTCTGAGACTTGGTGTGTTTTAGCCCTCATTTTTTATACTACATTGGTCTAAATGTTTTAAATAAATCATTTAGCTCAGTGTTTCTCAGCCCTGGTCTTCGGGGCCCACTGTCCTGCATATTCCCCTGGTGTTACACATCTCACTTAAATGGATGGAGAATTAACAGGTTTCTGCAGCATTTAATGTCCTGCTGAGGTGCTGATGCAATTTTTGGGATCAGGTGTGCTGGGGCAGAGACACATCTAAATCATGAAGGACAGTGGGCCTTGGGGCCAGGTTTGAGAACCATCAATTTAGTCAAGGTGGGTTAATGTTGCACCTGGGTGAATGACTTCAAGTTATTGTGGACATTCTCAGAATATGACCCGAGTAATAAATCATTGTAACATGACAGTCACTGTTCTCAGAAATCTCTACATCATAGGCTGGTTGATAGTGGTGCAATGCTGTGCTCAGGCATAATTACTGCTTCCCCAACCCAACCCATCCTCTAAAAGGTGCTTTCATATATGCAGGAACCAAATCAATTCAATTCAGTTTATTTCTGTAGCGCCAATTCACAACACATCATCTCAAAGCATTTTATAAAGTCAATTCAATCGCATCATAGTTGCTTGTGGTTTTTAGTATAACAATGGCCACCAGTGGGCTCTACATGGATAAACTTTAACAGTGTATTATTTTACTTAGTACCCCTACACATAGCCCATTCTAAAATGTCCAAACTCTGACACTCAGTAGTTTATTCTAACCTCTCTAACAACCCCGCACCATTCCAAACGCATTGTGAAGAGTCTTGAGACAACATGTGTTGTGAATTGGCGCTATATAAATAAAACTGAATTGAATGTAATTGTATTGAATCATAGTCAGCCGATGGGGCGACGGGGGTAGGGGTTTGTCCTGTAACCTGTGGGTTGCCGGTTTGAACCCCCGCTCTTGGGCAAGACACTTCACCCTCCTTGCCTGCTGTTTGTGGTCCGAGGGCCCAGTGGCACCGATTGTATGGCAGCTTCACTCCTGTCAACCTGCCCCAGGGCTGCTGTGCCTACAATGTGGCCTACCACTATCAGTGTGTGAATGGGTCAGGACTGATTGTAGTGTGAAGCTCTTTGGGGTTTTTGGGGACTTGATAAAGCTCTGTACAAGTGCAGGCCATTTACCGACCAAACCATGTCTGTTTCTACAGAGCAAGGAAAAGTATTTACACCCACTGATCTTAGTCAAATGTTGTGACATTGCGAACAAAGATTTGATTGTTTGTAAAACATCTCAAGCTTTGCCATGAGAGTAGTTAAAATATTTTACAGCTAATTTACTTTATTCATAAAGTAAGCCATACTGAGTCATTCTGACCATCCAGCACCCATAGTTGAGTAAATCTTCATCAGTGCAGACAGAGCATCTGCACTGAGATAAAAATATAATTGTCTCCTTGCTGCAACATCTGCATTGCTTTTGTGTTGTTGTTGTTCTTGCTGTTCAACTTTCTATGGTGTCTCAGAGTTATGACATTCATGTCTCCGATGTCCATGAAATCTGTGGCGGCCTGGCTTAGCCTGGCGATGAAATGGGCCATACTACAGTATCAGATAAATATTTGTTGAATTTTACTTAAACTGTGCACCTTCCTGTACCATGCTAGGCAGGAAGGGAGTGGCTTCAAGTATAATATCAAGAAGATTCATTTTATTAACGTTCCACAGAGCAGACACTAAATATCTGCTCAGTACTAAACCATTCACTTCAGATCGAGGAGGAGAAGTAGCAAACATTTTTTATTGAATCAAATTAATTGATTAATCCCAGTCTACTTATTAGCTACAGTTTTGAATATATAATTCATACTTTTTCTCATCCACATTGCAAGGCACTAAAACCACTTCTGTTTGCATTTTGGTTTTCCACCAGGCCCTCATTCGGACAGAGATGTGCTTCAGTTACAAATCTCCTACCGCTCTGAAACACATCTCTCCAAATCCTCTCTTTTTATTATCTTCAGCGAGTTCCCTAGTTACAACATACGTTGCTGCTCTGAAGGGTGGGGAAAACAGCTGCAACGTAAACAGGTCATATACACCATTATCTTGTAACAGCACACTTCCACAGTCTCCACAATCTTAAGATCTGTGTGTCCTTTGTTCAGCACAATAAGCCACTATCTTTATGACATCTTCAACTGTGACTGCATCCTTCCCGGCTCCACTTTTGATCCTTGCCTGCAAACAACTCATCACATCTTTACTCACACATACAACATGAAAGGTTATAAAGATCAAATAGTAAAGTTAATAAAAAAGGAAAAACTAAGATAAATCTATATACAATTATTCCAACATTTCCCCCTGTTTATCTTTATTTTGGCTCATATTCTCATATCACTTTAAACAGCCACTTCTTTGGGATTTTTAACTGTAAGATAATTTTTCATGAGCAACAATATAATTACACTCAGAGGCACTTACTGACATTTAAAACCACAGAATCATATAGAGATGGATCATGGGTACAGGTCAGAAAAGTGCTCAGTCGGATCATCATCATCCTCATCATCCTGATGTTTAAGTAACATGATAGAGCTGGGTAACTCTATCTTCATAGGAGAAATAGCTGTGGTGATGAGACGGTTAAGAAGAGAACGAAGACAGCGAATACAACAACATCCACACAACGTCAAAATGGCAGCAAAACACTGCAAAGGAAATCATTACTGATGAATACTAAAACTTTATACTTCCAAACACATCCAGCCAGGAGTCCCACATCGAGGTGTCTACTCCAGAATGCTCCTTCATTTTTGCCATTTAGAGATCTCAATTTTCCATGGCTTTTTGTGAGGCTGCGTCAGCAGCAGTGTTGTTAGGTATGAATGTTGCAGCATTGTTCTCCAAAAATTGCACAAACTCCTCCTTTTTCAGCCAACAACATGACTAAAGCAGTTCTATTCTGGAATGCCATCAGGGAAGCAGAAGCCAATTGGTCATGGACAGCTTCAAACCTGCTTTGTGTCCAATTTCCCAGTTTTTGAACATTGTAGTGGACATAGTTGATCCTGTCTACATTTTTGTTCATTGTACACAACCAACAGATACTTCATTCAAATCCTGCGGCTACTTGATCAGCCAATTTATATGAATCTGGCACCCCTCGAGGTACACCTATAGCATTGATGTACGTAGGGTCTCCCTCAGTCTGCCAAGCTGCAGCTCTACGCCTTCTATTACGCCCGTCATGTGGGATTACACTAGATAGTCCACGTGTTACCTCATCTACTGACATAGGATATACTGAAACTGGTAACAATAAAGTAACTAGAGTACAGAGTCCTGTTACATTTGAAGGTAATCGATCAAATAACCTGTCGTCACCACACCACCACCAAATGTCTCCTCTAGAGGCTGGTTTAAAATACTTATTTACTTTTACAATTGTAGTACACCATACTGCAGTGAGATTTCCCAATTTATTGCCTCTCTGTCATATTTATACATGTGTAGTTTCCAGTGGTGACCCGTTAATGGAGTACTGGTTTGTTCTAATCTGCTCTAGTTACAGGAAAAACAGAATCCCAGTGCTGACACATTAGGATTGGTTTGATTCATTACTTCCATCATACAGGGTTGTGGTATCACAGCTGGAATTACTTGTAATAAAAGCCTGGGACCCATACACACAAGTCAATCTCTTTTAGTCATGTTTGCTGCTTACTCTACCATCAATAACCAGTTATTATTTGTTCCTGATACTCCAGTAATAACATGGAACCAGTCATCTGGTTCACCCACTTTCACCCTCTTCGCTACATTCTCACACTACTCTCCAATTTTGCATTATTTGCCGTTATTTCAGCTTTTAACTTTGTTCTCTCTTTTCTCTTCCTAGAAGCTACACCTGGCCTGACTCTGTGTCTACCTGTGACACCTTTCTGGAGAGGGGAATCGTCTGAGCTTCTGCTGGCAACAACTTAATGCTCACCCTCTACCGATGATCCACATGGCCCTGTCTTTCAGTGTTTAACCCTTTCTCTCTCCTAGACATGGCGATTGACTGCGATTTTACTGTAACTAATTATATGTGCTCTCTTTCAGACTCTAACCTTGAAAACTGGCTCAGAGTTTATCTGTTCTTTCTTTCTAGATGAAACGACTAAAGGAGCTACATCCATTAACATTTACTTTTCCTTCCCATAGAAAGTACTCCTGGATCAGTGCTTCTTTGTTCTCTTTGTGTCTCTGCTCTGTTCTCTCAAACCCCCAGTCCGTTGTGGCAGATGGCCGCTCACACTGAGCCTGGTTCTGCTGGAGGTTTCTTCCTGTTAAAAGGGAGTTTTTCCTCTCCACTGTCGCTACATGCATGCTAAGAGTCATTTTGGCTGAAATTTTGACTCCTCTAAGTGGTTCCAGGGTCTTAATTTTCTTCACTGAGTTTCGGGTCTCTCAGGCCTCTAAAAGTCTGGGTCCACCCTATTATCAGGCTGTAAAGCACTTCCCCTGGCGGAGTTTTAAACCGAAATGACCTTTTTACAATGTGTAAGGTGAATCCAGGTTGATCTCTCAGCTATTTTTTACTGCTGTAGGAGTGGTTAGTAATACCTGATATGGGCCCTCCCACATAGGTGAATACCAATGTTTCTTCTTTACACTACTTATTAACACCCAGTCTCCTGGTTTCACTAGTTGGTTTTCCTGCTGGGAAATAAAACATTCCTCATTAGTTTGATTTTGTTTCTGTTGCTTTTCTAACATACTCCTCATATAATCAGCTAGGTTGGCTTCTTCATCTAACTCCCACTGATTTTTGAACTGTGGTAATCTGTATGGTCTTCCAAATAACGCTTCATAGGGTGTTAGCCCTGAGGTACTTGTAATGTTTACATATAGTTTTACTAGATCCAGACACTGCGTCCATGGTCTTCCTGTCTCTTCAATACACTTTTTCAGGCAGTTCTTTATAGTCCCATTCATTCTTTCCACTAATCCAGCACTTTGAGGGTGGTAAGCGCAATGGTTTCTTAGATCTATGTAAAACATTATTCCTGTTTTCTTTATCATTTGATTCACAAAATGGGCTCCATTATCACAATATATTTTCTCGGGAATCCCATATCTGGGAATGATATCTTTACACAGTGCTTTTGCTACAGTTAAGGCATCTGGATGTTTAGTTGGAAATAGTTCTATCCATTTAGAAAATGCATCTATAATGACTAAACAGAACCTTTTCCCTTCACTGTGGTTTAGCTCAATAAAATCCATATGAATTGTTTGGAAAGGGTATTGTGGTTTTGGAAATTGTCCCCTTCGTGGTCTTAAATTCCCTTGTGGATTGTGTTTTGCACATGTTAAACATGTTCTACAATTTTTTTTGAATAAGAATTAAATCCATATGTTGTATAATATTGATGTATCTCTTCTACCATTCCCCCCGTTGAGACATGTGAAACACCATGGCTCAATACTGCTGCCCATTTGTATATGTTTTTTGGTAAGATAGGTTTATTATCTGGTCACATATAGATTTCATATTTTAATGCAGCTCCATGTTTTTTTCGCATTGCTATCTCCTGTGGTGGGCTTTGTTGTTGCATCTCTTTTAACGCAATATTGTCAATACTATGCTGTTTTTCCATAACTAATATTTTGATTTGCCCTGCTGCAGCTGCTTTTGCTGTCTTATCTGCAAATGCATTTCCTTTTATGACATCATTTGTGCCAGAAGTGTGAGCTGCACACTTACAGACTGCTAATTTTCTAGGGAGGTGTACTGATTTTAGTAAGTTTTTTACAAATCAGCATGCGTTACTGGTTTCCCAGTAGACGTTACCATGCCTCTATTTTTCCAGTATTGAGCAAATGTATGCCCCTTTGCAAATGCATATTGACTATCAGTATAAATAGTTACTTCCTCATCTGCAAATAGTTGGCAGGCCTCAGATTGCGCAATAAGTTCTGCAGCCTGTGCAGAATAATGTGAAGGTAATTGTTCCACTTTTAACACTGTATCTTTCGTCACCACTGCAAATCCTGTTTGTGTCTTCCCTCTCTCATCTTTTCTGGAGGAACCATCTACATAGACTATCTTGCCCTGTACCAGGGGTTGATCCTGCAAATCACGTCTAGTTTTTGCTTCTTTTTCTGCTAATTCTTGACAATCATGCTGAATTCCATCTTCAGGTGTGGGTAATGCTTCTGCAGCTTCCACACTCCATTTCAGTTCAGACGTCATTTTCAGCTCTTCCTCATACGTTCCTCATTTATTTAATGG
This sequence comes from Crenichthys baileyi, assembly GCA_036173005.1. Classification (NCBI taxonomy): domain Eukaryota; kingdom Metazoa; phylum Chordata; class Actinopteri; order Cyprinodontiformes; family Goodeidae; genus Crenichthys; species Crenichthys baileyi. The sequence goes on along the minus strand of JAHHUM010002028.1, from coordinate 415,133 downwards.
AGCTACTATTTCTGCATAATTTGGCACCCAGTTTCTACAATAATTAGTTAGTCCGAGGAAGGACATCATTTGCTTTTTTGTTACTGGTTTTGGAACTTGTAATATTGCAGTCTTTCTTTCTTCTACTATTGTGCGTCCCCCTGCGCTAAGATTGTGGCCTAGGTATTTAACCTAATTTTTGCACAACTGTAGTTTCTTTTTACTGACTTTGTTTCCCTCTTCTGCTAAATGTTTCAATAATGCTATTGTGTCATTTTTACAGGTCTCTTCATAAGGAGAGGCTAATAGCACATCATCAACATATAGTAAAACCTGACTACCTCCTGGAGGGTCAATGCTTGCACTCATAACCTGAGAGTATATAGTTGGACTTTCACAGCAACCTTGAGGTAGTCTGGTATAAGTATATCTTTGTCCCTCAAAAGTGAATGCAAACCAGAACTGACTATCTTTATCTAAAGGTACACTGGGCCTGTATTCTGTTTTTGTCCTGATTTGGACAGGTAACGCTCCTTTTACTAAGCCTACGCCAGTAGGGTCTTTTGACCATAACTTATCAAGTACTTCACTCAAGAACTGTTCCTCCTGTTCAGTAAGGTATATTTCTCATTGTTGCTTTGTATGCAAATGTATCCCTTCCTGCACTGTCATTGTCCAGAATAATGGCTTCCTAGTTATCCTGTGGATGCACTGATTTTCTGTATTCATTGTGTTTTGGCAAACCAGTCTGTGGCATCCTCTTTCCCCTCTGCACTATTCTTCCCATGTCCTGCACTTGAGTTCTTTATCCTTGAATAAAGATATGTGTGGAGGTGTCCACATTTTGCAGAGCTTCCTAGTCTCTTCCGCTAACACTACTTCTGCAACTGACGTACTCTTCCCATCTGCATACACATAAGTTACCATGACTTTTGGTAGAGGGTTACTTTAGTAATGCTTCTTCATAATGTTTTATCTGGTCCAGGAGTATATTTATACACATGGTAATATGTAGGTCATCGTTGGTGTCATCTGATCTTGTAGTCGAGTAATGACATTTCTTCCTTCTGCTAATAAAACCTGTCCCCTATGTTTAGGGGTGGTTTGTTTTCAGACATCCAGTGAGTAATAGTAATAAGGTGTGCTGCTACTCCTTTCATAACACGAAGTAAATCTCCTTTGGCTAGTTTCTGCTTGGGGTTCTCTTTTACTATATTTTCAATATGTCCTTCTGGGTCGGAATTAATACTAACCCCAGATGTAGTAATCCATCTCGTCCCATAGATTCACCGGACACTCGGATTCATTAGAATAGATAGCTGACATGACTGTCCATTGGGATCTCTAGTCCAAACTGGTTCAGACTCACAGACTTTGTGTCAATTTCCTCCCTAGCTGACCTTACTGTTATTTGGCTGATCACTGAGTCTGGAATTTGGGATTGTTTCTCTACAGGTTGGTCCTGCATGCTCCGGTATAACAAAGAGAAAGTAATTGATTTTCCCATTCAGCGTTAAGGTAACTTTCAGGTTTTAATGCTATCTAGGGAGAGGACGGTCCTGGAAATTTAGGAGGACATCCTGCCCCTGTGTTTTTGTTTTTTGTTTTTCATCTGTGTCTGAGGTACTAGGACCAATTGCTCTTGTTTTCTGTCCTAGTCATGCTGAATTATTATTTCTCTCGTCGTCTGTGTCAGGGTTGGGTTTCACTACACACACAATTTTAAACCACAGCACCAGCACCCTGAGGTGTATTGTGCTGTAGTTTGCCTCTGCCTACTCTTCCTCTCTGAACCCGCTGAGTTTTATCCTCTGCTCTCATATAAAACCTCCTCTTCCTCTGTTGGTTCCTGATAATAAATTCTGTGTTCTCTTCTTCTTCTTCTTGCTGAAAAAAGGTGCTGGCTATCTTTTTGCTGGTTTCTGTTTGCTTAATTTGAACGTCATAATTATGTGGTTATCCATTTAACTAATATTGTGTAATTTGTTTGGATCCTGTGCTTCTATGAATTTCCAATCTTTGCATTGTAATTCGCCTTTCAATTTATTTTTACACCTTTGTCCATTTTGTAAAAACTTGGTCCAGGATATCAATACCTAGGGGTATTCTAAATAAGGGGGCCGGGGTGGCTTATTCTGCTCAGTAGGGTGACAGGAAATAAGCTCTCCTTGTGTGCTAATTCTCACTACAATCTCTTTCGAGTGATGAGTTGCTTGCGCTTTGCATCCACAAAAGTTAGTCACTTACAATCCTACTGCTTTGGTGAGGAGGCAAACCTAGGTGTTTAAATCCTCGCCTTCATTCTCGGATACATTCTCACGTTGGTGGCCTTTTTTTTTAAATGCTCAAACAGGACTCTATGGAGCTTAAATTGGGGTGCCATAAAGTTTGTTCAAAGAAAAACCATTTGGACCTGAAAAGTATTTTGAACCTGCCCCAAGAAAATGTGAAAACTGGAAAAAGATAAAAAAGTTCAAAAATACTTTTCAGATTCAAGGTTTTTTTTTCGAACTTGCAGATTTTTTTTCGGTTTCAAACTTTGGCCCTGTTTTGGCGTGGGGGGCGGGGCCTCAGATCACGGGGGTGCGGAATCATGACTGACAGACAGTTATGTGATGCTATGTTTTAAAATTAGCAAAGCTATAACGTACAGATTGCCATAACAATCTTATTTTGCTAATATTACCTTCAGACTTAAATATTGTGGCTGTTTATGATAAACTCTGAACTCAAACATATACTCTCAGAAACAACGGAACCCAGTGAGGCACGAAAAGAATTAAAAGATCAAGGGAGACAAATTAATTAACAGACATATTTGTCTTTTATATTGTTAATATTGATTGGCCAATTTGTCGCGCGTTATGTTGAGCAAGATAAGAGAAATAATCTTGTCAGGGCAGATGACAAACCTGCTGTAAGTAGCACAACAAAAGTTAACTAACTGCAACAGTCCAGAAAAGCCAGGGCCGAATGGAACAGAAGGAAAAAATCAGCTACTTGATCATTTATAATGATGCAGCATAACAATCCCTGCATATTTCTAGAAACACAGCAGAGGATCTGTTTGCTTTTCCTCTTGTTCCAGCCAGTACCACACATAATCTTCCAATTTAAATAGGGCGGTCTGCACCTGCGCAATTTATTTATAGTACACGCAAATTAGCACCTGCTATTTGGGATCTTTGAAGATCAGGCCCATAGTCCACTTAGCATCCCAGGAAAGAACAAAGAAGAGGCTTTCAGTGTTCGGGACCTGGCCCTATATAAGCAGGCCAGGAAACAACTGACCAAGGACATCAGGGCAGCTCAGAGAAGCTAAAAAAACTGTTTCTCAACAAGTGACCCAACATCTTCACCAACTACAGGAATCCATCAACCACTCTGAATCCTCCTCTGGCAGACAACCTTAATAGCTTCTACTGCTGGTTTGAAAAGCAGCCGTTCACACCTCCCTCCAACTCGTCCACATCTAACTATGACACAAAAGCTCCCAATGCACCAACTACCCTCCTTCCCTCAGACACCCTGCCTGGATTCAAGATCTTTGAGGAAGATGTAAATGAGCTTTTTCAGCATTAGAAGAGCAGGAAAACATCAGGATCTTTCCCCCTCATGTCTGAGAGCCTGCAGTGACGAAGTGGCTCCCATCTTCACTCAGATCTTCTGGGTTCTGGGTATGCAGAGTAGATTTGAGCCAGAAGACCTGAGAGGTCTGGGTGGTTGATACACTGCCTCTGCTGGACAGGCGTGGTAAGGCGTATTCGTCACTTCCTGTTTTCGCTGTTGCACTCGGTGGATTGTTTGGTGTGTGAAGGCTCTCTCGTTTGATCTGATTTCTCTCTACTGTGATACCTCTTACTTGTTCTAATACATAAGCACATTAAAACACATACTTTCTGTTGCTGCTTTTAACGTATGGGAACTCTCCGTGTCTTACACGATTTTTCTAGTAGTGGTAAAGGGTCGCAAACTTAGCGTTAGCTTTAACTCCAACATGGCTACCCGTTCTGCTGTTTCTCTCTCTGAGTCTCCTCATCCCTCCTGCTCTCTGTGTCAGATGTTCAGCTACTCCTCTCCCTCCTTTAGTGATAATGGTACGTTTAATAAATGTAGCATTTTTGTAGCTTTGGAGGCGAGGGTTTCAGAATTGGAGGCCCGGCTCCACGCTGTTCAAAAACCAGCAGGTAGCCGAGGTCCATTGCGTGGTTCATTAGACAATGCAGCCCCCTTGAAAAAGAAGGTAATTATTCGTAGGAGGCTAGCTCCCTGGCTTAATTCAGAGTTGCGTACTTTAAAGCACAGTGTTAGAAAATTGGAGAGAAAATGGCCATCAGTGGGCTCTAGATAGACAAACGGTCTACTTTTAAGGCTAGGCTTAAAACTTTCCTTTTTGATTAAGCTTATAGTTAGAGTGGCTTAGGTTATCCTGAACTATCTCCGTAGTTATGCTGCTATAGGCTTAGGCTGCTGGAGGACATCATGACCACTTTCACCCTCTTCACTACATTCTCACGCTACTCTCCAATTTTGCATTATTTGCTGTTATTAATTCAATTCACTTCAATTCAGTTTATTTATATAGCGCCAATTCACAACACATGTCGTCTCAAGGCACTTCAAAAAGTCAGGTACATACAGGGGTTGGACAATGAGACTGAAACACCTGTCATTTTAGTGTGGGAGGTTTCATGGCTAAATTGGACCAGCCTGGTAGCCAGTCTTCATTGATTGCACATTGCACCAGTAAGAGCAGAGTGTCAAGGTTCAATTAGCAGGGTAAGAGCACAGTTTTGCTCTAAATATTGAAATGCACACAACATTATGGGTGACATACCAGAGTTCAAAAGTGGACAAATTGTTGGTGCACGTCTCGCTGGCGCATCTGTGACCAAGACAGCAAGTCTTTGTGATGTATCAAGAGCCACGGTATCCAGGGTAATGTCAGCATACCTCCAAGAAGGACGAACCACATCCAACAGGATTAACTGTGGATGCTAGAGGAAGCTGCCTGAAAGGGATGTTCGGGTGCTAACCCGGATTGTATCCAAAAAACATAAAACCACGGCTGCCCAAATCACGGCAGAATTAAATGTGCACCTCAGCTCTCCTGTTTCCACCAGAACTGTCCGTCGGGAGCTTCACAGGGTCAATATACACGGCCGGGCTGCTATAGCCAAACCTATGGTCACTCATGCCAATGCCAAACGTCGGTTTCAATGGTGCAAGGAGCGCAAATCCTGGGCTGTGGACAATATGAAACATGTATTGTTCTCTGATGAGAGCACCTTCACTGTTTTCCCCACATCCGGGAGAGTTACGGTGTGGAGAAGCCCCAAAGAAGCGTACCACCCAGACTGTTGCATGCCCAGAGTGAAGCATGGGGGTGGATCAGTGATGGTTTGGGCTGCCATATCATGGCATTCCCTTGGCCCAATACTTGTGCTAGATGGGCGCGTCACTGCCAAGGACTACCGAACCATTCTTGAGGACCATGTGCATCCAATGGTTCAAACATTGCATCCTGAAGGCGTGCCGTGTATCAGGATGACAATGCACCAATACACACAGCAAGACTGGTGAAAGGTTGGTTTGATTAACATGAAAGTAAAGTTGAACATCTCCCATGGCCTGCACAGTCACCAGATCTAAATATTATTGAGCCACTTTGGGGTGTTTTGGAGGAGCGAGTCAGGAAACTGAATCTGACTGCACTGTTCAATGATTAGGATTAATTGGAATGTATGTACCTGACTTTTGTGAAGTGCCTTGAGACAACATGTGGTGTGAATTGGCGCTATATAAATAAACTGAATTGAATTGAAGTCTCTGGAGGTGCCCTGCTCCCCAAGAAATGCACATCATGGGGTTAAATGACTACAGGGCTGTCACCCTGATGTCTGTGAAATCCTTTGAGCGACTGGTTCTGAAGCACCTGAAGGACACCACAGGCCTCCTGCAGTTTGCCTACCTGGCAAACAGGTCGGCAGATGATGATCCTGGTGTATGATGACACCAGGATCCTGTTTGTGGACTTCAGCTCTTCCTTCAACACCATCAACCCAGACATCCTGCACCAGAAGCTCACCCAGGTCACAGTACCAGCCTCCACCTTGCATTGGATCACTAACTTCCAGTGACTTCTGAAGTTTGCAGATGACACTATCGTTATTGGTCTGACCCAGGACAGTGATGAGTCTGCATAGAGACAGGATGTAGGTTGGGTGGTCCACTGATGCGGTCAGATCCACCTGGAGCTAAACTCGGTCAAGACTGTGGAAATGACAGTGGACTTCCGGAGAACACCCCCCAAACACCCTCCCCTCACCATCCTCAACAATGCTGTTTATGCTGATCAAGATGACTTAATAAATTACAGACCTATATCTAATCTTCCATTCTTATCTAAATTTCTTGAGAAAATTGTTGCTAATCAAATGTGTGAGCATTTCCACAGCAATGACCTGTTTGAAGAGTTTCAGTCAGGCTTCAGAGCTCATCATAGCACTGAAACAGCACTGGTGAAAGTCACTAATGATATTCTTATGGCCTCAGATAATGGACTTGTGTCTGTACTTGTTATGTTAGATCTCAGTGCTGCATTTGATACAGACCATCACATTATTCTCTGACAGAGGCTCGGGCATGCTGTGGGAATAAAGGGAATAGCACTGGAAAGGTTTACATTTTATAGCAGGTAAGAAAAGGTTTGTCATTAAATATGTATTTCTAATATTTCTATTGACATAAAATTCACACCAGATTTAAGCAACAACCCAAGCAATCTCCAAATACAACAAAGTCAAAGTAATGTAGTAAACAAATCGAGTTATGGGTAAAAAAAAAATGGAATGGCATATGGAAAAAGTATCAAATCATTACCGACTTTTTCACTTCAGAATTATGGCTTCGAGAACAGAGCAGAGTCAGCTATGCTGACTAAGCGGGGGTCAACTTTACTCAGAACCCCTCACCAAAAGGAGCCCACCCAAACCCACAGATTGCTGGGTGTACCACCATACCACACCAAGCCTTTGATGGATGGTGACTCACTACTTCATTACTGTGTCAGGTGTCAGCTCTGAAATGTCCCAAAGCACAAGGAAATGGGTTTCACAGCAGACCAGCAGCACTGTGAGCTAAAAAGAATGGATGCTGGGATGCTACCTGTTAGCCCGCTAGCATGCCCAGCTGAATTCAGAGACGTTACCATGGAGACAGTCAAAAACAAAAACACAACAGTCAACCTTAACAAAATAAAGCTGTAGTGCACTTGTTTTACGGTAAGCTGTAAACTCTGTTTGGCCAACCGTTCTGCAGCCCAGCCTGTAAAGGTCAGAGGGCAGCAGATGCCCAGTCTCTGAAGGTCAGAGGGGGGCAGATCCTCACTCAGTCAGTTCTGTCCGCTAATAAGGCTTCTATTATCTTTCATACAGGTACATCTAAAAAAATCTGAAAATTGTGAAAAAGTGAAAGAATTTTGACTTATTTCACAAAGTGAAACTCATTATAGGTTCATTTCATACAGAGGGAAACAATTCTAGCTCACAGAGAACAAAAACACAAAATTTTGATTCTCAGAACATCAGAATATCACATCAGATCAATAAAAAATATATTTTAAACAGGAATGTCAGGTTTCTCAAAAGCATGTTCATTTCTGTGCATTCATTACTTGGTCTGGGCTCCTTGTGAATGAATTATTGCATCAATGCGGCCTGGCATGGAGGAGATCAGCCTGTGGTTCTGCTGAGGTGTTCAGGAAGCCCAGGTTGCTTTAATAGCTGCCTTCAGTAAATCTGCATTGTTGGTTTGGTGTCTCTCATCTTTCTCTTGACAACAGCCCATAGAAATCCATAGATTATCTATAACGTTATGGTCAATCCAGTTTGCTGGTCTATCGAGCACGGTAACACCATGGTTATTGGACCAGCTTTTGTTACCATTGGCGTGTGTGGGCCAGTACCGAGTCCGGCTGGAAAATGAAATCAGCATCTCCATACAGCTTGTCAGCAAAGGGAAGCATGAAGTGCTCTAGAATTTGTTGGTAGATGGTTTCCTTGACTGTGGACTTCAGAAAACCCAGTGGACCAGAACCAGCAGATGACATGGCACCCCAAATCATCACTGACCGTGGAAACTTCACTTCACTGGACTTCAAGCAATGTGGATTCTGGTCCTCTCCACTCTTCCTCCAGACTCTGGGACCTTCAATTTGAAATAAAATGCCTGAAAAGAGAACATTGGCCCACTGAGCAACAGTCTGGTTCTGTTTCACCTCAGCCCAGGTAAGACGCTTGTTTTTTTTTTGCTTGATAATCCTCTCAAGGCTGCAGTTATCCCTGTTGCTGGTGCACCATCTCCTATCACACTTTTTTTCTTCCTTTCAACCTTCTATGAATATGCTTGATTACAACATTCTGTGAATCGGCTTCTTTAGCAATGACCTTCTGTGGCTTTCCCTCCTTGTGGGTGTGTCCATTACTTTACTATACTATACTATACTCTTCTAGACTTCTATCCAGCCACAAGTCTTATGCTATATGTCTTCTATTATGTGAGTAGCAATGGTATCAGGTCCCTTGATTACCAGGAGTCAACAACATTTATACACAGATTGCTAATTTTCCTGCTTGATAAAATCTGCTCCAGAGTTTTTGACCCATGGGGAATATTTACCTGGGAATAAATCTGCACTCTAGGTGCATGTTTATACTCGTACGCCATCAGTGAAATGTCCGTTTTAAAACAAGCATAAGTGTTTGTGAATATGCTTGTTGGTTAAAGTCTTTGCAGACTATGAAGAAATGTCATCTCAGCTCAGGTCATCGCTTTCGATTGTTGGCCTTAAACATGTTAGGCACTTCTTAATCAACTTTTTGCTTCCAACTGGTTTAAATACTTTAGTTAGATGCACTACTGGGACAAATAGGCATTAAAACCATCCCCCTCCGCTTACCTTCAATGGCTCCTTGTCTGTATTCATTTGACAATCCTGCCATGTATTCCCCAGATCTCTATCTTCAAACTTTAGCAAATGCCTTGGTAAGTTTTGTGTAATAAACAAGGATCAATAGTTTCTCTGTGTTCACAGGTTCAGGCATAAAGTACAGAAAGTTAAACATTTAACACAGAAGACCATTGATGACAGGCTTGTCATTCCTACCAGTCGAGTCCTAGTATGCCACCTTTAGGCTACTATGTCAACAGCAGCAGACCCGGTCCCTTGTTTACCACATTGGGTCAACAACGTCTAGGAATGGATTCTTAGATGCAATAAAGAAATCCATCCCTGAAGGTTTTGTTTTTGTATGTGTTTGTTGTTGCTGACTGATTTAAATGTTTGAAAGAAAATGAAGCCATTTTCTTTTAGCAGCTCTTGATTTTAACATTTCAATGTGCACCTCCCAGGCACCCAGCCTGATTACTGTTTTTGATGGGATGCTCTAGCTGATTAGATTCCTGCAGATGGAGCTCATCTTTGCTGCAGCAGCACCGGTTGTTGCCTGACCAGAAGCACATAAGTGGCTTCTAATTGTGACCCTGTACTCCTAAAGAATGAGGGAATCCTGTGAACTACTGTGAAACACAGCAGGTTATCCATGTGTTGCTGAGTTTACAATATGTCATTTCAGGAAATGTATTACGGCTGAAAATGGTTTCTGAGATTAAAGCTGGTCAGGCAACGTATGTCTAAAAGGATTTGTGTGTGCACGCGTATGTGTGTGTGTGGGTGGGTGTAAGTGTGCATGTAGGAGGGGGTTGCCCATTGCTCAGCCTGTTCCACTATATCAAAAAGAAAATGCATCTGCAATCTGTTATGTTAATCTATGCATTTGCACATGTCTGCATGGAGATCAGAGATTAAACTTTGCTTTGTTGAGTAAAAAAATCAAAGCTGAAAGGCTAAAGTGACCTTTGGATGGTTTGAAGTAAATATTACTGACATCAACAGCTAAGATACCGTCTCCATTCTGATTCTTTGTTTAGAGAGAGTCAGAACATATTAGTGAAAATTAGTATGTAAATATTCAAGAGTTTTAGCCATGGCTAATTTCCATCTTTAGTCCCTTGGCCGTCACCAATTCCAGTCACATAAAATACAATACCATAAAACAAAGAGGACAATGAATACTTAAAACCAAGTAATGATCAGTTCCAATTTAAAATAAGAATTGAAACATTTAAAGAAAATAATGATTGTGGGGAGAATCAGATGAATTAGTTCTGATTGCGAGAGCAGTTTAGAGTGTTGAGTAATAAATGACCTGAGGGTGGGCAGATCACATGGAGGTTAACCCTAACCCCATCATTAGAGAGCAATGGCAGTCCAACAGCATGTCTTCTGTATGGAAACACACAGTCGCCTCTGAAACCTGCTCTTGTGGACCCGTTAGAACTCATTGAATTTCTTAATACATTTCCAGTAAATGTGTTTAGAGGTTCCTAGATCTAATGTCCTTCTTAACACAAAGTACCAAATGCTCCATCATGCCTTTTCATTTGTATCTCACTGCCATATCATCTATCGCTCCCTGGGGCATCAATATTGGTGTTTGCTGAGAAGATGCAAAGCACGTTTCCTCTTACACAGAACTGCATAATTAAGCATTCATCCCACGTGTGGAGCTCTCCAAGTGTTGCTGATTCTAATTCACAAGCGCAGCAGTTAAAAGCAGCCACCGGGCCCAGCTTTCCATCACCGCCTCCCTGCTTTAACACTTTCATTTTTAGTCTGTCACTTCTGTCTGTCACTCTCCGTAAACAGGAACTGACACAGATGTTGAGCCCTTCTCTTCCTGGATTGGAGCTAAAAGTAACTCTACATTTTCTGTCAGAATCCACACTCTGTCTCCCAGGATCTCCACTGTGAAGATCACGCTGATGATAAATACTGATTGTGGAAGTAAACCTACAGCACACAGTTTGATTGGAAAATGTTCACTCCTAAGCAGGAATGTCCTCTAAATGGTGACTCCATGACGATTTACTTCAACTGTTACTTTTCAACAGCTTACAGCAAGAAACTGCAATGAATGGGGCAAGGGGGGGTCAAGTTTGAATTTATTATGGTTGATTAATCCAATCAGACTCAAAATGATACATGCAGCTGCTGTAAAGTGGTTGTTTTCCTGACAGGGACCCATACATTTTAACAGGGTTGACAAGTAAGGCTGCTTTATCCATTAAAACAGGTTTTGGTTTGTGTTTTACAGGTTTTAGATCACTGGGCACTGATAGGGGCTTAACCAATAAAGTAGCTCCTGATCTACAATCAATAACTTCAAACTGAACTGAAATCTGTCCACTTGGAACAGCCGAATGCCTTCTGGAGGAAAGGTTTATGGCTGAATATCGTGGTGTCTTCATGCTTCTGAGAGAAGACAAAGTGCTGAAGGTTTGAATAAGCAGTTAACCTCTTAAACCCTAGGCCTCTTTCTGATAAATCCCCTGGAAAATGACATGCCCAAAATGAATTGGATATTTCTCAGAAACTAAAAGGTTATTTTAATCATTCTGGTACCAAAACAAAAGTAAGACCAGAGAATACTCCAGAGGTCTAAAAATCAGTTCTCGTGCTACTGAGTCAGAGAAATGAATATGGAACGCAGCAGAAAATTAGAAGAAAATCATTTTTGCCTAATAAACTTCGGTTTGTGATGTGGAAATCCCTCTGAAAGTATGTAGCTGCAACCCAAAACATCTAGCAAACGATAGTGCAGGATATGCCCATGGGCTGCTCCAAAATTCATGCAAAAATGTGAAGCATATAATTTTAGAAAGGTTCATCAAAGTCCAGGTGAACCTTCTAAATTAGCTATTTTGGCGCCATTTGAAATTTCTCAGGCCGTTTTCCCCACGTATATCTCACCATACAAAATCATTCCACCTAATAACGTGTGTTTGGAGATTCTTTTAGAAGATACCCCAAACATATATTTACCCATTCAAAGGAAACAAATCATACAGACGAAATAATATTTGACTCCTAATAAACACAAGCAGAAAGAGACTAAGTCTGGATGAGGCTGCAGGAGGTGCAGATGAAGGTGCCCCTGCTTGGGACTGACTGGAGGAAGCCGTCTAGATGAAGGTGATTGATCATCATCCTCATCATAATCAATAAAATCACTGTAAAATCACATTAGGAGAAGGGATCTGAAATAAATAAATACAATAATATAAAAAGACTGATATGGACAGAAACCGGACCTGCCTGGGTAAACAGCTGTGTGCTCTGAAACTATTCAAACAGTTTGGGCATACTTTATTTACAACTTTAGCAAATAAACCCATTATTTAACACAAAGTCCAATGACAGAATTGATTACATATCCTTCTGATTATGGGATTTATATAAGGTGATCAGATTTCTGAAGTCAAATCTGGGGACATTTGCAGCTCGGAGATTACAATAATTAAATTTTTTCAAGATATAATGACAACACTGGTACAGTTACATTAATTTAAAATATGTATTTATAATTAAACAATCAAAATCAAGTGTAATCGCAGGAAGGTGTCTATCCACACTTTTGTTAGCATTTCCTAAGAGGGATAAAATGAATAAAGTAATAGCAGTAGTAATGTCTTTCTTCTTTTCTCTCCTCCTTTTCTGTCCAACACTCTTTCTTTCCCTCCTCTTAGCTTTACTCTTCTATCAGTCTATTTTCCTCCTCTCTCTTTAACCCTTCCCATTTTCCTTTGTCCTTTCACTTTTTCTTTGTCTTTCTGCTTTCCTCCTCTCTGCACTTCTATCAGTCTTTTACTGTTCTAAAACAGAGAGATACTATAATCACAATCCCCTCCAAAAACATTATCACATACTTAAAAATCAAAATTTAACAAATAAAATAAGATTTGTGTTTCACATACCCTTTGGAGGTTGATGATTTTTAGATGAGGAACTAGGGTAATCCCAATATAAGCTTATAAATATTTATGTCACGATGTGGTTTTGGGTCGGACCAAAGTACAGACAAGAGCTCGGAAAAATCATCTTTGTAAATCCAAACGTTTATTTACAAAGCCCAAACAAATGCAAAAACCCTGCAGGCATGAACCAGAGTCCAAATACAAAAACTCACAAAACACTGCAGGTTCTCCCAGGCAAAGAATTCCAGGCGAGGCAAAAACAAACAAAGCATAATCAAGGTCATGGACGAGGTGTGACAAGCAACAAGGAACCAGCAACAAACAATGACACCAAACCAACTAATATACTGGGGAAGACAAAGGCAGGTAATCAAGGGAACAAGGAACAGGTGCGACAAGGAGGCAGGGAAGCAGGAGGAACAGGTGAAACAAATACAAAGGCTGACGAGGAGTGAAAAGACTAAATAAACAATAAACAGAAAACAAAAACCAAGCAAGATATTAAATCAGAGGAGGGAAGAAACAAGAATAACTATGAACTAAAGTAAACAGAGAAACTAGAAGAAAACATAGAAACAATAACCACAACCTAAGAATAAACAAAGAGAATCTAAATTACAAAATAACCAAACCAAACCAAACGTAAACAATAACTAAAGCTGGGATAAGAATACCTAACCATAAATAAAACACCGAAATACTAAGAAGCCGAGGATGAATAATCCTAATAATAATAATAATAATAATACTACCACAAAAAGTAGGAAAGCAATCACAAAAGAAACTAAGAACTAAAGGAAGACAAAACACACAAGGAGATGGTAGAGGGAGAAAAGGAACTACTAATAAACATGATTCAAAAACCAAAATGGAAACATCAAAGCAAAATTTAAAAAATCACAAGAGGCCAAAAAACAAAGTCCAAAATGTCACACCGTGACAATTTATATTTATAAGTTATATAGTTTCTTTAATTTCTATAATTATTTGACCAGTTTCCTTAGTTGATCAAATGCCAAAATTTTCAAATTTAGCAAAGAAAGCAACTATTTTTACTTGGAGCTACAAGCTAATACAACAGAAGAAATGCACAATTAACCAGGTGATTCTCTTCCTCCTCATCATTCTCAGTTCATGCAGTTATTGCCTCATTCAGTTTCTCTGTTATGACTGCTTTGTTTTTTTGTGAGGAACTTTCATATGTCCAAACTGAGTGGTCAAACACCCCTCAGCCAGAAAGTCTGTGTTCACATATCACAACAATAAATACACAAAACAACTTATAACTAGCTCTTTCGGAGTCGTCATGGTTTCGGCATATTTGTTGGACTGGGCTGCATGCTGGAGCACTCTGAACACTCCAGGGATGTTCTGCCGGTGTCATTGTCCCAGTGGTCCATTCCAGGCTCTCCTGCTATTTCGTTACAATAAAAATGCTGGAAAGAGCAGATTCTGGGCCTTAAGGTGGAAGGTTGCTGGTCTGGTTTGGATCAGTGCTGTGTGTGTTTCCTGGTGCATCTTAAGTGCCTTTAAAAATCCTTTTCATTTATCTGCTTAGTGTTGGAATTGGTGTCTAGTCGAGGTAGAACATGTTTCTATCATTTGGACGAGCCTTGCCCCGTTAAGTGGATATACAACATACATGTGTTGGTTAATGTATGGCTTGTGTTTGGATTGATCTTGCTTGTGGTGCTGCTGCTGTTCTCCTTACCGGGGGCCCTGCCCACCTTCTGGAGGAAGGTATATGGCTGATAATCATGGTGTCTTCATGCGTTGGAGGTTTGAGAGAAACCAAAATCTCTATCCTTAACACTAACACCCAGTAGACACTGTTAATGGCATTAAAAAGCAGATGAAGACCTTCATTTCTCAACAGGTAGTTTTATTTAGGTAGGCTTCTACGGTCTACTGTTTACCTTTCTTTGTTTTTTATTTGTTTTAACTGTTAATTTCTGTTAGCTTCTGTGTTTTACATTGTTTATATATATTATTGTGAAGCACCCTAAGTTATGTGGAAAGCGGTTTCTACATAAAATGTACTTAAATCCAAGAGGATCCGGGAAGAGATGCTGTTTGAGGCTGCAGAAGACCTGAGACTGGGGTGCAGGTTCACCTTCCAAAGCTACAGTGCCATAGTTTAGATCAAAGGAGATTCATGTGCTTGAATGGCCTAGTCAAAATCCAGACCTATTTTCAACTGAAAGTTTGTGGAAAGCTGATATTAATGAATTTCCTTCTTCCAGTCTCACAGAGGCTGAACTGTTTTACAGAGATAAACGAGAAAATGTCATAGATGTTGAATAAAAATGCGCACCATGCTTTAAAATTGTGGCCAACCATCCTTTTCTTCCCCTTCAGTTGTGTATGTGTATAGTTCAAGTCCAAGAGCCTGTTTATCATTATCAAGCATTTATTTGTACAGCGGTGCGGTCTGTTAGACTGCAGGTTTCACTGCATCTTTCATGGACGTGATGAATCTCTCTCCTCAGGTAGAGGTACAGATGGATGGATAAAATGGGTGTGTCTTCTTTCCTCCGCCGCCCTCGCTCGTCCTCCTGCGCCCACAGCCGCCTCCATCCGGCGGAAAGAACGCGCAGGATTCCGTGGCTGAATTTCAAACTTTGAATGTCTGTGGAAAAATAACCCTGTGGGCAGAAGGTTGGATTTTTCTGCATGAATGATGGGAATCTGTCCGGGAATGTGACGCCTCGGAGCTTGGAGCAGGATTATCCTGGTCTGTGACAATGCGCAGTGGTTCTGCGTGCCTCCACCAACCCGACACTAGATTCCTGTCAGCGCCGTGAAAGTTGGGCTTTTGCTGCAGCAGCTAGCTTCGTTTCCCTCGGTTGTGCATTTTATTGCAATGCTGTGGATTAACAGTAACTGTGTGAATAATTAAATCTGTGGTGCATATAACAGGGGAGGGAGCTGGACACCGCCCGAACCGGTTTTACCGCCATTCCGGAGGAGGATTTTACCTCTTTCCGTCCCTGTGGAGCAGGAATAACAGCAAGCATCCGGTCCTGCGGCCGCACGCATTAACCGGGAGGTTCTGAATCTGCTGGGTTTCCTTGTCAAACGGGTCCTATCAGGGGGGAAAACTGCGGTTTGTGCAGGGAGCAGAGCCTCAGAAAGGAAACCCGGGGAAAGAGAGCGTTTCTGGCTCAAGGACACCCTCTCTGCCGGCGGCTGCTTATTGACGTCTGTTGGGTTTTGCGCACGGATTTCTGCGGGCACTTGACAAGGACCTTATCAGGATTAGAGCTGTTTAGCCCCCCGGCTCCACTGTTTGCCTCATCTGGCTGTGGATCTGCCCCTGGGGACTCTTTCTGAGTGAAGGTGCGTTCACACCGATGGAGCGGGCTCTACTGGAGTGGCGCTAATTGGGGAGAACGGGACGCTTATTGGAATTTTCCACGCATTCTTTTTCTCCTTGGATTTCTGGAGGTGGGAATGCCTTCCTTAGCTTCGCATGGTCACACCACCTGCACCTGATCTCCGGGTTTCCTCTTTTATTCGTGCACGTCTGTTCCAGCTTCTCACAGACGCGCACACGCTCCTGCTTTTCCATCCCCAGAAAACAGGCAAGATATCTCCTCTCCTCTGTGCTTGGGGAGAGGGGACCGGGAGTTGGGATACGCTACTGAGCTTTGACGCCTCCCGGGAGCTCCTCGTTGTGATTTAACACCCATTAGTTCATCCAAGAAGAAGAGGAGGGGGATATTTGGGAGAGAGGGGAGACAAGAGGAGAGGAGCTGGAGATAATTGACGGTAAGGCTGATTGATCGGCTGTTAATAATGCTGTGTGTGTGTGTGTGTGTGTGTGATGGCGGAGGATGCTCGGTGGGACCGAGCTGTGGACCCCAGGCCAGCAGCGGTGCCAACAGGAGTTTTATTCTTAGTTTCCAGGAAATGAATCATCGTTGTAATCTGATTAGGCTGTGCCATAACCTCTCAGTGTGTGACTGTGCTTTTCTGCGCCTGTGCTGGCCCTCATGGTGCACATGGCTCCTCTTCTGCAGATGCCAACAATTCATTGCGGACTGGGGCTTGACTGACATTTCTCGGCACTTTTCTTCTGCGTTCTGATTGGTTGAGAAAGGTGCAGGTAGTGGCGGTGGTGGAAGTGTAGTGGTCGTGGGGGACCGTGTCCGTGCAGAGTGCGTGTGCGCATGCACAGATGGTCCGTTCACAAGCGAGTGGCAGAGCGCAGCAACAGAAGCAATTTCAGGCAGGGAGCTTTCTCTCTGCATCTGTCTCGCTGTCTGTTTCTCCAGCTGCCTCATCATGCCGTCCGCTGAGCTGACTGGCGTTACAGCCGCATCTATAATGCAGGAGGCCAGAAGATGAGAACAGTGGAGCAGAGGAGAGGGGGAATGCTAGAGGCTCCACAGAGGACAAGTAGGAGGAGAAATAACTTCATGAGGGATGCAGAACAGCAGACCAGAGGAGCTTCCAGCAGAAATGACAAAGAATTGTTGAGAAATAGAAATAGAATACAAAACAGACAAGTCTGATGACTTTTGGAAATAAACCCAAACATAAATTCTGCATACATACCTCCAAAAGTGTGTGGCTTTGTTTGGAAAGCCACATCTCCTCTGTCAGCCAGTATTAGCTGGAGCTGCATAATATATTAGATCAAACCTCATCACACACAGCATTATAACTGTGAGCAATCTGCAATTAAAAACAACTGCTTTGATGCAATATTATATTTCAACTGTGACTCATACACACTCTGCATGCCAGTAAACAACTGATCACTTGGATGGACTTTAGCTGCCTTTGTTGCCCACATCTGATGCAGGATTTAGTGGCTGAGATGCCAAACCCCATGGAGAGTGGAGCAAAACAATGAGAAGGGGGAGGAAGATTTGACTTAATCATAACCAACGTCTTATTTTCCACAACATTCAACAATAATGTAGTAATTGTATGTTTTCCTAATATTGTACAGCTTGTAATTAGGAATCTAGTTTGCAAACAACTTGTAAGTGGAACCAGAAGCAAACAGAAATAAACTGTAGCCCGTCACCTTTTTAAAAGGCTGGATCAGGTTCTAATTTAGGACATAAAGGAAAACAGCACACAGGTCATGAAGGCAGTTTAATAACAGCAGCCCGTGAAGATCCAAGAAGCTTGAGAGCTTCCATGTCACAAAAGAATCTAAAGGACTGCTCTAAAAATATCTCTGCAGACATCAGAGAAGCTCCTGGTGGTGTACAGGGTGGTACTGGTCAGCAGACGGGCTGCTCGGTATCAGATGTGGAGAAATGGACTCCAATGCTGGGTTCTGATGTCATTTCAGCACCATGGGGCGCTCATGCAGCAGTGAGCTCGGACATGTTTTGAATGACCCAAAGCATCAGTATCAGGGACAGCTCAGAGTCAGCAGGTTTCAGCCAGCCAATCACTAACCAGCTTCAATCTGTCAGGTCTTCTCTCTTCATGTGTCCACACCATCTTCAGGCTCTTCAGCAGGTGTTCGTGTGCTTGGTGGACAGATTTCCAACATGTCCTCACAGAAACAATATGAGATACAGCTGCTTAAGAAATGTGATCAGAGTGCTCAGAGGGTGTCAGAGTTGATGGGAAAATAGATAGATTTAAATCCAGGACAACCCTGGAAAAACCCTGTTAGAAGCTGCAGAAAACCTGAGGCTGGGTGGAGTTTCACCTTCCAGCAGAACAACCACCCTAAACATACAGCCTGAGATACAATGCAATGGTTTGGATCAAAGCAGATTCATGTCTTAGAATGGCCTAGTCAAAGTCCAGACCTAAATCTGTGAATCTGTGGCAAGACTTGAAAACTGATGTTCACAGATGTTCTCCATCCAATATGACTGAGCTTGGGATGTTTTCACAGAAGAATGGGCAGAAACTTGAGCCTGAAGATGTTCAAAGCTGGTCGAGATGAACCCCAAAAGAGCTGCAGCTGGTTATAAAGAGAATAACATATAAAGTTGGATTGATTCTGATTTAGACAGACTTGAATTTTTACTTAGAGATGAACAAAATAGATCATTTAGTTCAGATGAGGAATTTAACCTGTGGGGAAGATAAAGTCTAAGATGCCTGAGACAAAAACAAAGTTCCTACATAAATCTAAAAGTTAGAAAACTATTAAATTTAAGTGCTTTCCACGTCTGGATAAATATGGAAAATATTTTTATTTCCACACTTTATTCATTGTCCCATTTAAATGATTTTCATCTTAAATGCAAAATGTATATATTTTTGTACAGTTTTGGCCTAATTACTGCTCTGAGTGGGTTGTTCTTTCAGCAAATGGCATGTTTCAGAGTCTGTATAATCCAGTGATTATTTGATTATTAAATTAGTTGAAGAATATTTCAATAATAGATTAATCACGATTAATCTGATGAATTGTTTCAGCTCTAAAAGACACACCTGAATTCAAGAGAATCTGCAGCCGAACGACCCTCATATTTGTCCACATTTATTAAACGTTGTTTTAGGAAATGAGTTTCCCAGACAAAGGCATTAACTGAAGTAACGTCTCTGTTTGGTTGTTTGAACAAAGACTCTCAGCAGGAAGTCATCTAATATACAGTATTTATCTAATTCTTCTTCTATGGATGCAGAAATCAAAATATCCTTATTGAAGGAATGTTGTCTTCCCGGCACACGGACTGTGGACTATTTTCTGCTAAGTGTGTTTCTACTCGCATGTCCTTGAAATCTGTGTGCTGAATATTTTGTTCTAGTTAATATTAGAATAAGGTGAACTGATTAACCCTGGTGCCTGAATTCAGGGTAACATTTGAAAGAGAGTTCTGGCTGAGCAGGTAAAAGTTATCCTGCAAAGCATTGTTAAGGACAGATGAGGTGAGAGACAGCAGGACGAGGCAGGATAGGTCATGAGTCCAAGTCAGGGGTCAACAGGCAGTCCGATGAAACAAGCTGGGACCTTGTCAGACCAAAACCAGTGCTTCACAACACAAATATGCTCCATTTCTGGCCTCTTCATTTTGTAGAGAACATTAGAGAACAAACCAGCATCAAGATGACCAAAGACCCCAGCAGACAGGTTAGGGAGGAAGTTGTAGAGAAGTTTAAAGCAGGGTTAGGTTCTACAACAATATCCCAAGCTCTGAACATCTCACAGAGCTCTGTTCAATCCATCATTGTAACATGGAGGATGGACCAACTGCAGAACTACCAAGGCATGGATGTCCACCTAGACCGACAGGCTGGACAAGGAGAGCATTAATCAGAGAAGCAGCCAAGAGGTCTATGGTACCTCTGGAGGAGCTGCAGAGATCCATAGCTCAGGTTGGATGATCTTACCACAGGGCAACTATTAGTCATGTGCTCCACAATTCTGGCCTCAAGGTAGGAGTGATGAGAAGAAAGCCAGAAGAAGTTCTGCTTGCAGTTTGTCACAAGCCATGAAGGAGACACAACAAAAATGTAGAAGGTGATCTATTCAGAGGAGACCATCACAGAACCTCTTGCCCTGCATGTAGGAACACTTGAATGTAAAAACAGATCAGCTGTAAGTCTGTGATTAATTCCTCATCTGCTTATAGATATAAACCGTGAGACAGGAAATGTTCATATTGTTCATCATTTGGCCTGTGTCTCATGCAGCTTTTAGCTTTCAATTCTAATCCAGGCCAGTTTGGTTTTCTGAAGCTGAAATTCAAGTACCAACTGAGAAATGCTTAGATAACAAGGAGCCACTGGCTGAAATCCAAGAGGCCGTCAGAAATGTTCCGATTTATATTGTAGTAGAAATTCTGCATCCTGCCTCTAAGAAGAATTAATCTGCTTTTTAATCTCCCAGCCTGGAGTTATACCCCCAATCCTTCATCTACAGTACTCACCCATCTGTGTCCTCATCCATCTGTCCATTCAACCGGGCCTCCCACTTGCCTTGCCTGACCTCACTAAGTAGTTTTTCTTTCTCTCCCGGTCTTATAATGGTGCTGAAGCTGCAGGTTTATACCTCAAACATCACATTGAAGTTAACGCTGTGATGGCCTCATTCTGCAACACCCAGAAGCTCTTCCTCATCTGTGAATCTCATTTCCTCTCTCCTCTCACTTGCTTCAGAAGCACATGTGGTGTTTAGTGCTTTTTATCCATTCAGAGGTGTTGCACCAACACAGCAGGAGCAGAAACAGCAGGTTCAATCACCATCATGTAGAGAAATATCTCCTGACACACTGAGCTGTTTGTGGTCGGCCTGTCCCAGCTCCAATATTTAGCTTTCACTTATTAGACACAAGTGAGATGAGGGGGGGGTACATGTCAGACATAATAAGTTAGCTGGGGTTGCTTGCAGCTTCTCAACAGGGCAAAACATTTACAGGTCTTTATTTTTAATGCTGTTCTTGCCAAAAATCTTCCAGGCATTGTTGTAAATTCTCAGAGTCCATGTCTCGGAGTTCAGAGTTCATTTCTCGGAGTTCAGAGTTCATTTCGCGGAGTTCAGAGTTCATGTCTCAGAGTTCATGTCTCAGAGTTCAGAGTTCATGTCTCAGAGTTCATGTCTCGGAGTTTAGATTCATGTCTCGAAGTTCATGTCTCAGAGTTCACAGGTTATGTCTCAGAGTTCAGAGTTCATGTCTTGGAGTTCAGAGTTCATGTCTTGGAGTTCAGAGTTCATGTCTTGGAGTTCATAGTTCATGTCTTGGAGTTCAGAGTTCATGTCTTGGAGTTCAGAGTTCATGTCTTGGAGTTCATGTCTTGGAGTTCATGTCTTGGAGTTCATGTCTTGGAGTTCAGAGTTCATGTCTCTGAGTTCAGAGTTCATGTCTCTGAGTTCAGAGTTCATGTCTCTGAGTTCAGAGTTCATGTCTCTGAGTTCAGAGTTCATGTCTCTGAGTTCAGAGTTCATGTCTCGGAGTTCATGTTTCAGAGGTCATGTCTTGGAGTTCATGTCTCGGAGTTCAGAGATCATGTCTCAGAGTTCAGAGTTCTTGTGTCGGAGTTCAGAGTTCATGTCTCAGAGTTCATGTCTCAGAGTTCATGTCTCGGAGTTCATGTCTCGGAGTTCATGTCTCGGAGTTCATGTCTCGGAGTTCATGTCTTGGAGTTCGGAGTTCATGTCTTGGAGTTCAGAGTTCATGTCTCTGAGTTCAGAGTTCATGTCTCAGAGTTCATGTCTCAGAGTTCATGTCTCATAGTTCATGTCTCAGAGTTCATAGTTCATGTCTCAGAGTTCATGTCTTTGAATTTAGAGTTCATGTCTCAGAGTTATGTTCAGAGTTCATGTCTCAGAGTTCATAGTTCAGTTGGATTTCCCTGTTTTTGAGTTCAGAGTTCATGCCTTTGATTTCAGAGTTCATGCCTTTGAGTTCAGAGTTCATCCTTTTGAGTTAATTTATGCCTTTGAGTTCAGAGTTCATGCCTTTGAGTTCAGAGTTCATGTTAAGAGTTCATGTGTTGGAGTTCATGCCTTTGAGTTCAGAGTTCATGTCTCGGAGTTCAGAGATCATGTCTCAGAGTTCAGAGTTCTTGTGTCGGAGTTCAGAGTTCATGTCTCAGAGTTCATGTCTCAGAGTTCATAGTTCATGTCTTGGAGTTCATGTCTCAGAGGTCAGTGTTTATGTCTCAGAGTTCATGTCTTTGAGTTCAGAGTTCATGTCTTTGAGTTTAGAGTTCATGTCTCAGAGTTCATGTCTCAGAGTT
This sequence comes from Crenichthys baileyi, assembly GCA_036173005.1. Taxonomy (NCBI): domain Eukaryota; kingdom Metazoa; phylum Chordata; class Actinopteri; order Cyprinodontiformes; family Goodeidae; genus Crenichthys; species Crenichthys baileyi. The sequence goes on along the minus strand of JAHHUM010002028.1, from coordinate 392,612 downwards.
CATGTCTCAGAGTTCATAGTTCATGTCTCGGAGTTCAGAGTTCATGTCTTGGAGTTCATGTCTCAGAGGCCAGTGTTTTTGTCTCAGAGTTCATGTCTTTGAGTTCAGAGTTCATGTCTTTGAGTTCAGAGTTCATGTCTAAGAGTTCATGTGTTGGAGTTCATGCCTTTGAGTTCAGAGTTCATGCCTTTGAGTTCAGAGTTCATGCCTTTGAGTTCAGAGTTCATGCCTTTGAGTTCCGAGTTCATGTCTCGGAGTTCGGAGTTCATGTCTCGGAGTTCAGAGTTCATGTCTCGGAGTTCAGAGTTCATGTCTCGGAGTTCAGAGTTCATGTCTCGGAGTTAAGAGTTCATGTCTCGGAGTTTGGAGATCATGTCTCGGAGTTCATGTCTCGGAGTTCAGAGTTCATTTCTTGAAGTTCAGAGTTCATGTCTCAGAGTTCATGTCTCAGAGTTCATGTCTCAGAGTATATGTGTCAGAGTTCACAGTTCATGTCCCGGAGATCACAGTTCATGTCTCAGAGATTATGTCTCAGAGTTCATGTCTTGGAGTTCATGTCTCGGAGTTCATGTCTCGGAGTTCAGAGTTCATGTCTCAGAGTTCAGTTCTCCAGAGTCAGAGTTCATGTCTCAGAGTTCACAGTTTCTTTTTTTTATTATTCCGGTTTAAATTCACTGATCGGTCATTTTTTGGTTTTTTTTAAAGGTTAGTTTTTTAAGGTCTTTTATCAGTCTCGAGTTCAAGTCATTTTTCGGTTTGGTCGGAGTTCAGAGTTCTTTTGTTAGAGTTCATGTCTGAGTTCAAGTCTTGGGTTCATTCGGGTTTTATTTCGAGTCATGTTTGTTGGTTCATGTCTTTGATTTGGGTTCAGGGTTTTGAGTTCGAAGGTCATGTTGTTCGGTCATGCTTTGTTCGATTTTTTTGGTCAGAGTTCATGCTTGAGTAAGTTCATTTTCAGGTTCGGAAGTTCGGTTTGTAAGTAAATTCAGTCGAGTCTTTTTTCAGAGTTCATTTTTCCGTCGGGGTTCAGGGGTTATGTCTCAGAGTTCATGTCTTTGAGTTCAGAGTTCATGTCTTTATGATTTGGTTCATTGTCCAGAGTCATGTTCAGGTTTTCAGAGTTCATGTTCGAGTCAAGTTCTGCGGGGGTTTTCAGGGGTTTTGCTCAGAGTTCATGTCTTTGAGTTCAGAGTTCATGTCTCGGAGTTCAGAGTTCATGTCTTGGAGTTCATGTCTCAGAGGCCAGTGTTTTTGCCTCAGAGTTCATGTCTTTGAGTTCAGAGTTCATGTCTTTGAGTTCAGAGTTCATGCCTTTGAGTTCAGAGTTCATGTCTCAGAGTTCATGTTTCAGAGGTCATGTCTTGGAGTTCATGTCTCGGAGTTCAGAGATCATGTCTCAGAGTTCAGAGTTCTTGTGTCGGAGTTCAGAGTTCATGTCTCAGAGTTCATGTCTCAGAGTTCATGTCTCATAGTTCATGTCTCAGAGTTCATAGTTCATGTCTTGGAGTTCATGTCTCAGAGGTCAGTGTTTATGTCTCAGAGTTCATGTCTTTGAATTTAGAGTTCATGTCTTTGAGTTCAGAGTTCATGTCTCAGAGTTCATGTCTCAGAGTTCATGTCTAAGAGTTCATAGTTCATGTCTCGGAGTTCATGTCTTTGAGTTCAGAGTTCATGCCTTTGAGTTCAGAGTTCATGCCTTTGAGTTCAGAGTTCATGCCTTTGAGTTCATAGTTCATGTCTTGAAGTTCAGAGTTCATGTCTTGGAGTTCAGAGATCATGTCTCGGAGTTCAGAGTTCATGTCTCGGAGTTCAGAGTTCATGTCTCAGAGTTCAGAGTTCATGTCTCAGAGTTCACAGTTTATTTCTCAGAGTTCACAGTTTATTTCTCAGAGTTCACAGTTTATTTCTCAGAGTTCACAGTTCATGTCTCGGAGTTCAGAGTTCATGTCTCGGAGTTCAGAGTTCATGTCTCAGAGTTCAGAGTTCCTGTCTCGGAGTTCAGAGTTCCTGTCTCGGAGTTCAGAGTTCCTGTCTCGGAGTTCAGAGTTCCTGTCTCGGAGTTCAGAGTTCATGTCTCGGAGTTCAGAGTTCCTGTCTCGGAGTTCAGAGTTCCTGTCTCGGAGTTCAGAGTTCATGTCTCGGAGTTCAGAGTTCATGTCTCAGAGTTAATTTTTTGTTTTGACATCATTACATCAGTGTTTTACGCGAAGGTCCGTCCTTTCTGCTGAATTCAGTGTTTATGGGAAAGAGCCAGGCATGCATTCTCATTTTCTAACCTTCCATCATCATCTGTTTCTGCTTGAAGAGGGTAATGCAGTCTTCCTGAAACAGGTCTCATGAACCTCTGACTTCCTGTTGGTGCAGTCTGAATAAACTCCTGAAAAACCTCCTTTCTGAAAGCTTCTTGTGGTGTTTTCCTTCGTCTGGTTTAATCTTCAGCTCAGTGCTGCTGAAAACCGGAAACTCTGCCTTCCATGCTGGATACCAAACTTCAGCATGAGTGTCGCTGTGAGGGTGACCTGTTAGCATGTAGGCGAGGTGTGTTCACTGACCAGATAGGAAGATCAGATTTTTTAGTTTCTTATTGGCCAGTTACCAACCCGGGTAAAATCATCAGCTACTTCAGCTGCTCCCCTAAACAGTAACAGTGATGTCAGTAAAGGTCTCATACTGAGAGCTTCAAGGGTTCTACTGGATTCTTTGAAGTCAGGTTCTATGAAGTTATAATTGGTAATAATATCCTTACCTGTCGTCGAAAGCCTTACTGTGAGCTTGGTAGAAAGTAAGTACATCCTCAGGGTGGTGGAAGCTAACACCTAGTCAGAAGGGCGCTGTATCAATCTGCTTCATCAGCTGATGTGAGGAACATTTTTTGGAAGATCTGAAACAGACCATGTTCAACGCTGCTGCACATCTGACCCAAGTTTCCTTTTTTTCTGGGTCGCAGGACGTAGCTGCACACAGAACACAGATGTTCTGTTCAACAAGCAGCAGCAACAGTAACAAAGTCTGCTTTGAAATGATAGACTGTTAATAATATAGTGTTTTATGTTTGGACTATGTTTGAGATATTTTAATCTAAAGTCAGCTGTTGGCATCCAGCAGCTACACAGCACCCTAGTATGACATGTTTCTACTCCAGGTAGGAGAACTAGTACTCAACATTACAGACTGACCCATTAGTATAAACCCCCTTATATAATAAATCTTTGTGAATGCTGCATGTTCTTAAAATGTCCAGTTCCTACAGTAATGCGTGTTTTCCAGTACTCCTGTCTGGACAGAACCAGGCTGCAGTCTGCATTTCAAACTGAAGCCAAGGTAGAAAGAAAAGCTTCACTGTAATGTTGGACTCAGAACCCGTGTTGGATCTGGCTCCTGTTTTTCACCCAGTCTGTAATTTTCTCAAAGTCTCACTCACACCTCACAAATACTGTGATGATGTGCTAATTAATTATCCTAGTCGTGATTTGTCTCAAGTTTATTTTTACACATTTTTTCTTCCAAAGATTTAGATTTTGAAGCTTTTCCAACAAACATTAGACCTGCAGTTCTACCCCGGAAAACCGAATCCAGATCCCGCCCTTCATTGTTGGGAAAACTGATTGGGCTGAATCCTCCAGAGACTTAGTGGAGCTGCAGCGTGTGGTGTTTGTTGGAGAACACAGGTGCCATTTGAACTGCTCGGGTAGGGCCAGATAGAAGCCCTCAAAGAACCCACTTGCACTGATTTACTGAAATCGACTGAAATGACTCAAGCGCCTGTTGGCTGGTGCATTAAGATGATTGTTTAAAATGCCAGTGGCAGCTCTCTGCTTAAACTCAATAAAAGCTGCTTTAAAATGATTGATGTAAATGATCAGTTATGCTAGAGTCATATTTATATTTACAGAGACTCACTGAAGGCTGCAGTGAGAAACTAACAGTGTTAAAGCAAACACAGCCAGCTGTGAGCTGAACGCTCTTCTCACATCACAGCTTCTGTTCTCCAGAAATATGTTCCCAGTTCTTCCTCTGAGCGCATATGGAAAAATCCAGAAATGATTGGGCAGCTGTGACAAACCTGAAGCAGAGGAAAGTTTCTAAGCTGCAGAGAGACAGAAAGAAAAGCTTTCTGAAACTGTTTCTCCATCACCTCCAACCACATGAGCTTCTTCTTTGCTCACTGTGTTAAACCAGTCAGCGGCATCACGAAGAAGGGGTCAGGGGAGCAACCGCCACCCCTAAAAATGGTTCCTGTCTTACATGCAGAACATTTTACTGGATCTTCTGCAAAGAAAGGTCAAGTGTTCATCAGCTGCCGAAGTTAGGTATTCTAATCTGCTTTCCTGTTTTGTCCTTAATGGTCTTCCTTGTATGGAGATGATAGAAGACCTGACATCCAGATGGATTTATTTATATATATGCATATTTTTAAGGGGGAACCACCTCTAAGTACCAGGTTTTATTGTCTTGAATTGTATTGAATTGAACCCCGTTTATGAAGCAACGATGACGCTATCTGATTCAACCACATCCAAGCAGCTCACATTGTTCAAGATGATCATGTTTCCTCTGCTTCTGCATCAGAATAAGTTTTCTCAAGTGACAACCAGAAGATACAGAAGGAACAGACTCTGTCAGGTTTGAATCAGATATTAGTGTCACAGAGCAGCAGAGACCTAGCAGGGGGACGTCACATGGGGAGCTCCACTACAGAGAAAACAAGATGGCCGCGAGTTTGCTGATCTCAGCATCACTGATCACATCTTTGCCTCCACTCTCCTGTCATTCTAACTTTCTCTGCCATTTCTCTCGTCCTGCTCATTGTTGTGTGGTTCTGTGATGTATTCGTGGTGCAGTCCATCCTCCTCCCTAAGCTGAAGGTCAGAGGTGACAGCTCGCTGATGGATGGAGCAGCAGGATTTAGGAGAAATGTGTTGGTGGAATAAGACCTCATAGTAACAGGAGAATAAAATGTGATATAATTTAAGATTAATCAGGCAAATTCAGTCAAAAACAACATTTACAAATAATATTGATGAGGTATTTTGATCCTGCGGCATCAAGGTTTAAAGGCTTCCTCCGTCAGATCAATGCAGAGAACTCCAGGTCCTGATGTAGGCCTGGTGTGTGTGTTGTTTTTTCCTCCATCTCTTAACTTGGGATGGTCCTGGAGGTCTCCATGTGTCCAGATTCTGGCTCCAAGACTGAGTTTAGGATTACTGTGGGTTCCATGCAGCATCCTCACAGGTTTGACACATAATAAACTACAATCCCCATCAGACCTGCAGAAGGATGTTCATGAACGGATGGCAGTGATGGTGGTTAGCTGCCCTATTGGTCAGGAAAGTGGATGGATATTCTAGCATTAAAATAGCAGAACGTTCTGAGTTAAACTGGGCTCCAGTGAGCCATGGGACGTCTTCAGCTGCACAGCGGTGATCCCATGTCAGATGAATTTATTTCCTCCAATTAGCTTCATGACCACCAAGAACTTTTTAGTTTAGCATCCAGTAGTTTGTCTGCATGAAGATTCTTGGCTGCTTCTTAATGAGCTGCTCCTGAGGCCCTGCAGTTACTCACATGCAGGAGGAAGGTCTGGAGATGAAGTCGCTGCTATCATCAAGCTGATCCCGGCTCTGTCTGAGACGAAGCTACACAGACTGACTTCTGGACTGATGTTCTGAAACCAACTTCAAAGCCTTGCTGGTAGATGTCATTGTTTAAATGGTTGAAAACCAGAGAAGATTGAGGTTTATTATGAATAGAAATATGAAATGTGGTTCAAACAACACATCTGACATGAGCAACTTGTCAGGGTCATACATTTAATCTAGTGTTTGCAGACCTCTTGATGGTCATGTTGCTGTGATGAAAATCAAACAGCATTGAAATCAAACAGAACCAGGCTCTCCATCACAGAGCAGCCCTGGTTCAAGGGTTTCAAGGGAACTGTTTGCATTAATAACCACCATAATAACTTAATAACTACCAGCCCTGACCTCATTCAGGCAAATCTAACACGTTTTCTACCAGAATGTTAATTAGTAGATTACAATCAACTAATTTATGTGCCACTTATTTTACTTCTATATTATCTGCCTACAGTTTTGTGTTTAAAGCCTTAAACTTGTTCCTCATTTATTGCCTCTTTTTCTTTACGTCTCATTAGTCAGTTTATGACTACATGAATCTGATGAAATCAAGTTTGTTCATCTCCTCCCTTAACTGAGATTTCATCAAGTCTGACAGCTTTTCAGATCCAACAGGTTCTGGAACAGAGCAGACTCCCCGTTATCTGTTGAAGCTGGGTCCGGGTCAGAGTGTCTCTCAGGTATCTCCTGAAGTCCGCTCTGGGTCAAAGCGTCTATCTGGTATCTGCTGAAGCCGGTTCCGGGTCTGAGCGTCTCTTACTGCTTGGAAAAAGATATTGAATATCTGACTACCCGATGTCCCTTCCAAGCTGGTCCAGCTGAATTCTGGGTCATGAACTCATTTCTCAGTGCGTATCTATATAAACATGATGACAGCAAGGAATCCATCATGCTATCATCTGTAAAGAAGTTTCCGTTTAATTTTCTGATTTTCTAAGTTTCTGATGCTCTTCACACAGCAGCTGTTCTTCTCAGTGTTTTACACAGAATGTGTTCCTCCCTCCTCTCTTCACCACTGCAGCAGGTGTTAAATACCAGACCTGAGGTGGTACCTGAAATTCCTCCTCTTATAAACTTCTCCGTCTTCCTTTCAGAGACTCTTGTAGTTCCATCTCCTCCTCCTCTTCCTAGTTCATCCACATCATCCCAAATCCCCTCTGTGTTCGGCCTTGGTGCAAACAAGCTGTGACTCAATTCAGGCCTCCCGCTGTGCCAGAAAATAGAAGCTCGGCTTTAAATCTGCACGCGCAATTCGCCGGGGTTACAACAAAGTACGGAGGGAGTGATATTAGAGCAACGGCGAGGGAAAGGAGGGCAGAACAATAAGAGACAGACAGTGAAAGGCGGAGAGAGAAGAGAGATGGAGCCAATTACAAGGCTCGTCTTAGTGTGAACAGTGGGACAAGGTGGTGTCAGCAGAGAGATAAAAATAGGCCCAAACTGTTGGGTTGTGTTGTGTGAGAGACGGGATGCATGTGGTTCCTTCATCTGTTGATTTTCCATATAAACATGAAGATTTTCTCTCTTTGCTCTGTTTGCTGTTAATTAACTGTGGAAGATTAGTGGGTTTATGTCTGTTTATGTCTGTATGTTGGTGTGAACATTGCTTGTTTAACACACACACACATGCACGGACCCACACACACACACACCACACACACACACACACACACACACACACACACACACACACACACACACACCTGTGCAGCCAGTGATGATTCTTTTTTCAGTTCAGGGAAACCAGTTAACCAGAGTTTCCTACAATCTGGAAAACCACATCATGAACCAGAAGAAGACCACCCAACCTGCCACACACACACTCAGATACACACACACACACATACAAACGTACACACACACACTGCATGCTCTGAATGTCATGTTTGATATAATGAGCTTCATGGGTGAGTGTCTCTGTTAGGCCGGGTCATTAAATAGTAATGGTGAGATAAGAGCTAATCCGTCACACACTGACAGCGGTGATTGCTCAGAAAGCTCCGGAGTTAGAGAATGGAAATATTTAGGATAGCCCTTCCTTTTCTTTCCGCGTTTTTCTCTATGATGAAGAGTCAGGGAAGCACAGAGAAAGCAAGCAAATGACGGGATCACAGGACACAGACTGCTGCCTTAAATACAAACACATTAAAGTCTAATTTTATTCTAAACTGCCTGATAAATAATTAAAAGTCTGTGGATGAAGCTTCCTTGTGCTCACGATCTTCCATCCGTTGTCCATACCCACTCATCGAGGCAGGTGGGGGGCTGGTGGTCTCCTGCAGTCATTAGAGGAGAGGCGGGGACACCACCATGCCACTTAACCTGACAGTCATGTTACTGTGGAAGGAAGCCAGAGTACCCAGAGAGGAACCACGCCTGCACGAGGACAACATGCAAACTCCATGCAGAAAGAGCCCAGGCTGGGATTCAAACCCTGGACCTTTGATGCTAACATCCTGGTACCACAGCACACCTTCAGGGCTCTGGTGGAGTTCACGCCTCGACTGGTCAGGGCTGCTTTGGCATCACAACTAACAGCTTATGAAGCAGGTGGCCATAAGTAGCCTGCTAAATGTGCGTTTCCTTTGGGACATGCTTGTTAAAAGCTGTTTAATTATTTATTAGAAGATAGGCTTCCATCCAGGCTCCTCAGCCTGAGCGTTTCATATAGAAGCTTTTAAACTGGGATTTAAAGCTTGATTTTTTTTTCTTCTTAATTTCATGGATGTTTGGAAAAATGGATATTAAAATTCAAATTACAGTCAAACAACTGTCAGAAAATCCAGCTTTTATGAAGGAAGCATAATTCCTTCTAAAACTGAGTCGCTGTAAAGGACTTTTCCTTGGTGCTAAATGGAATTTGAAAATCCATTTGGTCTAAATGACTGCTTTCCCAAAGTGCTTCAGGATAGATGGCTGCACTCTCAGGGCTGTAATGGAGCTGCGTTTGAATGTTGTTTTTCCACTGCAGGATGGCTCTTGGTTCGCTGATGAGCTGTTTTTGGTATGCTGATGCTGTGTCTGCCTCCGTCTACACATTCACACCTTGTACAGGTACATCTCAAAAATTACAATATGTAAAATGCAGTATTTTTTGCCAGTCATTTTAGAAAGTGACATGATTATTTTTTAGAGATCCATTCCACTTAGAATTAAATATTTCAGGCTTGATGATTATAACTTACAGGCAAATAAAACCCAAAATTCAGTGTGTCATAAAGGTAGAATATCACATTAGACCAATCAAAAAAGGATGTTTTAAGCACAAATTCTATCTATTCTATCCATTTCTATGCGCTTAATACTTGATTGGGCCTCCTCTTGCATGAATTACTGCATCAATGCGCCGTGGCATAGAGGGGTCTCAGCCTGTGGCAATGCGTAACTGCTTTGATAGCTGGCTTCAGGTCATCTTCATTGTTGGTTCTGGTGTCTCTCATCTTCCTCTTGACAACAGCCCATAGATCTTCTATGGGGTTCAGGTCAGGGGAGTTTGCTGGCCAATCAAAAACAGGAACACCATGGTCATTGGACCAGCTTTTGGTACCTTTGGCCAGTACCGAGTCCTGCTGGAAAATAAAATCATCATCTCCATACAGCTTGTCAGCAAAGGGAAGCATGAAGTGCTCTAGAATTTGTTGGTTCTGGTCCACTGGGTTTTCTGAAGTCCACAGTCAAGGAAACCATCTACCAACAGATAACATGGTACCCCAAACCATCACTGACTGTGGAAACTTCACACTGGACTTCAAGCAACATGGATTCTGTGCCTCTCCACTCTTCCTCCAGACTCTGGAACCTTGATTTCCAAATAAAGTGGAAACTTTACTTTCATCTGAAAACAGGACTTTGGACCATTGAGCAACAGTCCAGTTACTTTTCTCCTTAGCCAAGGTAAGACGCCTCCGACATTGTCTCTGGTTCAGGTGTGGTTTCACATGAGGAATGTGACATTCGAGCCCATGTCTTGTATTTGTCTTTCTTGTGGTGGCTCTTGATTCACCGACTCCATTCTCAGTCCACTCCTTGTGAAGCTCCCCCAAATCCTTCAATGGATTTTGCTTGAAAATCCTCTCAAGGCTGCAGTTCTCCCTGTTGCACCTTTTCTTACCACACTTCTTCGTTCCACTCAATTTTCTGTTAATATTCTTGAATACAGAACTCTGTGAACAACCAGCTTCTTCAGCAATGACCTTACGTGTCTTCCCCTCCCTGTGAAGGGTGTCGATGACTGTCTTCTGGACATCTGTCCAGTCAGCATTCTTCCCCATGAATGTAACCTATGACCCAGAGTGAGAGACCGTTTAAAGGCTCAGGAAACCCTTGCAGGTGTTTTGAGTTAATTAGCTGATTAGGCTGTGACACCATTAGTGACCAGTAATGAACATTTTCACAGTATTCTAATTTTCTGGGACACTGGATATTGGGTTTTCTTTACCTGTAAGCCATAATCATCAAAATGACAAGAAACAAGGCTTGAAATATTTAACTCTATGTATAATGATTCTATGTAATATGAGTTTTACTTTCTGAGACGACTGGCAAAAAATATTCCACTTTTACACAATATTCTATTTTTTTGAGATGTACCTGTATAATGAAGTAATAGATGCATGAGCAGGAGGTCCGTTGTCCCCCAGTCGTTGTGAAAACAGTGAAGCAGAGGTGTTTCTCCTTATCATGCAGCAAGAACCTCATTCTGATCCACGCCTAATGAAGATCCACCTTAGACTGAACAAAGTGACTGTGTGGCTTTTCTTACACCTTTCCCCCAGGCCCACATGATCTTCTCAGCCCACATTCTAAAAGGATACATCCATTAGGGCCATTGTCTCCAGTTCTCTTTGAGCATCTCTGCCTTTAGTCTTTCAGCATGAAGTTATGCTTCAGCTGTCAGACTCCACCTTTTTGCAGAGTTCTGCTGACTGTGTTCCTGCAGGCAGCAACAGAGCAGCACACAAGCTGGGCTGGAAATAACTGTGTTGTAATGAAGCTCAGATTCTAACCCAGGCGCTTTGCTGCAGATTTCTTCTGCTTCTCTTTGACTCTGTTAAAAACCACAAACACACCTAAAAGTCTCTGGTCACGCTATATTAATATATTTTCATTTATATTAATAAATTAATCTAGTTGTTATTTAAAAGTATTTTAGGTTAAAAACAAACAAACAAAGTTTTACCTAAACCCCCCAGGGGTGTGTTCTATCCCCACTCCTCTTCTCCCTGTACACAAATGACTGCACCTCAGCAGACTCGTCCGTGAAACTCCTTAAGTTTGCAGATGACACCACTGTCATTGGACTGATCCAGGACGGTGATGAGTCTGCATACAGACAGGAGGTGGATCGGCTGGTACACTGGTGTTGTCAGAACTGCCTGGAACTAAACCCACTCAAGACTGTGGAGATGGTGGTGGACTTTCGGAGAACACCACCCCCATACACCCCCCTCACCATCCTCAACAACACCGTGTCGGCTGTGGACCACTTCAGGTTCTTAGGAACCACCATCTCTGAGGACCTGAGATGGTCTTCACACATAGACACTGTTCGAAAGAAGGCCCAGCAGAGACTGTACTTCCTGAGGCAACTCAAGAAGTACAACCTTCCACAGGAGCTGCTGGTCATCTTCTACACTGTTATCATTCAGTCTGTCCTGTCTTCATCCATCTCCGTGTGGTTTGGTTCATCCACAAAACAGGACAGGTCCAGACTGCAACGAATAATCAGGACTGCAGAGAGAATCATCAGGGCTGACCTTCCCTCCATCCAGGACTTATACAGGTCAAGGGTCAGGAAAAGAGCTGCTAAAATCTCTGCAGACCCCACACACCCTGCACATAAACTGTTTAGAGTTTTACCTTCAGGCCGACGCTACAGAGCGCTGTTCACTAAAACCAGCCGCCACAGAGACAGTTTCTTCCCCCAGGCTGTTTCTCTGTTGAACATTCATAGAGTACAAAACAACAGCATACAAATGTAGCAAATGCACCTTTTTATTTATATATGTGTATATTTGTACATAGTAAATATGTATATTCTGTAATGCAAAAACAAAAACCAAAGAGCAAAGTGTACCGGAGTCAAATTCCTTGTTTGTATGTACAAACTTGGCAATAAAGCTGATTCTGATTCTGATTCTAAACAGAAGAGCAGTTCTCTTGCTTGAAAAGAAAAAGAAATGACTTGGAAGGATTTTGCTGTAAAATTTCAAATATGACTGTTTGGCTTTCCATAGACCACCCAGACCACTCAGACTCATTGTTGGATCACTTGACACTTAAATCCCTCCTTGTCATTTTGTGTTTCTCATAGAAAACAACTTGGCAGGTTCTAATCTCCTGTGCGTCATTACCAGCCAGTCTCACACTGCTTTGGTGTGGGGTGCCTTATATAGTATATTCTACTACTCATTAAATCATGTAGCAACTAATGGGAATCATTAAACTAAAATGTGCAAGGTCCTCTGGATGTACGTGGTCCTTGTCTTTGACTAGCGTGTGCCTGTACTGATTGCATCCAGGAATGTCTTCCTCCTGACAGAACAGGATGGATGCATCATTTGTGGGTTTGGATATTTGGTCGACTTTCCAGAGTTGTACATCTTAGCAACATGGAAGTTTTTGTCTGTTTTGTTTTATTAAAAATCTTCTAAATCATCATTTTCTGAGTCCTTGGTTTTCTGTAGCCAGCAGGTGAAACTGGAAGCTTTGTTCTCAGAGGGCTGCAGCTCAGCAAGCAGAAGATCAATTTCCCGCTGGAAGCATTCACAAAACGTATTCAGTGAAAAAAGTGCAGCATGCTACTGATGTGGACACCCATTAAATACTATATGAATTCCCTGCTGTATTAGGTGTCGTTATGCTTTTTCAACGGGGAGAATCGGAGGCCTTTAACTGCTGTTTAAGGCTGATTTAGTCACACAGGCGGCCAAATTACAGATCTTCCCTGAAGTGTGAAGACCCATAAATTCAGTGCTCCTTAAAATCAGGGCTAATATTTGCATGACACTGTAGCTTTGTATGTCTTTCTGAAGCTCTGTTGAAGAGGACCATCCAGAGTTTTTATGACACTTGTCTTAATGGAGCCTTTAAACTTTAATGACTCACCTTTCTATGCGTCACTGAACACCTGAAACCCCTCAGTTACAGTAAAACTCCTCTTGTTTGAGGGTGAGACATTTACTCATACCACCTGAACATCTTCACATCATCTAAGTTATAGTCATCATTTGCTCTGCCTGCACATCCTTAGCTTCATAATATAATACCTTGATGTTGTTAATAGGTAATAAATGTTTCCTGAAGCAACATTAGTCCTTCAACAGATTCAGAATGCAGCAACACTGGTGGCTGAAGCAGGTAAGAAAGAGTGATTATCCACAGTAGCAGCATGGGCTGAAAGGAACTCCAAACGTATAATGAAAAGCAAATTCACTTGGGGACAAAGACCTTTGTGTTTGAAGACATCTTCTGATCTGATGAAATTGTTTGACATAATGACCATCTGAAACAAGGCGAGGTTTGAAGCCTTCCTAACTGAGGTGCGGTGGTGGCAGCATCATGCTGGGGAGTTGTTTTGTTGCAGGAGGAGCCTTGTGGATCTTGGAGTCCATCAGTACAAGAACATGTAGGTCTTTATGCTCTTACAAAAAATGTCATCAATGACTTGTTGATTCCTCTTCCAGATTCCAGAAGAAAAGAGCTGAAGTTGTTGAAGTTGCATTAATAGCAGAACTGAAATCAGGATCATCTTCCTTCCATGTTCATTTAAAAACTAAACTAAGATGGCAGGAGGAAATTCGAAGGCCAGACGTATGAATGAAATATTTGAAAGTCTTCTTGTCATGCTGGGCTTCCTGCAGGAGACAGAAAATGGTTGTTTTTGTAGAGCTGCATTTGCTTTTGGACAGAAGGTTCTGGATGAGTGAGCTGTTTGGCTGTGTAACCCTGCCCAGCCATTAAAAACAAGAGCTGTGGAATTAGTCAGATATTGATTGTTGGATCTTTTCTCATCTTCCTCAGCTCCTCCTCTGTCTGCCCTCTGAAGGCTGAAGGATTCCTCCGGCGTTCTGCACACATTTATTCCGAGCTTTGGGAAAGTTATCTGTTTACCAGGAGAGAGCTAATTCTGTTTTAATGTATTTTGTTATGATAACATTTCAGGGGGTTTGTCTTCCAAGTTAAATTAAGCTGTGGGTTCAAACACCAACCATGGTCAGCACCTTTGTTGGAGATGTGATTAAACTGTGGTTTGAGTCAAGTTAAAGCATAAAGATTTATTTTTTATAGAAATGGTTTTATTTCCTCTGAAAATATTAAACAGGATCATCCATCAGCACCTGAAGGTAACATCACATCCACATTTCAACCTCAGTGAGAAGCAAACAGCATTTCTTGGCAGCTCTGCTTCATTAGCATCTGCAGACAGAACCAGCTGGATAAAGATCCGATCTTACAGACGGACGGGAGCAAATATGTTCCTGCTGTGTGTGTTTCCCTGGGAAACCATCACTGTGTGTAGGAATTATTACTGCAGAGCCTTACATTGCTTTGACTAGGCCACTTTCTTTCTACCTACCTACCTACCTACCTACATTTGAACCATCAGGCTGCAGTAAGACAGCAGAGCTGCACCTTTTAACAGTCTGGCTGGTGGAGAACATTACCTGGCTGTAACCTGTCTCTCCTTCAGGAAGGTCTCAGGAGGCTTCACTGCTGCTTGGATAGCCAGATGTTTGTTGCTCGTTTCTTTCTGCAGCCAATCCTTCTTTTCCCAGATTTGTTTTCAATCTTGGTCACAGTAAGCACAGAACAAGATGGAAAAAGTAACTCCATGCATCTTCCCAACATCTCTGACCAACATCCCTGTTCCTCTGAACAATAGCATCCCAACAGCATGATGGTGCCACCACCATGTTTCAGTGTGTTATGGTGTGTTCAGGATGTTCAGTGTTAGTTTTCCGCCACACAGAGTGGTTTTTAGGTTCAGTTACAGTCTGCTCTTAAATTGTCCCACCTGAGGTGTGGATCTCTGCAGTTCTTCCAAACCTTCAGTTTAACCTGATGGGTCCCCGGCAGACCTGAGACATCAGACACACGCACAGGTGAGCACTTCTTGGAGATCAGCACCAGGTTTCTGAAGGGGCCAGCTCTGACCTCATTACCCCTCTCCTACCAGAATGATCAGACAGCTTGGTGGAGTCCATGAACCTAAAGAGCCAAGCCATTTTTACCCACACCACCATGCATGAGAGATTACGAGTCCATCAGCCAAAAACATAGCAGAGCCCAGAATGGATTAACACAAACAAAGGCAGAGAAAGGGAGCCATTACCAACACAGATTAGAGCCACACAAAGCCAGGGGTCACACGCTGCCTGCAGCAAATACCATCACACAACTTCAAGCATGAAGATTATAAGCAAACATGTGATGAGGACATCTGCAGCAGCAATGAGATCTTTAACCTCTGCTGTAATGACCGTCATGAGGGCTGAGAGGTGGAGATGAGAGGAAGGTACAATGGACGCAGACGTGATACATTGATGGTGCACCATGAGAGACGAGAGAGACAAAAACCAATGAAGAGATGGAATGGGAGGTGACAGAAAGGTCAGGGTGAGACAGGAGATATTAAAGGCATTAAACTGCGGTGGACCACTGATGTGAGCAGGAAAGAGTCGGATAAAGGAGAAGACAAAACGCAGCTGAAAAAGAGGTGGTAAGGAAGAGGTGGAGAACAACATGGACAGATTAGCTTGAGATGAGAAGAAGATGAGAGCAGAAATACTGTTTGGAAGCAAAGATTTCAAGAAAACAATAATTATATTATTAGTTCAGGTGAATAAATCCTGTTGTTCTAATCCTCCAAATACTTTAGTCAAATATTTAATGTTCAATGATCCATGAAGCATCATTAAACATTGTAGACATCAACTCAAAGGGTTCCCAGGTATCCCAGGTGATTAAAGGCGTTTTAAATGGATTATTTCTTTGTTCCAGAGCCTTGGAAAGTATTCACACTCCCAAACTTTTCCATCTTTTTTAAACCACAAACTGAAGGTAGCTTTACTGGGATGTTGTGTGATCAACCAGAACAAAGACCAGAACAAAATCTTATGATGATCCTTATGATGCAATAGATGGAGATAACAGGATTTCCACATCTTCTAGGATTAAAATGGTTGTGAACCCCAATAATCAGACCTTTAATGCAAAAGTGAAGAGAAGAAAACCTGAAGAAGTCCTGGTGGCAGTTTGTCAGAAGCCATGTTGTGTAGACTTTGATATCAAGCCGATCTTATCCACTGATCTTATCTACTTGTCTAGCCTTTTTTTAAATGTGAAAAATGAAAGACTAAAGGACCTGCAGTGCTCCAAACATTTCATTTATATTTGAGAACACTGCCTCGTGCAGTTAAAACAAGTTTGTATTGTTTCACGGATATTGTTCAATGTTTTTAAATAAAAATAAACTGCTACTAATACTAATATAAAATATTGATGCTTTAGAGGTGTATTATGACCTTACAACATCTGATGACGTCAGTTAATAAAAAACTCGGTTTCAGCCAAAATCGGAATTGGCAGGTCAGGCTTTTTAAAGGTTGTTAATCAGTCCTTTTGTATGGTTTTGGCTCTCTGGCCCCAGCGTAAATAACACTGTGGTTCTGAATGCGTATGATGACGTTGATCTATGATCAGAGTTATGGAGTAAAACTGAAGGTCTGAGAGGAATTATGATGCAGTGAGGCTTCAGTTCCCCACCTCTCCATCTGCCAGCCAGTTTCCCCAGTCTCCAAAACGAGTGTAATAATGGGTCAGAGTTCGCCAGAGAGGCCGCACATTCTCTATGCCACATTTAGAAATGAGACTCCACAACTAAACTCTTTTTTTATACCTTCATGCAGAACATTATGGACCTCAGTTATCCAACATGCATACGATGGAAAAATGAATGTTTGGCCATTTTCTCACTGATGATTTATGCATTTAGACTCTAGTGTAGAATGCAGTCAAGTCCACACCAGGTCATAGGTCATCACAGTCATCTCTTTATGGCGAGGCCCTTAAACTATGGAAAAATAAGGCCGTGGTCTTTAATTTGCTTCATCTCATTTATCAAAACCTGTTTGATCATATTCTGTGAAAGGTCACTGTGCACACATGTCTTAACTCAGAGGTGGAACCACCAGCTGGAACTGCAGGTTCTACAGAGTACTGACTGGATAAAAATGCACACCACACTTCTAAGATATTCATTTGTTAAAAATGTTGAAAACCAGCATTTTCCTTCTCTGTTGTCCACATAATTGTTTGTCACTTTAAAGCCAATAAAACACAGGTTTCTGGTGCAGTAGTTGTGTGAGGCTCAGCATGTCTCCATGTTGAATTTGTTGCATCAGATGATATAAAGCAGTGAGCTGCAGCTGCTCTGTTGTTCTCCCACAGTCGGCGTGTGAACGCACCTACGCCTATATTTGGATAGAGACAAGATCTCCTCATCTTTCCATTGTGTGTCACCATCTTCCTGCATCTCCTGTTTTTAACACCAAGAACAATAAGAGAGAAAAACTGCTAAAAGTAGAACATCTTCAAAGAATATGTTGTGAGGGAAATGGATCAAACATGCACAGATTAAATAAATAAGGAGGAGTGCTTTGGGTTGTTGACCTAAGCAGATTTCGTCTTTACTCCCTGAAATGCCTGGACGTCTGATTGCAGGGAAGATCCTGCTGTTTCAAAGCCTTTCTCTACCTATTCTCCTTAGTGTGCATCCATGGAATCAGAAGGTCCTCAGAGGTTGGTGGATGATTTGAACAACAATGCTCCATTGATTGTTTTGTACAGTGATGCCACGGTTTGCTTCACAGCTAAGTCTATGGCTTCTTCTCACAGTCCAGAAACATGCATGTTGGCCTCATTCGTGACAATAAATGGAAGAGTTAAGATGGCAAAGAAAATGGATGGATATGATGAAGTGTGGTCTCAGCACAGAACATCTGGGCTCCTCCCCTTGCTAACCAGCTAGACGTTTCCTTCGACCTTCAAATATTGCTTATTGAACAATGTTTCTGGACTATATCTGTCCTTGCTCAACTGGACCACAACTCTGGTTTAGAGGAAATGCTCAAGATATGTTTTCTTCAGTGCATCCTGCTTTATGAAGGCTGGTGTTTGTGAGGAAACAGTGGATTGGCAGTGAGAAGTCGTCTGCAGTGTAGCTGAGGTTAATCACAGCAAGGGGGTAGTTACTTTCCCCACAGGGCCAAGTTGGTTTGGATAACTTGTTCTCTCAATACATGAAACGATCATTAGAAACAGCTTGTTGTGTTTTCTCAGGTTATCTTGCTCTGATCTCAATGTTAGTTTGATGACCTGACAACTTTAAGAAGGAAAAACAGGGGAAAAGAGAGTAATAAAGGGGTAAATACTTTTCCAGCTCTGCAATCAGCTGCTACTTTCTCCCTTCAGTGCTGAAGCAGTGATGATATTCTCCTCATCTTTGTTTCAGAAACAGCGACAGGGTGAAATCTGTTGCTTAAGGGTTGATTCGAATAATTTCTGTAAATCTCTCTCTCTCTCTCTCTCTCTATATATATATATATATATATATGTGTATATATATTTCTGGAGTCTTCCTCTTCTCATCATAATTTCTTCATCAAAGTGTATTATTTTCCAGAAGAACAGACATAAGACCAACAGGATGAGCTGCTGACATCACAAACTCCTTCGGAGCAATATTGTGCCGTCCATTTAACCAAGATTGAACGCTTATGTAAGCTTTCATCACGCTGGATAAATTATCTCGGCTGAATCACCATCTGCTCGACTTCCATCAAAGAACAGAACATTTCCTGCTGAATCTGACTGGGCCATAAATGATCACTTCCTCTGCTGAAGCTTCTCTGTAGGACTTTGTAAAGTAGATGATTAATGATGATTCCTGGGCTGGAGGAAAGAAAGGAACATTGATACGGGTTGTATGAATGTTCCCCCCCAGTAGCAGGAGGCCCGGTTCTGTTTGTACTTCCCCACACTGGTGCAGCAGTTTTCACTGGTGGTTCTGATGAGGATCCATAAAGACCACATGGATGCATGAATGATTCCCACAGGTTGACCATGTGACCTTGTGTTTACTGATACAAGCCAATGGAATTCATCGCATTAGAGATGATGTCAACACACACAAACACGACGCGTTCATCTGGTGCACGAAGCTTCGTCCTGATGGAGGAACAAGGCCCTGATGATGACATTTGTGCAGAAAGCAGCATCATAAAAATGCTAATGCTGTTTCTGATGGCAGCAGAGGTTGGTGGGAGTATCAGCTAGAGTGCTGCTCATGTGATTAGAGACAACATTGTCATTACAGTCATTGGTGGAGAGCTGCTGTTAGATGCAGACTTGCTTTCTGCAACGAGGCTTCGCTCATAAAACTTCTATTAACAATAGATCTAGTGTCACTTTAACTCGATTAATGGGAGTTCAGACCAGAGTTTAAAGGGAAAATAACTCTTAATATTGGGGACATTACTGTGCAGATGACTCTGATGATGATTTAGATGATATAGTTGCAGGAAAAGGTTGCATCAGTGAGGAGGGGGTTCCACAGCTTAGAGGTCCTGGCTGTTTGTGGATTAGAAATGCTCTGCTAATCTTATTAGATTAAGTCCACAAGGCTTTAATTCATTTTATTCAGTCCGCTCAATAAGTGGATAAAGATTTTCTGTAAAGTGTTGGAAACTATTCTCCAAAATGCTGCTTTTTTAGAATAAAGGATTTGAAAAGGTGTTTTCATGGAACTAATTCAGCTTTTCAAACCAAGATCATGAGTTGAAATTTAAATGTTGATGTTTTCCAGATCAGATCAGTTTAATGACTGAACAGTTATTTAATTTAATAATAAAAATGTTCTATAATACTTTTTATAGCAGCACCCTCACAGCTGGCTTAAGGAGTGAGACGTATACACACACACACACACACACACACACACGCTACACGAAGGACCGCCTACACACCATGAAGCCTGAGCTGCATACTCTCCGGTAAACATAAAGATGTTCTGTTCACACCCACTCACTCTTGATCTTCTTCACCCCTCCTCTGCCTACTTCGCTCCGGTCGATGGGACCTGCCATCAGCTCTTTCTGTGTTGCCTTCACTCCATCTCTGACAGTTGAGTAAAAGAGAAACCAGTGATGTTTGTTCACATCTTAAACAGGAAGTTGAGCTCCGGCAGCTTCCTGTTCTCTCTGAGTCTTCTGTCCCCCACGTGGACATGGTGTGTGTTTACGGTGATTTATTTCCTCCAGATCTGCTCAGAAACATCTACTGGATTCATGGCAAGGAGGTCCAGGTGACAAGTGTTTGATGTCCCATGAAGGTGACTGGTGGGCGAGTTAAAGCATTGCTAACAACCCTTCCCTCCACTTATCAGGATCATTCTAGTAGCCGTCACAGTTTTATGTATTTTTACTTTCAGTAAATTCCTATTTTGAATCTTAGTTTTGCTTCGTTATGAATGTATTTCATAAATAAACAGTTATTTAAGATTTATGGCCATAAACCTTGCTCCTCTTGAATTGAAAACTGTCCTGATATCTCCTCCCTCAGCTGCGTGGAGCAACAGTTAGTAGCACTGCTGCCCTGCAGCAAGACAGTCACAACTGTTTATGTGAAATATTAATGCCTATATAGAAAAAAACAACTTTCCATGCAGTTTTTTTCTGTTCACACAATTATTATATGAAATTAATCATCTTCTACATGAATTATTTGCATCTCATCAAGCGTTGGCATCATGGTGGAAAAAATAGTTTAGTTTGTCAGTGAATCAGTTCAGAACATTAGAGACATACTGCAGATATGGCCTTTTAGAGTAGTATTTAGTAGTTATTAGTAATCAGTATGTTACCTGTAGTTGGATGAGCAGTGGGTGTCCAGACAGAAGCTAACGTCTGCTCAGGATGGAACCTGGACGTCTGAACTATGTTCCACTCAGCTGCTCAGCTCAGATTCATCCTTCCTCCTCCTTCATGTCAGTCTGTTTCTATAAGAGGGATATTATGACATATTAAAATGTAGCTGAGTTAGCCAACAAGCTAGTTTTCAGTTCCCGACTTAGACAGGCATCATGAATATCAGCACAGTAATTACAAATGATATAAAACGTCTACCCACCCCATTATTGGGAGCATTTTATTTTATTGAAAAAAATATTTCCACCTTAATTGTAATATTTATCGTGGAGAAAAATGAATCTTTAAGTAGAAAAATATATTTAAAAACATACTTTGTTGAAGTATCTTTTGATTCAAGCTGTCCAGATCTCCCAGACTGTCAGGACATCTGCTGTCCAGGTTCAGAGGACGTCGCTAGTCCACAGCCCCCCTCAGGTGGCCCCACAGGTTTTCTGTCAGATTTTGTTCTGGATTCTGACTCATCATCCCAAAACGTCTTGTTTCTGTCTTGGAGTTAATCACTTGCTAATTTGCATGTCTGCTAATAAAAGCAGCTTTCTCCTCCTGCTTTATAGCAGACAACTGAAGGTTTTGGGTCAAAACTTACTGGGATTTAGAGCTGGTTGAACTAGCTGGTAGAACTTGTTTTATCTAAAGAATGGTAACCCCCCAGCATGATGCTGTCACCATATTTAACTATAGGTAGGGTGTTCTTTTTTTAATGTTAAATGAGAGGCACCATGATGTCCCTGAGGCTCCAGACAGTTCTGAGCTTAATGGACATTTTGCATTGAAAACCTTTTAAATCTCCTGCTGATAAAATCTTTCCTTTTAATTGAGATGCAATTGTTGCAAAGTAAGCAAATGTTTTTTTCCTTCAATTAGGTTATGGAGGCTTTTTGGCTCTCAGCAACAGGTTTTCTGTGCTGGGAAGGTATGAGTGCTCATCCATCAACCTGATCAATACCAGCTTTTATTCCTCCGCAGACAAACAAACATCCGTCAGCCGGGTGTTAGTAAAAGATCCTAACTGTTAGCTGCACACTGACATCCCTAATATACATCAGCCGGGTTGTTTGCTAAGTTAGTGGATCAATACCACCCTTTTCCCCTCTGTCAGGTGGTCATGTTCATCTAGCCGGACTGAGCTACGTCCTGATGTCTTCACTTTTTCTTGCTAATGCCTTCGAGATGGAAGCATCGGGGCTAATTTTCCTTCGACAGAGGGGGAAAAATCTTCCTCCCAGTTTGGAAACTTGTCCAGAGGACCTTTACTCAACATGAACATCGATGGGGAAAACACGATTGCATTAAAATTCTTCATTTTGGAATATGAAAAGAAAGAAACCCATTAAGAAAATAATGTAATGCTTCATTTGATGAGGCCATTTCAGCTTCAGAGTTTAATTACTGTTCAACATTCTCTCTGACACAGGTCAAACAACCATGGGCATGCTCAGACCTGAAGACAATTTAGAAACCAGTTAGCCTAGCCGTTTTCACTGTGTAAATTAGTTCAGTTTAATTTAATTCAGTTCAGTTCAATTCAGTTCAATTCAGTTTAGTTCAATTAAATTAAAGTGAATTTAGTTTAATTCAGTTCACACAAAACTTGTCTCACAGCGTTTTATCAAACAGACTGAGTTTTTATACAGAAACATGGAGTCAGCTTAATGAAATCAGTCAGTTACATCCAAACTGATACTAATTATCAAACAATTCAGCCAGATTCAGTTTATTATTCAAATTGGTTAAAAAAGTTTTTCTATCTAAGGAAACCCAGCAGATTGCATCCAGTCAGTGACTTGCAGCATTCACTCCTCCTGGATGAGCAGGTAGAGACCGTGGAGAGGAAACCTCCCCTTCAACAGGAAGAAACCTCCGGCAGGACCAAAACCTGGCAAAGTGTGAGCGGCCATGTTGTGGACATCCTGATAGTAAAGAATTACAATAGTCCAGCCTTGAAGGAACAAATGTATGGACTCGTTTTCAGCATCACTCCTGGAGAGGATATTTCCAATTTAAGGAATATTCTGGAGGTGAAAGAAGGAAATCCTAGAAACCTGTTTAATATGGGAATTTAATGACATGTCCTAGTCAAAGTTAACACCAAGGTTCTTTACTTTATGACTGGAGGCCAATTTAATCTTAAGTGACTGACTCAGCAGTTTGTTTATCAGAGTTTCTTGTCCAAAGACAACAACTTCTGTCTTGTCTGAATTTAACTACCAGTTATAAAACTACTGGCCTGGGTGGGTTTCCTGTGTCATCCAACGGGACTGAGCGGAACATCAGCCTGAACTCTGACATGGCTGCTAACTCTCTGCAGCAAGTCAAGTCAAGTTTGCTTAAATAGCGCTTTTCAGCAACAAGACACTCAAAGGTCCCTTATCTTTCGCTGTTTGTGTCCATAAATCAGATAAAATATACTTTTATAAAGTAGGTTTTTAATGCACTTAACCTAGCTGTAAAAATAATAGCCAAATACTGATATTGGACCATTTGTTTGCTGAATGTTGGACCATTTGTTTGCTACCACAACTCCCAGCAGGCATTGCAGCTACAACCACAACTCCCAGCAGGCAACTCCACAGCTCTGACGTCACAGTGGACTATATAATAATATGAGGTCTCCCTCATCTTGGCTTTTCACGCTGGAAACCGGACCGGTATCTGGCAACTAAAGCGCATCATCCTGGAGAAGAAAATCCCACGTGAACTTTCATTCATTCTCCCCCGTTGGCCAACGAGAAGAAAAATTCATGAAAGAAGTTCCTGGAATAGGAAGGCCAGAAACTTTACTTTACCGATCGAAGACGTGAATTCAACACGTGACCAAAAACCCCACGGAGGTTTCAAGGAGACGGAATTGTCATCCTTGTTTTTGTTCCAGTTGACTACTGACGGTCAGTCATATTTTCTCCTTTTGCCAAAGGAGGCCAGAGGACGAAGACTGACCGCTCTCTTGACGAGTTACTCGCGGACGCGCGACAACTCCCCCCTTCTCTCTCTTCCCCCTTCTCCACAGAAGACGACAACAAGTAACCCGTTTCGTTTTATTTCTATTAAAGTAGCTTGGGCAGGATACAGTAGGATTTTAGGCCGATTTAGAATCGCCACTTATAGTGGTGGTTTGATTTTCATACACACTGGTTTGATTTTCATACACACTCAATGCTGTTTTATCTTGTTTAGTTAGCTATTTTACCCATTTTGTGTAGAACTTTGCATGCTTGATTAGATGAAGATTATTGAATCATTTAGGAAGGTGTATCAGGGCTGTTGATTTAATAAATGTTCACGTAGGTAAGGAGAAAGCGTTTGTGTTTATTTTGAGCAAGAGTGATTTGTCTGTCAAAATAAAGTCAATGTTCCCCACGTTTCGGTGAAACGGTTGATTAAACAGTGACATCTAGTAATAGTTATGAATTATTACTGAGAATTTAATAATTGTGATTATCAAGGGTGCTGAGCCATAATTACAGCACCAGAGGGCATCTCTGATTTCGATTCGTAAGTAAAGATTTTTTGTTAAGAAATTAATTTTTCTCAAATTGTGATTTTAAATTATAATACTTGATAAATATTAATTAATCAATAATCATAACCCTTACACTGATGAGTCACTTAGGTGATTTCTTCAAAGTCCAGAGAAGCAGCATGAATCTGTGCTGTGATGACGGCATTGTGCTGACTGACAGGCAAATAGGCAACGTCTACCAAATGGTTTCTGACACGTTTATAGTTTAATACCAGGATGGACGCTGGAATGAGTGCCTGGGAGAGGAGGAGGACAATCATTTTGTAGACATCAGAAATGATTTTCTGTCACTTTGTTTTCCAGTTGATTTTAGATCATTTCTCCTTCAGCACCAGAAGGACGTTTGTTTCACTATTTCATTTCAAAAGGTAAAACTCATGTGTTACATTATGTACAAGGTATACGATTAAAGCATTTGTTTCAGTAATTATTTAATATTGATAATTCTGGCTTACATCAGATGAAAGTTTCTAAGAATACTAGAACATAACATCAGGGCAACAAAATTATTTATTACAGAAATGTGATCATACTGAAAATAAATGTTCTGCCCAGACCACTACTTGGTCTGGGCTCCTTTTGCATGAATTACTGCATCAATGCAGCGTGGCATGGAAACAGTCAGCTTGTGGGTCAAAAAGCCCAGTTTGCTTTAGTAGTAACCTTTAGCTCGTCTGCATTGTTGGTTCTGGTGTCTCTTATCTTCCTCTGGACAACAGCCCATACATTTGTCTTCCTGCCTACAGAAGCCTCACTTGGCCTTGCTTCTGTTTGGCTGCGACACTTTCCTGGAGGGGGGCATCCGTTAAGCTATTGCTGCCAACAACTTCATGTTCTCCTTCTCTGGATGATACACCTCTCTCTCTCTTTCTTAGACAACTGGAGGAACTATTGCTGCAACTAGCTCTACTATGTTCTCTGTTTTTTTCTCACATAGATGTTCCTCCTGCCTCAGAGCTTATCTGCTTGGCTGTGTTTCTCCCCTAGATGAAGCCACTAAAGGAGCTACTGCTGCCTTTTAATGTCATAGAAAGTACTCCTGGATCAGTGCTTCTGTGTTCTTTTTTGTGTCTCTGCTCTGTTCTCTCAAACCCCCAGTCGGTCGTGGCAGATGGCTACTCACACTGAGCCTGTTCTGGTTCTGCTGGAGGTTTCTTCCTGTTAAAAGGGTTTTCCTGTTTGTCCTGTAATGGGTGGGTTGCCAGTTCAAACCCCTACTGTGTCTGTCGTTGTTTCCTTGGGCAAGACGCCTCACCAGCCTCACCAGCCTTGCTTTTGGTGGTCAGATGGCCTGGTGGCGGCGACTGTATGGCAGCTTCACTTCTGTCAGTCTGCTCCAGGTCTCTGGGGACTTGATAAAGGGCGATACAATTGCAGGCCATTTACCATCACTGACTTCCTCCAGACTCTGGGACCTTTCCAAAAGAAATGTAAACTTTACGTTCATCTGAAAAGAGGACTTTGAACCAATGAGTGACAGTCCATTTCTTTTTCCTCCTCAGCACAGGTAAGACGGTTCTGATGTTGTCTCTAGTTCAGGAGTGGCTGAACACCTGGAATGTGACAGCTGTAGTCCCTATCACTATGTTGACCATAACAGACATTCCTGTATTGCAAATAATTTTTTTGGGCTGAAGAAATATGAAAATTTTCTGAGAACCTGAATTCTGGGTTTTCATTCACTGGAAGCCAGAATCAGAATGAGTGCGAATAAATGGTTTAATTAAGCCAGACCATACCGGTATCGGTATGAAAAAAGCAACTCCCATTTTTGCCCTAAAACTAGGTCAAACGCCGCCAGTTTTTTCCTTTGTCGATGTTCACAAAACATTTCTCCAAATGAGTTTTGCACAAATACTTTTAGTTTTACAGCAACTTAAACACACACAATGACATTTAAAGGTCCCTCAGATATGGCTGACTCTGTGAACAAAACAGTGCAGAAAGCACCTTTCATTTTGCAGCACCCCCCCATGTCCGACATCTTTACAAAGTAGAGACATTCACCTTTCTAACCAGGCATAACTCGTCTTTCTAGCACCTCCTCCGGTGATGTCATTTGCGTGTGTAGCCGCTGGGTGTTGTAGTTTGAAGCAGGCTGCTAGCTTGCGCTGTGCTCCATTAGCTCCCAGAGTTGTGTTATCTTTGGATAATCGGTCACTTCTAATGTCACCAAAGAGGATATTTACCAGTTTGAAACTTTTGGATGACATTTAGTGGACCAGTGACATGAAAATTGAACATTCTTCAGACAGACAGCTGCATCGAGTAGGATGAGGGTGATGATGATGAAGATTAGGCTCAGGAAGGAGGGGGCTGGCTGCTTCATGAGGAAGTTATGTTTTTTCTTCTTATTTCCGGCAGATTTATGTTTGCTATTTCAAAATTTTTTACTTTATATGTGTATTCACTGTTGTGTAGGAAATTCTATTTCTATTTCTATTTATTTTATGCTGTGCATGATGGAACATTTTGATGACATACAGGTCAGATGTCATGACCAAATGCTATGTCATATGCAGAAGGCGTCCTACAATGGAAATCATCTTTTTCATTTGACCAGATTCCTTTTTATGAGGTGACATAAAAGATTGGCACAGTTTTGGTTAAATTGTGCCGAAATCCCAGCTCCGCATGGAACATTCGCCACTAAAACTATTGTGGAAGAAATATGCTTCAACCGATTCAGTCCACATTTGCTGCAGTTGTAGTCAAGCTGTTGATGAATACGACCTGGGGCTTCTCCTAGGATCTCAAAAAGATTTTCATGGTGTTTTGCAATGTTTTTTTAGTGAAAAAATTTTGGCGAGGCTCAGAAAATTTGATTTTTGTCTTTGTTTATTCTCAAATTAATCAGACATAGTAACAGTTGCAACAGTGGTTCCACGAGAAAAATATTCTTTAATGCCTTACCTTTATACAGGTACCAAAAGTTAGCATTTAGTCTTTATAACTGTAGAGTTATATTTGGCTTATTTAAGTTATGTAATGTCAGGTGGAAATTGGTCCAAACCCCTTTGGGTTTAACAGGTTTAATTTATCACACAGTGTGGAACTTAAACAATACATGAGATTCAAGTTTCAAACTGAATTAGTAACAGGAACAAACCTTTGGGTGATCTCCTAGTTGACATGAACATGTATATCATATTCTCCAGGGACCTTCAGTCAGGCTCCATCGTTGCTCTGCATCAGCCGTCGTCTCAACAGAGAAACATACATCACCAGATCATTAGAATCTGCATGTGGTTCTTGTTCCAGCGGCGCTTCTGTACTCTATGATAAAAACACACAGTAAGTAGGTCGGTGCTTACTGAACAGCAGACACAAACCGATCGGAGAGATGAGATTCCTTTTCTGGAGTCTTTGGGGATGAATGTTTAATCAGCTGAGTGGGAGGGATTGACAGCTGGGAATCCTGAAGATGATCTGAAATACAGGAATTACACTGGCTGCTGTGGGAAAAACAGAGCAGAAGGGGTGAAGGAACACAGAGAAAATTGGATCCTGGGATGAAGTTGATAAATGGATGCCATAGCGGAACAGGGGACTGAGACATTGGAAAAGACCAAAATAATTTAAGGAGGATATGGAAACAGAAGAAAAGATGATAGTCAGGAACCTGGAGAAGAGTGAAAGCAGGCAGGAGCCCTGGACTCACTGACTGTCTTTGTCTTGTTTTCATATCTGGACGTGTTTACCTGTGTGGTTGGTCTTTCTCCAGCCTGAGTACATAATCTGATGAGGTTCATTCAGAGCTGGTTGTAGTGGAAGTAGTGGAAAATGACCTGCAGCCAGAGGCTCTGATTATTCCAGGATGGTGTGAGCTGCCGCTGTGTTTGTTGTTCCCAGCAGGGGTGGAAGCTCCAGGATGGAGAGTGGAGGGTGTGAACTGTGTTCAGGTCCAAGCCAAGGTCAGAATGGGTGTTTAATGCTTCTGATTACAGTTAGGATGCAGGAGCCAGGCAGGAACACCACCACACAGCGAGATAATGGGCAGATTTCTGTTTTTACCAGCTGCAAGTACAGATTAAATTAAAAATACATTATATGTTAGTGATGTGATTTAGCAGGTTTGGTCTTCATGTACCAGATGGTTTTCAGGCACAGCATGGAAGAAGCTACAGATGGCAACGCAGTGGTAAGAAATGAGTTACAGTTTGGTCTGGGGGTGAAGTCTCATGCATGAAGGTGGAGCAGGTTCTCCAATGAGGCTCAAGATGCATTGACCAATCAGGATCAGCCATGAGCTGCCCACCTGAAGACAGGAGCAACTATGAGGTTCTGCTCGGTAAAGATATGACCGGCATCTTTTGACTGGAAGTAGATTCATGTTTTAGAGAGGTCTGATGGAGAATCTGTGGAAGGAGATAAAACTTAGGGTGATGGTAAGGAGGCATGCGGACCAAATTATTTGTGTTGATGATCCTCCTGCAATCTTTTGATATTTTTGGAAAACCGCCTGCCCGCTTTCCAGTCCGGAACAAACCTCCTGGTGGATTGAAAGGAAGTTTAAATCTGACAGGGTTTGAATCATTTTGGGTTTTACCGTAAGCTAGGGCAACATTAGAAATATTTTAGATGTTTTTCAGCTAAAAATCTGTCAGCTTGTGTCACAGTGTATACAGAGTACAGGAGGCTAATGGGACGTAAGGATTATGATGTGCTCCCCTTTACCAGCTTGGTCTCCATCTCTGCACCCTCAGTATTGTTGTTTTTCTCCAACCTGACTTTAGTTTTTATCTCTTCTTCCTCTTGTGTCCTCTCCTCTTCTTCAGTGCTTTGAATGCAGCACCAGCAGCCATTTTTCACCCTGAAACCTTCTGTTTTCTTTCTGCTTTTTGAACTTTCACCTGCATCTCTCATCTGGCTTTCCCAGTTTGGTTTCCTGCCTCGTCTGGGTCTTTAGCTCTCGGCTCAGGTCTGTTCATGCCGTGCAGGCTGATGCTGTCTGTCTGTGTTCAATGAAACACCTAAATAACAAAATACTGAAATCCATCCTCTAACGGCTAAAGTCACAGCCAGTTATTTAACTGGGCTTTAACAGCATTCAGGTACCAGCTGACATAGAACAATGTGTTGAAAAAGTCCCATTTTAAACACAGAATATAAGAAGCGAAATATTTTCAATTCAATTCAGTTTTATTTATATAGCGCCAATTCACAACACATGTCGTCTCAAGGCACTTCACAAAAGTCAGGTACATACATTCCAGTTAATCTCAATCATTGAACAGTGCAGTCAGATTTAGTTATTTATTCAAATTGGATAAAAAGTTTTTCTATCTAAGGAAACCCAGCAGATTGCATCCAGTCAGTGACTTGCAGCATTCACTCCTCCTGGATGAGCATGTAGAGACAGTGGACAGTCACTGGCGTTGACTTTGCAGCAATCCCTCATACTGAGCATGCATGTAGCGACAGTGGAGAGGAAAAACTCCCTTTTAACAGGAAGAAACCTCCAGCAGAACCAGGCTCAGTGTGAGCGGCCATCTGCCACGACCGACTGGGGGTTAGAGAGAACAGAGCAGAGACACAAAGAGAACAAAGAAGCACTGATCCAGGAGTAATTTCTAAGTGGTCATTATGTCCTTCAGCAGCCTAAGCCTATAGCAGCATAACTAGACAGATAGTTTCAGTTCAGATTATTTAGTTAGACGGCGCTTATTTACAACAATGTCGTCTCAAGGCACCCCACAAAGTGTCCCACTGATGGTCATTGTTATATATTGTTATATAAATATTCCCTGCCTTTCCTTAAAGCAGCACTTTTCATGTTTAAAATGTTGATATGAATGACATTTAGGACTTTTTTGTTGATGTCTTTTCAAACTTATGAAACAGGAGGAAGATCCTACCGTACACAGCTGACTGACAGCTCACAGCCCCTTGTGGGGAGATTCCTTGGTCGGTTTTCCTGCTTTAAACCTGAGCCTTGATTTTATATGGTTTAGTTAAAAGTCCGAAGCAGAAGAATACCTTTAATCAACTCCAGGTTCTCACATAGAGAACAAGCCTTTTGCAGCCTTACAGTCCCATCTGGCCTGAAGAAGTCTTTCAGCTACTCCTGCCAGAAGAAGCTAAAGTCAGTCCTAATGCTCTCTCAGGCTCTGCTCTCACCTGTACAAACTGTTTTTTTGCTGCATTTGGATGCGTTAGAATAACAGATATTTCCGATAACCACTTTCCATGGATTTTCTTCTTAACTCTGCGTAGATCTGAGTGGATGTGAGTGTTCCTGGTGAACAGAAATGTGTGTGTGGAGGTCAGTGCTGACGTTCACGTTAATTGTTTTTTTTACTGAACTAGAAGCCAGGGAACGCTGCTACTCTTCATATCTTTAATGCATCTTTGACTGTTTGCTAAAAAGTTCATTGTTTACTGACATGATTTCAAATTAAAATAAGTAGTTTAGATTTGTTTGCTCCCATTCAACAGTAACTACTCTGGAAGCATCACCATTCCCAACAAGGGGAGACTGTCACTCGGCGAGAGGCGGGACTATGTTTAGTCAGATGGGGCGTTAGTTACTGTAGAATAATTCAATACACAGAAGAACATTTATTTAAACTGTAAAAAACCTCAGATGTTTGTTAAAAACCAACCAGTCATGTTCTCATACATTATCCGCCTGTTCCTGGGGGACATTTTAGCTCGTTACACACTGAATGGGATCCCTGTTTATGTTTGCATGATGTGTCCAACTGGAAAATAATGTGGAAATGATTTGGGTCAAGTCCGGTTCCTGTTGTACCACTGGCTGTAGGACAATGGATGTCATTTAGCAGCAGAGCTAACAGCAGCATATTTACACTGATGCTAAACTAAGTCTTACTGCAGTCACTGTGTTACTTTAGAACATCACATTCAGTGATGTGCAAAGGTTAAAACACGACCAGTCTGTCCAGTATAGCCAGAGACAGGCGGGGGACCAAATCAAACCCAATAAGCGCAAGAAGAAATAAACAATATTAATCTGATCTAATCCTTGGGGCAGACAGGGAATCCTGAGTCAGGTTGAAAATGAAGCGAAGCAGTATGAAATGAGAATCTGGCTGCAGAGTTTTAATTACATGTTCAGGAACAGCAGCATCGGGGATTACAGCTTCTACAATACAGCAGTACGACTTGATCTGCATCTCTGCAGCATTCTGAGGGACAGTGTCTCAGTTTTCATTTCCTCTTATTGGTCAAACACTCAAAGGTGTGTTTTTAGTTGATTTTACTCCTCTGTAGGTCTGGATACATCATCGATGTCCTCTCCTGTCTTCACCTGCCTCGGGATCCTGGACTCTACTGACCCTGTTTATTTTAGGGAAACCCACGTGATTTAGTTTAGGAACTTTTCTTCTGCAGCGGTCCGTCACCTTCTTAAAACACCTTGATCCTTCGGTCTTCTCAAGCTTTAGACCCATTTCTAATCTGAACTTTCTCTCCATAGTTTTAGATAAAAAAACATTTTATGCAAATTCAAGTATTTTAGAATAAAATTCTGTTTCAGTAAGGTAGAACCCATCTGCATTAAGAGCCCGACATGGTACTGACTCTGCTTTACTACAGTTTTATTACATTGTTCAGTCAGTTGACTCTAAGTGAACTGTGTCTCCAGTGCTCC
Organism: Crenichthys baileyi; assembly: GCA_036173005.1. Lineage (NCBI taxonomy): Eukaryota > Metazoa > Chordata > Actinopteri > Cyprinodontiformes > Goodeidae > Crenichthys > Crenichthys baileyi. The sequence goes on along the minus strand of JAHHUM010002028.1, from coordinate 360,851 downwards.
TGGACCTTAAAGCGACCTTCGATACTGTGGACCACCCCGTCCTCCTGTCTCGGTTACATGGCTATGGTGGTATCTGTGGCCCAGTTCTGAAGTGGTTCACCACTTACCTGACTGACAGAACCTTTTCCGTCATGTTTAATGGCCTCTCCTCCTCTACTGCTCCTCTTTCACGCAGGATTCCACAAGGTTTTATTTTAGCCGCCCTGCTGTTTTCCTTGTGTATGTTGCCACTTGGATCAGTCATAACTCACCTCATTGGCACAATGTCAAATTCCATTGCTATGCAGATGATTTGCAGATTTATCTGCCATTAAGGTCAGGGTGTTCTCTCTTATTGGCTGCATGTCTGCAATCAAACTTTTTGGTTCTAAATGAACAACAAACACAATGAATTTTATTTGTCGACCAAGCTGCTACTGATTCTGGAGTTCTGACTGCAAAATTTAGTGACTGGGTCAAAAAACCTGGGGGTCGTATTCAATAAGCATTTAAAATTTGACAAACAAATCACCTCTGTTGTCCTGTCTGGCTTTAATGACCTTTACCTTCTAAATAAGGTCAAGCCTTTTTAAACCCCTGTGACCTGGAGAAGGCTGTTCATATTTTTATCAGTTCCAGAATCCAGCATGAGGCACCGCTCCTCATGGCGGTGTCGGCCAGTCGTCCCTTAGAGCCCAGCGGCTCAGCTACTAACTCACACTCCTAGTTGAGAAAACATCACGCCTGTTTTATCTTCACGACATTGGCTTCCTGTCTGTTTCAGAAAAGGTTTTAAACTTGGTTTTTAAAGCTCTTATCAGCCTTGTTGCCCCTTATTTATCGGTTATTGAGCTTTTCTATTTGAACCAGGTCCTTGTCAGGTAATTTACTCACGGTTCTGTGGATAAAGTAGACGTTGGGGTGACGGAGCTTTTCCAGCAGCTGCACCTTGACTCTGGAACCAGCTCCTACCAGGTTTTTTATCTGCAGCTGAACTGAAAACTTTTTATTCAGGCTTTTAAGCAGATTTTTAATGTTTAAAGGATGATTCAGTTTCTTTCCCCTTTGAGTAGTTTAGCCTTCTTCTGTGAGGCTTGGTCCAGATGCCTCTCAGCCTTTTCTGCTTGACCTTTGTTGCTCTGCAGGAACACGGTGCCTCGCCATGGTTTCAGGCTGCCAGAGCAAATGAGCCTTATCTGTCGTTTGTCTTGACAGACTTGGACAGACGAGCAACAAAAATCTATACAGTTGAGCAGATGAGTTCTCTGTTTAGTTGTCAGGGTTTGACCTTCAGACCTCCAGAGGAGCAGCTGGATGTGGAACATCTTTAATTTAATGCTGAATCCATCATAATAAAACAGCAAAATCTGAATTCATAAGAGGCAAATAAACATACAGGATGTTTGGTGAGTTCAAACACTGTTGGATCATCAGATGAAGTTTTCATCAGCTGCCGGAGTCAATCAAGGGCCTTATTTACAGGTATGTTTTTGATGTAAAGGTGTTTGAGGTTCAACTGAGGTCAGCTGGTGACCTTCATGTGCTGATGATTGTCAGCAATTACATTATGTCCTAACAATGCCTCTCACTTGTGAGCTGGGCTTTTATCTCTACACAAAATCTTCATTTTGTATTTTTATATTGGTAACAAAACCAGTGTTTGAGTAGTGATACAGTTTGATCCATATTTAGTGACACCTCTTTTACAGATGTCTTAAAATAATTCATCATATTTTATTGCAGCAGCGTAATTTCACCCTGAAACTTTCAGAAACATCTAACATTTAATTTGATTACATTTATTAATTAGGAAAATACATTTGTTGCTACAACTACAGGCTCCCATAACAAGTCCTAAACATATTTAATGTCATCGTGAAATGCTGAACTATATAACCTAAAAACTATTGTTTAAATGACTAAATATGAGATGTCCGACTGCAAGTGAATGCAGCGCATAATGATCTCTCTGTCACTTATGTTTGGCCAGTGGCGGGGAGGGCAGAGAGGACAGCGGACCTCTCTGATGATTGTTGCTACACAGGCCCAATATTTAGAATCTAAAGCCAGAGAATATCTGTGGTCTTATGAAACATCTAGACGAGGTGCAAGAAAAAACTGCTAAACATCGTTGCTCTGGAACCACACCTTCAGTCCAGACCATTTTTTGCTTTCCTTCATTGCCTTTTGGTTAATCATGCTGCGTTCAGACAGTAAAATACATCCATGAAGAGCATTAAAAAATCTAATTTCCACTAAAATGCAGCGACTGCAAAGAGTGACACAGAGGGAGAGGTCAGTATTTATGTATTTATTGCTACTGGAGAAGATGACTGTTCTGGTTGTCCAGAGTAGAGCTGGATTAGATCCTTGGTGCTTTATAGTGTTTCAGTGAATGACCAAAAAAGTCATTATAAGGGAGGTAACTGCAGATGGCTTCAATGGCCATTTTATTCTCAAACAGGAAAACTAACTATACTAATAGTTTAATACTGTCATGCTATTCATTTAAACCACGAGGCATTTCTTCCCTTCGAAATTAGATCATGTAGGAAGCTACAGGAAAAAGTGCTGCATCTTAGCAGGACCACAGAACTACACTGCATTGAATACGCCTCACAGATGGTCCCACCATCTTTCTGCCGTGGCAGTGGGTCAGCACTTTCTAATTCTTCACAACCTAATATGGTCAAAAATGTTTGACACATTATTCTTTCTTTTTCATATAAAACACAAATTGTGTTACATACCGTGGAAGGTTAAATGGGGGCTAAACAGAAAAAAATACCAATAAAATCTACTTTTTCTGGTAAAAACAGGTTTAAGGTTATATTCAATCCTGATCCAGTAAGCCAGAACATTTTCCACTGGTTGTCACAGCATACATAAAGATTAAATTACTGAACATTTGTCTATAGATTTATATTTAATGTTTGATTCACGAACAATTGCATATTTAACCTACAGTAACTGTAATGTCAGATTCTATCATGCTTCATTCAGCCAACTGAATGATGAGATCAGTGAGAGGTACAGTATCTGCAGTAAATATAGTTCTTCTAGTTGTTTTCTTTATCTGACATCAAATATTAAGAGCTCAGTGCAGCAGGAGCTCTGCAGACTGGAGTTTCATGCAGGCTCCACAGTCTGCAGCTGGCTGGAGAAGGTTGGAACACCTGGATGTTGGATGAGATGTCCGTTTCTGTAGCTGTGGTCAAAAGATGGGCTCATGGGAAAATACTTAATCATTTACCAAGAATTTAAGAAAATGACTGACTGACTGACTCAATAGATAACCAGTTTTTGCTGATCGTTTTGGACCCCCTTGTTGATCCAGCGCACTTCTGAACAGCATCTGTTCACGACTTTGAATAATTAAACTATTTCTTTAGGAGAAGAAATGATTCAGACTGATTTTTTCTGACAGCGGTGAATCACTCGGTTCCTGCTGTTCGTCTGTGTTTGTTCACACAGCAGCTCATGTTGTTAGTAACCGTGGCCATGACTCACCAGATAATCCTGATCGGGTCAAAGGTGATCGCTCATGCAGGCACAAAAACAGAGACGCTTACAGAGCGACGTACAGAAGGTGGAGTCTGCAGGACCGGCACGTACAGAAACACTCACCTGTCCTCAGACATTGTTACAGGATTCCTCCTGGGTTCTGCTTCTGCAGAAACATCATGCCAGATCATTTCCTCCATGTTGTGCAAAGGCTGATCCTAAGTTTTAGAAAAACTCACAGAATTCTCTCTTATTATTGTTTCATTTTCCACTTTTTAATTATAATTTCTTGCTGTCTTAGAGAAACTTTTGGAAGCCAAACCTCAGCAAAAGCTCTGCAGGGTTTCTTCTGCAGTTGAACTTTTTGTAATGGTTTGCAAAATGTATCCAATAAATATTCTGCTTCATGTAGCTGTTCCTGTGTTAAAGAGTGCAGACTTTGCTGTCTGACATAGAGGTGAGATGTTCTGCAACAATCCACCAGCCAACCTCAGATCTTCTCACTTAGAGCCTGAGCCAAGCGTAGACCTCTCTGAGCATCAAACATCGTTCTGTAAATGTAAAGAAAACCGGCCCGTTTCCTCTCTGCTCATGAAAACAGCCAGAACGCTGGAAGATTTGTGTGTTCAGTAATTTATTGCTGGCAGGTTATCCAGAAGAGTGTTGCAGAGAAAGACATGAAAGGATGAAAAGTTTTACAACTAATACGAATAATATTCACATATATCATGAAGTTAAACTTATTACTTTGATGATTTTTATATTTCTTACAGAGCAACAGTGGACTTTATCTGAGTGATATTGCTAATTTTTTAAATTAAATTAAATGATTTTAGTTTCAGAAACAGTCTCGTGTAAGTGTTAAGTTTGCCAAGATGCTCTTTGACCTTTTAATGTTGGAAAATCATGATAAAATCAGGATTTTACAGTAAATTAAAATCAAACGACCCTTGGCTGCTGTCCTAAATGTTTCCCACTTGGCAAAAATCCCTTTTACCTCTTAAATAAATGGACTGAAGGTAGTTTGGAAAAGGCCGGATAACTCTTCCTGCCTGGTGGGCGGCAACCATTGCTTCTTATTAGGTTATTGCTGATGTCCTTCCACGTCGTTGTGGTTTATTCATCATGAATTCATATAGGTTCAGTAAATGATGACAGTGTGGACCCTGTTGTTAGTTAGAAGAACTGTAGAAGCTGCTGAAGTCCAGACCATTTCATTGCAGTTTCCAGAACCTTGAGGATTCATGAATTATAATTTTTATGTTAATACATAACAGTTTCACTGTTTATGACAGCCATGTGTAGCATACAGTATCAGCTACTGAAATGTAAATCATGCTGAAAAGTTGTGTTTTAACTCAGAATCATCTCCTCCGATGTTGGATTTACAGTTTGGAGACTAAAACCATGTTGATATCTGCAGATAAACTTCATATTTCTAAAAACAACAGTCAGCTGCTCTGTGCTGTTTAATCAGAGAAATATAGACATTTATAAAGTGTATCCGTTCTGTTCTTGCATTATGCTATAAACAATTAACCATCTAATATTCAGATAACATGGTGCATGAAGTGGCAGGGAGGCAGCAGCGTTGTTTGTCTTGCTAATGGTGGTGGGTCTGTTTTCTGGGCTCTGGGTTCTGAGCTGTGAAAGCAGAGATTCAGCAGCTTCCCAACAAAAACAAAGACTCAAATATAATCTCCCAGATTGTTCTGTTGGTTCACACAAAAGGAGTGTTTTCAGCTTGACAATATAAAACATGCTGAGATGTGGTAGAAAAGGGAAAAGTGAACAACCAGCAGGTGCTGGGAAACATTCACTGATTGACTGATGGATAGAAAGTACTGCGATGCCAAATCAGGTAAACCAGTTTATCCATTTACCAACAGCTGCTAATCCCACAGCAAGGCGGAGCAGCACCACGAAACTCGAGCAAAGATCAATAATCTGCCAGCAACCAGAGCGACCTGACAACCCAACAACACCTCAGTCGGCACACAGAGGCCCGGCCCAGCCGGAGGAGGACAATAACAAAAGCTCCACAAACACAACCTGAGGTCAACCAGAACAAACATCTGAAAGTCAGACAACATCAATCAAATAGAGAACAGGAACCAGTTCAGAATATTCAGAATCGAACTGTTATGGAAATTCTTCTATTTAGTGCTACAAAATTTTCAAAAGTGCTGTTAACTTTCATTAACCTTTCTCCTCTGACCTCGGTGTTTTTATTAGTGTTCTGGTATTTAGACTCCCTCCCTCATTCTGCTATAAATACTGTCTGTAAACTGTGTTCGGGGCCTCTGTTTCACTGACTCGTCAGTGACAGGGTCTTCAAACGCAGGAATGCCTTTGAATAAAAATTATAAAGACAAAGTCCGGATTTTCTCTTATTGTGAGTTAATTTCTCTCCCACTTTGATAAGAAAAATTCTATTATAGAACCACGCAAGACCAGCCCAGAGGAAACATCACGTCCTAAAAAGAGTGATTTAAGATTTATTTCTTCTTCACTAAAATATTTGCATCTTAGCTCCGCTTTGGTCTCCTCCAACATGGAGGAGTCATGTTCCACTTTCTGGGTGATTCATGATGCATCTTTCAGTAGATTCTGCCACCTGAGCTGTGGATTTTTGCAGCTCCTCCAGAGTTACCATGGTCATCTTGGCAGTTGTCTGATTACTGCTCTCCATGTCCAGCCTGTCAGTTTAGGTGGACGTTCATATCTTGGTAGGTCTGCAGGTGGTCCTTCTTGTCTCCGTGTTCATTTAGACATTCATGCATTTTTCCTTCCACGTCACAGTTCTGGACTACTAGGTGTTGCTCTGGGGTTGGAACAGGGCTAAATAGCAACAAGTTTTGAGGGTGTGAATACTTTTAACAGCTCTGCTTGGTCTAAATTTCAGTCCATGCAGAGTTGCACCATCATCTCCATTTAGATGCACTTTCCTCTCAGCTCCAAGCTGTTTGTTCTAACAATCGTTAAACAAACCTTCAGCCTCTGCAGCTCAGTGTCTTGCTGCTAATCCAATCAGTTCTGGCAAATGTGGCTCGTCCCGAATCTTAAAAGCTCTGCTGTGATTTATTTATCACTTTGTTATCTGGTCATGCTTGTGTCTGTGGCTTCTGCTGTCAGGCTTTTAATGTGGTGGAGACGGATGTTCATCGGTGGTCAGTGTGAAACGCGCTGTGATGTTTCTGTGTGATCGCTGGACAGCGTTGGTTCTGGGTGTGTGCAGCAGGATGTCTTCAGTTTGAATTGGTGGAGCTGAGCAGGTGCAGCATGCAGATATGGGTTAGCTGGGTGTGTCTTCTCCATCTCTCGCTCAGGGTTGGCCATTAGCGTCTGCAAGGCCTTCGCCTCCCATTCTCTCCACACACAGAGCGGCTTTGATGTGAATCAACCCAGCAGACTGCAGTGAAAGAGGCCTTTAACAGGAAGAGGAGAGATGAGTTGTGTATCCTCCACTGTCTCCATTTTGTGGATTCTCCACACTCTGCTGCTGCAGCATCACCGTGTTGTTCTCCTTCCCTCTGCAGCCCACCCCCTTATCTCAGTTCTTCTCTGTATTCCAGTTAAAATCGATGCTCTGGGATGGAAACACTTCCTCCCTCAGCCGTTGTGAGGACAATAGCAGCTTGTATAAAAACAGGGGGGGGCGTTGCTGTTCCTCTGCTTTCTGGATGCCTTCCTACAGGATGGACGCTGAGGAAACATCTAAAGTCCAGGTAGGATGGATTCATCCTGAGCTCTGCCCTTCTGCACACAGAGCTCTACGTGGCTGAGGACCAACTTACATTACCAACTCCCTCTGCATCTGTAATCCTTTTAAAACTATGCTCTTACTTACTGCCAGCTTAGTGAAGGTCCTTCATAACAGCTGTGGGAGGATCAGAGATGCAGCAACGCAACATTATGTCTCAGAGCTCTGGAACCGCTGCCTGCTCAAACTAGAGCAGCTGATTTTAGATCATTAAAAGCTGTGTGGTAGAACAGGGAGCAACCTGAGCTCCTATTGTTCCGGGCCTGCCCAAGAGTCTCCTCCCAGAAAACCTCCAAAGGAAGTCATCCTTTCAATGTGGAGGAGCAGCAGCTCTTCTCTGAGTTTCTCCTGGATGATGGAAGGACACAGGCTCCTCCAAAGTAGGAGCTCATTTCAAGTAGTGGCACCTGGGACCTTATAACAGGAAGAAACCTCCATTAGAATCAAAACAAGTATGTACACCCAGCTTAGGGCTGAGAGGACAGGAAGGAGACAAAGATCCTCCAAGAACTACAAGAATAGAAGAGCTCAGATACCTGGTGCCTAAGATGGAAGGAAAACAATGTAACAAGGAGGCAACAAGCTGTCAGTAGCAACCTAACTTTGTTAGATAGTTCATGATCTCATTATTTAAATAACGTTGCACCAAAGTTCTGCAGAACAGTGATTAAACAGAACCAAGAGAAATGAATGAGCGTATTGGAACAAAGAACACAGTCGACTGTTTTGTTAAACGCAATGAAATAAATATTATTTTATTAAAATATCATCTGACATTAAACTGAACATGCTGAATAAATGGGAATATCTAGAAGCATCGTCTCACATCTAAGCAGCTCTCATTTGTGAACTCAAGCTGTTCTACAAAGTAGGAGCAGGAAATTCAGAGGAACATCTGGGAGCATCTAAAGCTTGTGTTTGTTTCACATCAGGGCTTAATATGAAACGTTTTGGTGTAAAACGTCCTGACAGGTAGGGGTGGCCTTTTATCTTAATGTTTATTGTCAACATTTTCTTATCATGATACAAATTTGGATGAAAAATTTCAATTCATGACATTTGAATACCCTAGAAAAAAATAGTTGGAATTTAGATTTTTACTCCTTTCTGCACTGTTTGTTCCACGAGTGCATCAATAAATTAGAAAAGCTGATTAAATGCAGCCGCTGTGTGCCGATTACCCTGTAGCTGGTATCCTGAAGGAGCCGGGGTAAAATGGGAAGGTGTTTGTGGCTCTGCTTACGGTGACCTTCAGGCTCAGCCATAAAGTCACCGACAAAGAAGTTAGAACATAAATATCCTGATAGGGTTTTAGGTCCATATCGCTCAGCCCTGCTGCCAGGAGTACCATAAAAACCAATAAAGAGTTGAAATGAACCAGTAATGGATGGAAAACCAACACTGACTTTCTACGGTGCCGTTGGTGGTTCTAGGGACTCGGGTTGCAGCCAGATGTGGTCGCCCCACCCTGCCCCCCCTCCACACCTGTTTTCTTCATGTTTTCCCTTCATCTGATCTTCCTCGTCTTTGTCCATCATGTCTCCTCCCTTCGGTCCTCGGATGATCCTTTCCAAACAAGCCATGCTGGTATTTGAAGAGTGAATTGACTTAATGACTGGATGGAAAGTGAGCACTGAGTCATATCTTGTGAATCACGTGGATGAGTCACTCATATTTAATGAGAGGGAACAGTGCCATTTCTGCCTCTTCATCACTAATGTCCCTGCTCTCATTTTCTCCTTAACCCTCCTCACCCCTCAATCACCTTCTGTTTCCAGGTTCCTCTCAGCATGGAGTGACTTTGTACCATTTTTCACATCTCCTCCCTCCTCTCGCTCCAAGTTGTTTGGTTTTGTTGTTACTGTCATAACAGCCAGTGCTCTCCTCGCCTGCACCTGCCTCCCATCATCATCCTCATCCTGCTCAGAGCTTTTTTCCTTCTCTTCAGGCTGAATGTCACCTTCCTTCTGCTGAGGAAAGGAACGCCAGCAGTCAGCTGCAGAGCTGTGACTCTAACGAGCAGAAACACCCAGAAGGTGTAGAAAGGAAGGCAGTGGGAGGTCATCAGGAGAGGCTGGTGCTCCTTCTGGGAGAAATGTAGATAACCCGGAGAGAGGATGTGAAAGAGGAGGCGTATGGAAAGCAAGGACAGCATGAAGATTAGGTTTTATAGTAAGGCTTCATTGTAGCAACACTGCGGTTTGGACACCATAACTATTTAGTAAAGAAACCCCATTCTGGGTCAGCCTACTGGTTCCTCCTCTGCCCACTGGTTCTCTAAGCAAAGATACATGAAAACCTTCAAAATAAATCTGGTTTTATTGCAGCAGCAGATTCTCACACTGACAAATGGAGAATAATCCAACCTTGAACTGAAGAACATTTATTCAGTAGGGAGATGCTTACCCCCACCCCCTTTATGCCAACAGACCACTCTTTTTCTCCTGTAACATTTCAGAACCAGAATCAACTTTATTGGCTAAGTTTGTGAAAACAAACAAGGAATCATGCTTCGCCTTCCATCGCTCAAATCATAAATTAACATCAGTTCACACAACGACCACAGTGCGGAAAAACTCTTCAATGAGGACAAGGAGCAGGCCGACATGTGTGTTTTATTTTAATGTATTTAAAAGATGGTAGGCAGGCTGTGATGGTCCAAATATGCTACTTTGTTTCCAGCAGAGTAGCCGCCTACTCAGGCTGTGAGGTGTTCACGGTGCAGACAGCGCTCTGTAGCGCCACTTGAAGGTAAAAGCCTAAACAGTTTACGTGCAGGGTGTGTGGGGTTTGCAGAGATGTTAGCTGTCCTCCTAACCCTAGACCTGTATAAGTCCTGGATGGAGGGAAGGTCAGCCCTGATGATCCTCTCTGCAGACCTGATTGGTCGTTGCAGTCTGGACCTGTCCTGTTTGGTGGATGAACCAAACCACACTGAGATGGATGAAGACAGGACAGACTGTATGATGGCAGTGGAGAAGATGACCAGCAGCTCCTGTGGAAGGTTAGGTTTGACATCTTCTTTGGAAAAAACACAGTAAAAAATATATATTTTTATTTTCCATCTTTTTGTATTTATATTTCAAATGTCTTCATGGAGAGAAAAGTTGAATCAAAGTCAAAATCCTTGTTTGTGTCACAAACTTGGCGAATAAATCTGGTTCTGGTTCTGAAATAAGGAAGGTTAACCAGTAATATGAGCAACCTGTCTACCATGAGTAAAAATGTAGATTAGCAGATTAACTCCTGGAAAACAAAGACAATGTATGATTATTAAATCAAGTCATGTCTGTCTCTATAGAGGTAGAGTCAGCAGACAGAATGTTTCAGATCCAAAACCCTGAGGTAAACAAAGAAGGATCCAGAGTCAAAAGCCACAGAATTAAAGGGAGAACATGACAGAGGAGGTGGCAGCAGCACAAAGGCCCAATAATGTGGCTCAGTGAGACGGATAAAGAGCTCTTTGTGTGTTTGTATTTTGGTGGTTGGGGGTTGCATCTGCTATGTGTGAGACGGCTCAGTTTACCCACAGGGCTGAGAGGCTGAATGGAGCTGTGTGGTACCGTGCCTCTGGCTAATCTTCTTCTGTCCTCAGTCTGCACCAGAGTTAGATCTGAAACCCATTACACCAACACTATTTAAGATTTTACCGTCTAACCTAAGGATAGGTTGCTGTTTGTTCTCATTATGCAGCATTAATTAAATAGTTCATGTGTTTATTATGTGAATGTCTTGCTTCTAATGCAACTTGGAGCTGTGTGTGACCATAACATGGCCATCCTTTATGAGGCCAATCAGCAGCAAGCAGAGCTCCACAGTGAAGAAGTAAATTCATGCAGTTTTTTTTACTAATAAAAATTTGAATAGTGTGGCGTGCATTTATATTTAGCTCTCAGAGTCATTGTTTCATGGACTTTCTCTACAATCTATTATTATTTATTATTAGTTATTATGTTTATGTGTGCTTCTGTTAGCCTGCAATAAAGGATTATTCTATTCTATTCTACGTATTCTGCTCCAGAGTGTTGGCAAAAAAAAATTTTGGTTCTGGTCTCCACCTTCTCAGATGTTTGCTGAGTCTCCTACATGGTTTTTGGTTTCTGGCTTTCTTCCTGACACTCTTCCATAAAGATCAGATTTGTGAAGTCCACGACAGATCATTTTCCTGTGGACAGATTCTCCCACCTAGGCTGTGGATCTCGGTAGCTCCTCCAGAGTTGTTGAAGCTGCAGTAAGACACAGACTAAATCACACACAGATGGACTAAGCTTGCTGATCCCAGGTCTGCAGAAGGCAAGGACAGGATTTTATTTAGGGGCATCAGTGTACAGGGGTTATATCAGTTTCTTTCCACTCAGACATAAAATCCTATGAAAATTCATAGAAGTTTAATGAGGCAAAATGTGGAAAATTAAATGTAGGAATAGTTTCTGTTTTAAAATTAATAATCTCTTTGTTGGTTGGTTTTCCTCTCTTTGACTCCTTTCTGTTATCTGTCGTCTTTCTTGCTCTCTTCGATTTGCTGAGGATTTTTCTCATCTCTTGATCCACAGCATAGAATGAAGACTAAGCAACCTGACATAAAACCTTGCTTTAGTCCATGTGCTTCTTCTCTCTGCTCCATTGTGATCCAAACAAGCTCTGCTTCACATCAAAGTGAACATTTGGCACCAGCTACAAATCATATGTTTGATATCCTCTGTTAGTATTACCACACAGTTTGATCTTGTCTAGTGCTGCAAAGAGCCGTGACGTAACTGGCAGAGCAGAGCAGTGAATATGGTAATCCTGTCAGCACGCTGTGGATGATTGTAACACGCTCTAACTGTGACCAGATCTGCTGTTGTGGAGGATAAAAGTATCATATTGCAAACCAGAAGAGCACATTTCACACCAGCTGTCAGCCCGTTGCTGCTTTGGTTTCCGTCGGTCAGGGCGTTCGCTGGTTTCCTCCCTGGAAGAAGTTCTTCTCATTTCACATGTAAAAAGGTCCAGCAGAAAGAAGAGCAGATAAATTTATGTTTTTATGGTTGGTGGTCATGATCTTGTTTCAAAGCTACAGCTCAGGCCAGGTGTCTTCATACATTCATAAGCTAAATGCATTTTTTAAAGTGAGATATTGTGGATTTTCTCCAATCTGTCCAGTAGAGCTGGTGTTTGCAATGTTGCTTCAGAGCAAGAAGGCCCTGGGTTCCAGTCCCAGCTGGAGCCAGTCTGTGTGGAGATGGCATGTTCTCCTAATGCATGAGTAGGTTCTCTCTGGGTTCTCTAGCTTCCTGCCACAGTTTAAAACCATGCATGTTAGGTTAGTTGGCCACTGTTCTTCAGTGTATTTCCATGGTACCCTGTGATGGACTGGTGACCGGTCCAGGATGTCACAGATTAACCCTGATGAAAACCAGGGAAAATGTTAGAAGGATTCATGCTGTTGGATCATAGCCAGGTCCTACGTGGGGCTTCAAAAGGTCATCACAAAGTCACAAAGTCATCAAACTGGATTTAAACTCAAACAGGCTGAAGTTTCAGACCTTCAGCTTAGTGGTGATCAGCTCCACTGTTCTTAATCACTTTAAAAATGAGCTTACACATGCTTGATGTGAGTGTTTTCAGTAGGCGGGTGAGAACGTTGCTCCATTCAATGCAGATGGCTTCATGAAGGACATCCATAGTCTGGACCTGATATAGTGAGACCTATATCAGTATGGTCCAGCATCTCCAGAGATAAATTCTCATTCCTGTTGAAGGACCCAGTTTTCCTGTTACTAGGCTGCAATCAGCACAAACAATGGCCTTAATTTGGGTCTAGGACCGGCCGTGTCCTAATGCACAGCCTGTTGGATCCTCCTGGACAGCACATGGGACATTTTTGAGTTTACCTCTTGACTTTTTGTCCCATGTCCCTCAAGACGACCCCAAACACACATCCAGTCTGGATGTGTGTTTGGGGTCATCATCCTGTTGAAACACCAGAGTAAAGGAGCTGTGTGAACCAAACCTCTGATCTGTTGATGAAGATCCTGATCTGATGGTTCATCTAACCCATCCTTCATCTCTGTTTCATGTTAAATTCCCCTGTTGTTTAACACAGGTTGTCATGTTCTGGGTTACAGGGTCTGGGTAACACATCGACCCATTCAACCATTCAAGCAGTCACTCCTGAGGAGATCTCAGGAAACTGGAGTACCAGAACCGATGTCCAAGCGGGCTGGAAGAGAAGGTGCGAACTGTGCAGAGACCATTGAAATGGAGACGAGACCACAGAGCATGACGCCTGTCTGGTATCCAGTTGTATTAAGTTCAGGTTGTATTAGGTGCTGCATGGGATGTGCTGTCATCAGAGCCTGCAGAGGAAATAATTTAGATCAGAACCTTTAATGAATCATTCAAGACTAATAGGAAGTATTAACGGATTAACACCATCATCACAGCAGTTATTGATTTGACCTCATTGATAGAATCCAGTCAGGATCATTTTAAACAAACCTGTTCACCAATTAAATCATCTTTAGATATTTGAGCAGCAGGTGGATTAAAATCCTCCTTAGTTTAAATTCCTTGTGACTCAAAGTTTTACTTATTTAATCTGAACAATAAAGAACTGAATTAGGAAAATCTCAACCAGGAAGGTTTGGCCTGCAGAAACAGACTGTTGGTTCTATTGTTTCTGCCTTCGGGCTCATTGTGTCACGTGATCATTTTCACAGAGAAGCAGGAAGAATAGGTAGATCCGTCTGTGTTTGGGTGCAGCTGTTGCTTAGGGATCCTGGTGAGGTTGGAGCGGGGAGAGGATGTGTTAATAAGGGCATCCAGATCCTGCAGTAAGCAGGGGGATTTAGGTTGCTCCAGCTGAGATGCCTTCAGGCCAAGTCAGTCATGTTGGGCCTCGGGTGCCTTAAATGCAGTCGTTCGTCCACAAGAAACAATGATAAGCTAATACAAGGAGAAGCTGCAGACCTGATTAGCTCTTCTGTTAATATAACGCGGGTCTGGAACAAACCACAGGCACTAAACTACCTGTATTTCAGTCGTTCAGCACCAAGATTCTTGCCGAGTTCTGCTATATGAATCAAAGCCAGACTGAAGTATTTCCTGCTGGAACGACCAGATTTATATTGTAAAATACCCTGAAGGACTACGGTACTGTATATATTTCACACAGCTACCAACTGAATCCATCCAATGATCCAGAATCAGGTACAACCTCAGATCCAATGAAGTCAGAACGAGGTGTAAAATGTAGATAAAAACAGAATACAGAGATTTAAAAGTCTTGTTCAACCAAAATGAATTGAATGAATGAACTGAATCCATTACAAAGACAAAATGTTTAATGTTCAAACTGAAACTTTATTGTTTGTTTTTTGCAAATTGTCCCTCATTTTGCTGAAGACTGGCTGATAGTTACGGACCTACTGAGACAGAACCCTTGATAGAGACAACAGTCTTGTGTCGTGACCTTGTTCTGCAGAGAATGGCAGCCATGTGTAACAGGTATTTTAATTAGCCACATGCTTGTTGTTAGCTGTGGTAATTAGCCACGCGGAGCCGGAGGAAGGCAGCTGTAAACAGTTCATTAGAAATATGTTTTCATTCACGATGATTGCAAACAGAAGTAAATATGCGTTTGTAGAGAACAGAGAAAAAATGCAGAAGAATGGTCAGAGATTAGTCAGTTTCTGGTAATCAGCTAGACCGCTCTTTGCTTTGCCTCGTGCAAATATGCAAGAAGAGCGAAATCATCTCATCATCATTGTAACTAATTTCACGGGAGGAAGATGTTGGTGTGGCTGTTTGCTTCAGCGATCCATTTTCCTGTCTCTACTTCAACATCTTATGTTTAGAAACTCTCTTCTCTCTGGACTTTGTTCTGCTCAGAGACAGAAGGTGGGTCAGCAGAGATGCAGAGGTACAAGCTTGGATCAGGTAGAAAAGGAAACTTTATCTGGGCCTCTGCTCATCGGGTTAGAGCAGAGGACCTCTGCTCATCGGGTTAGAGCAGAGGTGGAACACTGTATGCAACATTAGGTTAAAAGATGGGCTACAAAGCATTCTGAACGTCTGGCAAGGTCAAGGTCAAATATATGTCAGTCAGTCAGTCCGTCAGTCATTTTCTATACCGCTTCATCCATAGCTGGTGCCTATCTCCAGCAGTCTATGGGCGAGAGGCGGGGTACACCCTGGACAGGCCGCCAATCCTCAAATGTATGTATGTATGACAATTTCCAAAAGTGTAGTACACACAGAAACCAAAAACACACAACAGTGTATTTAGATACACAGCACGCAAATATGACCAGAATGAACATAAATAAATACAGAATACAGAATTCTTAATTAAGTATTATTATCCGGTGTTTTGGTTCCTCTCTGAGGCGCTCGTGTCTGGTCAATATACCTGCAGCTGTTCTGTTTCTGGCCTCAGAGGTTCTCTAGAGAACATTAGAGAACAACTAGCATCATGGAGACCAAAGAAACAAGCAGACAGGTCAGGGAGGAAGGTCTCGAGAAGTTTAAAGGTTCCACAACAAACTCTCACACAGCTCTGTTCAATCCATCATCTGAACATAAAGAGAGAATGGACCACCTGCAGACCTACCAAGACATGGAGGTCCACCTAAACTGACAGGCTGGACAAGGAGAGCATTAATCAGAGAAGCTGCCAAGAGATCCATGGTAACCCTGGAGGAGCTGCAGACATCCACAGCTCTGGTGGGAGAATCTGTCCACAAGATGAATATTAACCACAAAGGAGACACAGCAAACATGTGGAAGAATGTTCTCTGCTCAGAAGAGACCAAAACTAAACGTATAAATGTTGTGTGTGGAGGAAAGCTATCACTGCACATCCCCCTGAACACACCATCCCCACAGTGAAATAGGGTGGTGGCAGCATCATGCTGTGGGGACAGGGAAGCTGGTCAGAAGTGATGGAAGATGGATTGAGCTAAATCGAGGACAATCCTGGAAGAAAATGTGCAAGATGCTGCAGCAGACCTGAAACTGGGGTGGAGGTTCACCTTCCAGCAGTACAACCACCCTGAACATACGGCCAGAGATACACTGGGTGGTTTAGATCAAAGCATACATGGCCCATTTAAAGTCCATATCTAAATCCAACTGAGAATCTCTGGCAAGATTTGAAAACAGATGTTCACAGATGTTCTCCATCCAGTCTGACAGAGTTTGAGCTGCTTTAATAAGAAGAATGGAGAAAACCTTCAGTCTGTAGATGTTCAAAGCTGGTGGAGATGAACTCTAAAAGACCTGCAGCCAGAGGTGGTTCTACAGAGTTCTGACTCAGTGGGGCTCAATGCAAATGCACATTACACTGATCAGATTTCATATGTGTAAACATTAATAATGCATAATGTTCCTTTTACTGAACAACTATGCACTAGTTTGTGTTGACCTGTCAGCAAATCCCTCTAA
This sequence comes from Crenichthys baileyi, assembly GCA_036173005.1. Lineage (NCBI taxonomy): Eukaryota > Metazoa > Chordata > Actinopteri > Cyprinodontiformes > Goodeidae > Crenichthys > Crenichthys baileyi. The sequence goes on along the minus strand of JAHHUM010002028.1, from coordinate 344,176 downwards.
ACACTGAGCTCTGTGGGTGTGATTACTTTATAAGACACACTGAGCTTTGTTGGGGCACAATGCTCAAGAGGTATGATTACTTTATAAGACAGTGTAAATTTGCATTGATGAAGAATCTGGTGGGTAACGCGTCTTCTTCCTCCTTAATAACAATCATAGATGAAGACAGCTTGGAATTTAGGACAGACCTTCTGCATTGGTACAGAGCAGCAGAGCAGGCAGGAAATTATGCAGCCCAAACTGTCCCAAATCCTCTAAACCTGGAGACTTAAAAGAGAAACTTTTATAAATATTCATGCCTCAGAGTTAACCGAACTTCTGTCACTCAAACTGTCATTCTCCTTTAAGTGCAAGTGCAATCGCTATATAAGTTCAGTCCATTTACCATTTGTGGCCTTTTCCCCCATGCTACATATGTGACCTGACATGAACATGCCTGAACATGGCTATGTGTTCTTCAGGCAGAAGACTTTATCTGTTCCCAAAGTGCAGCTGAAAACTAGGGTGACAGTCAAAGCTCCAATGCCATGAAGGGAGCTGCCTGGGGAGATCAGGTCAACAGAGTCAGTGACCTCTTTTAAATTGTTTCTGTTTCCACTTTTTTTAAAATCAAATTTGGTTTAACAGCAGCAAAAAAGGCAAGTTTTTCATCCATTTTCTGTTTGTTTTACCTTCAGAAATGTGAGGACATATTAAAGGGCAGCTTTTCTTTTTCAGTTTTGTCCAGGCTTGTAACTCATAATAGTCATGAATTATTTCTGCATCAAAAATCAAGAAACATAAGGAAAATAGTGAATAATGTTGCCTAGAACACAGCCAGGAGCTCCTGAAGATCAGTGAGCGGTCGAACAGAACACAGAACCGGGTATCTGCAGCCTTCAAGTCTCAAAAAACACCAGAACATTTCTCCCATCTGCTGTGTCACCAGAATCCCTTGTACCCTAGAGCCATGCTGTGATTGCACGTCTCACTTTTCTCCACATCAGTCTCTGCCTCACTCATCAGGGTTTAACTGCACTACAGTAATGCATAGTTAAGCCCAAAGTATTCATACCCCTGGTGGATTTGGTTTTCTTTTTATTCAATCAAGAAGTCTGATTTCTGATAGGACAGTCCATCCAGAGTAGGAGACAGTCCAGTCCGTCTGCAGTTGGGTTCCAGAGTCCCAGCCTTGCATGGAGGTGAGTCCAGCTATATCTAGTCACATCAAGTCGGTAAGGACACAACAACCCACCAGTCTGGCCCAGAATTAGGATGCCCAGGTCCCCACCCTTGGCTATAGTCCCACTCATGCTGGACCCAAACTCAACTCCTCTCCCAGCAGGCGGTGGGCCCGCCGACGAGCTGAAGCCAGGAACGGCAAACCCCCAGGGTTACACGGTTCTGACACTTCTCCGCTGCATCAAGGTTCTGATTCTATGGAGAAGAGCAATAGAGGTTTATGTTTTGGAGGTCGGGAACCTAAAAGGCTCTATTTGTGTCAAAAAAGACCTTTTTAAAATGACTCTTCTGCTTCAGAAGAGCATAGACATGATGACTGGGATTTGATCACATGTCACACTTTAAAATCTTTTGGTTTTCTGGCTCTAAAAGAATATTTTCCTCATGAAAACGTGCTAACAGAGCGAAGAAGGGTCGTCGTTCTGTCGCTTGGCTCTTTTCAGCCAGCCTTTGTTTTTGTTTGTTTGTTGTCAAAGCTGAGCTTCTCCTTCAGATCACCACCCTCTGCTCTCCATCTGATCTGGCCCCAACCTCCTCCACCTTTCTAATCTGTTCTGCACAAAATGCATGTGTGTTTTATGTTCAGGCTTAAAACAATAGAGGCTCTCTGGCACACAGGTGCATGTTTGAGATATATATATATGTTGAGGAAAGAAGCCATTGTGCTGAGGGGATGGAGATGTGGCTGGACAAAAAGAGAATACTCCTGAATGATTCATGATGAAGAGATGGCCGCATTCAGCACAGAAAACAATCACACGTGGATTCATGAATGCATGAGCGCTTCCAAAACACACTTAGTCTGAACCGTACACACACCAGCACACTCACACACAGGGGGCAACAGCCACACACACCGCTTACCATGATCTGACACACACACATACATCACGCTCGGTTGAACAGACTGGACGTCCGCTTCAGGAGTTGTGCAGCTTTTTGGGTGGTGTCAGCGGACTGTCATGGAGTTGGGACAGGACATCCTGCAGTGGACTTGTTGTGTCACAGGGAATGAGTGGGAGGGTGCTACGTGCAGAGAGGGAGCAGATAAGCAGAAGCAATAAGCTGAGAGAGAAAAAAGGGCCAGGACGGATGGAGAACGGGAGCGCTGTGTTGTGTGCCTGCGTGGGATGAATGCATACTCACAAGCTTTCAGCTCAGTTAAAAATACATCAGCATTTGTAGAAAATGGATGAAATTGAATTTCTATTCATGTGGGAATTTTTTCCTCGTTTTCAGCAGACCTTACAGACTAGCCACCAGGAGGTTAACTGGTTCCCAGCATTTTATGACCATCAACCAACATGTCACTCTGTCCAATGTTGGGATTTAGAGTTAGATTTTGAAATGTTTTACTGGATTCTCACAGCAGGGAAGTCCTGGGTTCAACCCTTTCTGTTGCACATTTCCCTCCTACCATGTGAAGCATGAATGTTTCGTTGACCAGAAACTAGCCCCAGTGTATAGATGTGAGTGTGTGTTTGCCCTGTGTGTCTCTGTGGAAACCCTGTGTGTCCTGTCCAGGTAGTACCCCCCATCATCCAAGGACTGGATTCATGTATGGAACAAAGACGAGAAAAAGCAACATTTCAGTGCAGTTTTTCTCTCAGATTCAGTAGAGCATCAGAAGCTACGTTTTTGCCTTATAATTGTGTGTAAAACAGTTTCAGAGTGAATGAGTGACTCAAGTTTCTCCTCCATTTGTCACTGACACTGTCTAGTTGCTGGATCAGCCTAATCTTCAGTATTTGTTGACGGGGATGGTGAGTGGTTTGCCGGCCTGGGATGGTGGTGAGATCCTGGCGCTGGGATCCTTGGTATGGCTGTGGTTGGTGAGGGAGATGTTGTTATATGGATCCAGTGTGTTTGGAGGTTTCTGGTAAGTTGGGGGGTTCATGACCTGTATGAGCCCTGAGTTCTGACTGTCTCCTTCTCATTCATTCTTCCTCCTTTTAGAGCAAATCTTTTCTAACTCTGCAGGGCAACCAGGCCCACCATGTTGTTTCCAGCAGCCTTCTGGACAGAGCAAAAACTAACAAACAAAAATAGACGGCAACAACCAGGGATGCACGATATATCGGCATTGTCATTGGTATCGGATGATGTTAGTCAGTCAGTTTCTGTTTTAGGTCCAGAAGAATCAGATTTGCTCAAATTTTCCTCAGTAAGGTTTCCTGATGAATTGAGATGGATCTGCATGATGGTGTGAGGAGGAGGACGTTCACGCACCTCTATCCTTCTCTTTCTGTTTCTCAAGGCTCTGATTGGTTGAGAGCTTATTATACAGCATGTGATTTCCTGACCAATAAAATCCTGGCTGAAGTTCGTTTCAGACCTCATGAGGGGAGATTTAAACAACCTAAATCCTTTAACAAAATCTCCCTTTCATGGCCACAAGCTTCTCTCTGAGGTCTGCTGGAAATCTCTTTGTTTCTGAGGCTTTTTGTCTACAGTATTCTGGAGATTTTGGGAGGTTTTAGTGGAGGTTTCTCTAGTAGAAGGTCTGACAGCTTCCTGCTCTGTTTCTCACCTCTGAGCTCTGGGATGGAAGTCAGATCAGATGTTTGTAGTTTTTCTAAAGGTATCTGGTAAAAACTGATGGAACTGCTGGGCAATCTGCTCTCTTCTGGAAATCCAAGCCTCAGTGTAAGTAGCACAACCCAACAAACTCTGATTGTGTGTGTGTGTGTGTGTGTGTGTGTGTGTGTGTGTGTGGAAAGAGTACATAAAGTCCTTCAGTTTTAATACATTCATGCATCAGCACTTATCCGCTTCTTTACTTAAACTTGAAACAAAAATCAGCCATCAGCAACCCCCCCATCCCCCCCCCCCCAACCCACACACACACACACACACACACACACACACACACACACATCCATTAGCTCATATTTAACCTTTTTGAAAATCAAATGGAAATCAGGACAATAATGGACCATTAACCTTCTCCTCCATCCAGCATCTGGATCTCTGATCTCTTAGCATCGAACTCTCTGTTTCCTGCGGCCCCATTATTAGAGTCTGTGTTCAGTCAGAACGTGTTCATGCAGAGGGTCTGACGTCCAGCAATAATCCATTCATACAGCCATCACCAGTTACTTCTCCACAACGAGACCCAGGCAGTGCTGTGAAGTTGGATGTGCGGACCTGGACCTGACAACCTTCACAAAGCTGCAGGGAACTGCAGAGGAGCAGTTGTGAGTAATGAGGAACATCAACACAATCGGTGCTTCAAGCAGTTCAACCTCTGGATTTAGAACAAGAAGTCAAAGCTTCTCATTAAGAAGTGATGAACAAGGATCACATGTTATTGGTTTAACTGATTCTCATCATATTACTGGTTTATAGTTACTGGTTCAGTTTGATGGCCAGTTGGCACACAGAACCTGTCTGGTGACAGAGAGACGAGTGAGGAAGTACAGTAATATTAATTCTGTTAACATTTATGCTATTGTTGAATCAATACGGTGATGAATTTCTAAACGACAATCATGAAGCTCCCTGGATTAAAACCTGTTTCCTACAGTAACGTAAAACGTTTATATAAAACGTATCGGGTCCTTGACCAAATGGTTAAAATCTGTTTAAGCCTCAGTGCTTTATGTTGTTTTTCTTTAAGAGGTGGATCTAAACTCATGGTTGTGATATAATGTTTCTGACCTCCTCAGCCTGCCAAAGGCTTCTACAGGAGCCTGGTAATAACAAATGTTTTAAAGCAGGTTTGTTGAAGCAGGAAAAGTGTCCCTCAGGCAGGACTCCAACCCTAAAGGCCAGGCCTATCCTGACCTGATCTGACCTGTCCTGACCTGTCCTGTCCTGGCCAGGCCAGGCCAGGACGTGTCCATCCCTTTTCTGAAAAAACACCCGGAAGCAGAAGCTGCAGAACCACAGGAACCTCTCAGATGTTGTGAACCCAGATCCTTTCTCCTCCTTCCCATCAGGGAATGAGTTTGCTCCAGATTCTGCTTGACAGCATGGCAGATACAAGCTGCAGCTCCTCTGGTCTTTCAGGAACCGACCTGAACCCAGTTTACAGTAACAGGGTGTGCATTGTCGCTTCCTCCAGTGCAGTTCCTCTGCAGAGGAAAGGCTTCATCCTCAGCTTACCCAGCTGTCTCAATTCACCTGACAAAGAACATGAAGATAACTGAGGTTCTCTCGTGGTTCTGGGTTCTGTAGCAGTTAACTATTCAGAGCATGTCAGAACAGAGCCGGGCTTTTCTTAGTGGATATCTCGCTAACATTTCCTGTATGATTTTTACTGAAGGACCCAATAAATCCTGGGTAAGATTGTGACTCTTTAGAGGTCCATGTTGTTGTGGAAGCAGCTCCGTGGTGAGGTGATGAAGATGCGCTGAGGACGGTCATTAGAGCATTAAGTGCTGCTTGTGTTTCCCTTCATTATTGATTAAAGTGACGGTGAAACATTGGACTGCTTTTCCCGGGTCAGCAGGGAGTTCTGCAGCTCGGCTACAGATGAGGTTGACTTCCTGCAACGACCTGAGACAGTTGGACCCTTCTGGTTCTGCAGATCAGAGGAACATTTCCATTAACTCCACAGCATCTCTATACCAGCCTGGTCACTCCAACATCTCCTTCTTACCTTCACTTAACTTCATTTGAATCCAAATCCCAAGATGTCTTCTTCTCTTAATGACATTGTTACTTTTGAGGATTTTACTGAAACTGTTAAGCTCTCATACACACACTTTGAGATGTTAGTGATGCTATCTTAAGATCAAAGTATCTGGCTTGATTTCAAAGCTGGAGTAGACCATTTTCACTGAGAGACAGGCAGCCTGAGAGGGCTTTTGATAATCTTCACTGTCTGATGAGATCTCCTTTGAAATGTTTTCAGCAAACGAAGACAAAGACACAGAGTTGGAAGGAAAGTTGCGAGAGAGAGGACAAATAAAGAAGAAAGGAGGGTAGGAGAGGATGGCAAGAGAAAGTGGACAGAAGAAAGAACGAGGAGCTCTGCAGCGGATCTATTTTTGAACATCATTTGCATTGCTCTTTCTCCCAGCCTCTTCCTCTGTCTCTTATAATCACACTCCATCTCTCATGCCTCCTCCTCTCCATGTTTATTAGTCATCTATCAGAAACGGACATGTAGATGGAAGAAAACCCATCTGTGTAATTTATTCTGCTGTTTCAGGCCGTGTTCACTCCTTCTCCGCGCTGACATCCATTTGTCAGACACCTCTTCCTCTTCCGAATGAATCCATTTGCCTCTGAATCGCTCCGTTCCTGCATCTCTTTATGGGGAAGAAATTGCAGTTTGGCAACAAATGCTGAAGGATGAAATGAGCGCTGGAGTTGTGATGACTCAGTGGGTTCAGAGATGTTCGTGCAACATCAAATCTGACTCAAGACTTCTTCTTCATCTTGTTGCCCTTCTCTAGCCTGCTTCTGCATAACTGCTGCAATGAAACAGTTCAAGAGACTCGGGAGAGATGTGCAATTTGATTTGTCTGAGTGGAACAATTAAAACTTTTATTTTCCTTTACTTGTTTTGGTTTTGCACTGCAGAGAGAATGTATTCCTATTATCTGTTCTGTTCAAAACATAACTTTATTCTAGGGGTGTTTCTAAAATGAGAAAAATCCACAACTCATGTTGAATATGACGGATTATCCTGATTATAAATTAGAGATGGAATATTAAGACATCTGTTTGAATGAATGAGAAGATAAATCCAGATGAACAGAACCTCAGAACACAACAGAAGGCTCTGGGGCTGTAGGTGGAAAACCAGATGGGTTTCATTGTTTCTTCACAACATGCAGGACCACCTCTCAGATCAGCACTGGAACTTTTGATCAGATTATTTACATTGTGAACTCCTTCCGTTTGCAGCTTTTCTCCTCGGTTTCAGGTGTTTTCAGGTGCAGGTTTGGACTGAGGTTTTCTCTTGGGGATTTTTCAGATTTGTCCCAGTCTAACCTGCAGTTCATTGCTATTTAAAACATGCTGTAGAAGAAAAAAAGTGCAGATTTGATCCGTAAGACGTGAAGATGAAGATGAATGAGCTGGACCGGAACTTCCAGCGCTCTTACAACACTGTTGCCTAATGATTTTTGCACATAATTAACCACAATCTCAACTCTGTTCTGGTTGCAGGTGTCAGGAAGGACTGATCTCACCTGACAACTAGGTAAGTGAAATCTGAGACGGACTAATCTAACTGCAGTAACTAGTTGGCAGAAGAATCTGGGCTTTCTTGCAGTCATCTGCCTCAGAACCAGAACTTCCTGGATGTTAGGACTGAGACATAGTTCTGAAGCTTTGCCTGGTTGAACGTGGTCAGTAGAGGCCAATGTATAGAACTGTATAGACTGTTCCTACATAGATGGCTCTGCATGTGGAGATATACAGGGGTTGGACAATGAAACTGAAACACCTGGTTTTAGACCACAATCATTTATTAGCATGGTGTAGGGCCTCCTTTTGCGGCCAATACAGCGTCAATTCGTCTTGGGAATGACATATACAAGTCCTGCACAGTGGTCAGAGGGATTTTAAGCCATTATTCTTGCAGGATAGTGGCCAGGTTACTAGGTGATGCTGGTGGAGGAAAACGTTTCCTGACTCGCTCCTCCAAAACACCCCAAAGTGGCTCAATAATATTTAGATCTGGTGACTGTGCAGGCCATGGGAGATGTTCAACTTCACTTTCATGTTCATCAAACCAATCTTTCACCAGTCTTGCTGTGTGTATTGGTGCATTGTCATCCTGATACACGGCACCGCCTTCAGGATACAATGTTTGAACCATTGGATGCACATGGTCCTCAAGAATGGTCCGGTAGTCCTTGGCAGTGACACGCCCATCTAGCACAAGTATTGGGCCAAGGGAATGCCATGATATGGCAGCCCAAACCATCACTGATCCACCCCCATGCTTCACTCTAGGCATGCAACAGTCTGGGTGGTACGCTTCTTTGGGGCTTCTCCAAACCGTAACTCTCCCGGATGTGAGGAAAACAGTAAAGGTGGACTCATCAGAGAACAATACATGTTTCACATTGTCCACAGCCCAAGATTTGCGCTCCTTGCACCATTAAAACCGACGTTTGGCATTGGCATGAGTGACCAAAGGTTTGGCTATAGCAGCCCGGCCGTGTATATTGACCCTGTGGAGCTCCCGACGGACAGTTCTGGTGGAAGCAGGAGAGTTGAGGTGCACATTTAATTTTGCCGTGATTTGGGCAGCCGTGGTTTTATGTTTTTTGGATACAATCCAGGTTAGCACCCGAACATCCCTTTCAGACAGCTTCCTCTTGCGTCCACATTCAATCCTGTTGGATGTGGTTCGTCCTTCTTGGTGGTATGCTGACATTCAATTCAATTCAATTCAATTCAGTTTTATTTATATAGGGCCAATTCACAACACATGTTGTCTCAAGGCACTTCACAAAAGTCAGGTACATACATTACAATTAATCCTAATCATTGAACAGTGCAATCAGATTCAGTTATTTATTCAAATTGGAAAAAAAGATTTTCTGTCTAAGGAAACCCAGCAGATTGGATCCAGTCAGTGACTTGCAGCATTCACTCCTCCCGGATGAGCATGTAGAGACCGTGGACAGTCACTGGCGTTGACTTTGCAGCAATCCCTCATACTGAGCATGCATGTAGCGACAGTGGAAAGGAAAAACTCCCTTTTAACAGGAAGAAACCTCCAGCAGAACCAGGCTCAGTGTAAGCGGCCATCTGCCACGACCGACTGGGGGTTAGAGAGAAACAGAGCAGAGACACAAAGAGAACAAAGAAGCACTGATCCAGGAGTACTTTCTATGGAAGGAAAAGTAAATGTTAATGGATGTAGCTCCTTTAGTCGTTTAATCTAGAAAGAAAGAACAGATAAACTCTGAGCCAGTTTTCAAGGTTAGAGTCTGAAAGAGAGCACATAGAGTTAGTTACAGTAAAAGCTCAGCCAGTAGCCATGTCTAGGAAAGAGAAAGGGTTAAACACTGAAAGACAGGGCCATGTGGATCATCTGTAGAGGGCGAGCATTAAGTTGTTGCCAGCAGAAGCTTGCACGATTCCCCTCTCCAGAAAGGTGTCACAGGTAGACACAGAGTCAGGCCAGGTGTAGCTTCTAGGAAGAGAAAAGAGAGAGAACAAAGTTAAAAGCTGAAATAACAGCAAATAATGCAAAATTGGAGAGTAGTGTGAGAATGTAGCGGAGAGGGTGAAAGTGGTCATTATGTCCTCCAGCAGCCTAAGACTATAGCAGCATAACTACACAGATAGTTCCAGTTCAGATTATTTAGTTAGACGGCACTTATTTACAACAATGTCGTCTCAAGGCACCCCACAAAGGGTCCCACTGATGGTCATTGTTACACTAAAAACCACAAGGATTGGGATACCCCTCTCTTTCAGACTGATTATAACCATTGGAAAAGAGAAGGGGTCATACAGTTAACAGAAATGGAGGGTGTGTTTGCACCTCAACCATAACTGAGCCGGTTTAGGCTAAACCTGACTCCCCCTTACTCCATCCAGCAGGGAGGGACGACGGCTCCCTCCCTGATAACCTAAGCCACTCTAACTATAAGCTTTTGTCAAAAAGGAAAATTTTAAGCCTAGCCTTAAAAGTAGACAGCGTGTCTGCCTCACGGACCAAAACCGGGAGCTGGTTCCACAAGAGAGGAGCCTGATAACTAAAGGATTTGCCTCCCATTCTATTTCTAGAGACTCTAGGAACCACCACTAAACCTGCAGTCTGAGAACGAAGTGCTCTGTTAGGAACATATGGAACAATCAGATCTCTGATGTATGATGGAGCTAGATCATTAAGGGCTTTATATGTCAGGAGGAGAATTTTAAATTCTATTCTAGATTTAACAGGGAGCCAATGAAGGGAAGCTAAAAAAGGAGAAATATGATCTCTCTTTTTAAATTTTCATCAGAGCTCTTGCTGCAGCATTTTGAATCAGCTGAAGGCTTTTAACTGCATTTTGTGGACATCCTGATAGTAAAGAATTACAATAGTCCAGCCTTGAAGTAACAAATGCATGGACTAGTTTTTTAGCATCAATCCTGGACAGGATATTTCTAATTTTGGCAATGTTCCGGAGATGAAAGAAGGAAATCCTAGAAACCTGTTTAATATGGGATTTAAATGACATGTCCTGGTCAAAAGTAACACCAAGGTTTTTTACTGTATTACCGGAAGTCAATTTAATGCCATCCAGGTTAAATGATTTACTAAGCAGTTTCTTTTTCAAAGACTCCGGTCCAAAGACGACAACTTCTGTCTTGTCTGAATTTAGAAGCAAAAAATGTAAAGTCATCCAAGTTTTTATATCTTCCAGACATGCTTGTAGTCTATCTCACTGGTTGGGTTCATCAGGATTTATGGATAAGTTAAGCTGAGTATCATCAGCGTAACTGAAAATGTATCCTATGCTGCCTGATAATTTGACCTATTGGAAGCATATATATAGTAAAGAGAATTGGCCCAAGTACTGAACCCTGTGGTACTCCACAATTAACCCTGGAGTTTAAAGATGATTTATCATTTACATGAGCAAACTGGAATCTGTCAGACAAATAAGATTTAAACCAGCCTAGCGCTGTTCCCCTGATCCCTACAGCATATTCTGTATCAAATGCAGCACAATGACATTACCCTGGATACCGTGGCTCTACACGATACATCACAAAGACTTGCTGTCTTGGTCACAGATGCGCCAGCAAGACGTGCACCAACAATTTCTCCTCTTTTGAGCTCTGGTATGTCACCCATAATGTTGTGTGCATTTCATTATTTTGAGCAAAACTGTGCTCTTACCCTGCTTATTGAACCTTCACACTCTGCTTTTACTGGTGCAATGTGCGATCAATGAAGAGCCAGGCTGGTCCAATTTAGCCATGAAACCTCCCACACTACAATGACAGGTGTTTCAGTTTCATTGTCCAACCCCTGTATGTGTTATGAGTAAAGCATAATATAATCTTTGGTCTCTATTAAACCCGAAGAGTGAATCAGAGCTGCCACAGAACATCTGGTAAGACTGAAACCTGTCAGCAACCACATCTTGTATCTGATCGCATTACATCCACCATGTTTTGTTCTCAAGCTGCTGTTTATTCTGGCTTATCTGGGATCTAAGCTGCACCGATAGTGATGCAGGTTAAATTGTGATGTTGATTACAGTGAAGCTGTTTGTGGAGGGTGGCCTCAACTCTTTACTGTGGAAGTGTTGAACAGTATAAATTGTCCGTCAGTCTATAAAGTCGTGTAAATTACCGTCTGAATATTATGCATTAATAAAATCTCTCTTGGGTCCCCCTGAAGAAAAACATTTGATCTCATTGCTGGTCGGCTTCCTTTCAGGCACTCTAGACTCATCTAGGAATAAAATAAAACGTGCCTGGGAAGGTGAGGCTAAGATTGAGGATGAAACATGGGATGAAATATGAATGAACATCAAGTCTTGCTCTATCAACGCTAGGCGTCAGTTGATTCAGTATAAGGTAGTTCATAGATTACACTACTCCAAAATTCAATTTAATAAAACGTTCCTTTGTCTCTCATCATTGTGTAATAGATGGAAGGCAGCAGAAGGCACTCTTGCACATCTTTTCTGGCCCAAAATGACATACCTTTTGATTTCTCATCTGTCTTTAAAATCATTGTAGCACCTGATCCTGGAACTGCTTTGTTGGGATGCTTTAACACTCTGGAAAACCTGGATGGTAGCATACGCACAGCTCTAACACTTGTGATGATTGCTAATCCTAAAACTCCGGAAATCTGATTTAGCTCCCAGGTTTCAGACCTTGCTGAAGGAACTAATAAGCATCCTACATGTGGAAACACCAAGATATGAACTTTCTGGTAAAATTCTGAAGTTTTCCAAGAATCCAGTATTGGAACATATGAATGCCCAATGATGCTGTCTCTATTCAACCACCTTAATGACGTATTTTCCAGACATGATGGACAGTTGAGAAGGTGACACTGATGTGTCTTTAGCCCATACTCTCGTTAACTAATGCATTTATTATAATTATTCCATGTTGCATTTGCTTTTGTCATTATTGTGACTATTGTTTGTTTCTATTTTTTATTTCATGTCAGTTATTACTGTTTGGCTATTAGCATCGTTTCCGTCTCTTTTGATATAATTCAACTTGAAAATCTTCATTAAAAAAGTGTTAAACAGTTTAAATTTAGGCATTGAGGGGTTTAGACCACCACTCCTACATGCAGCTCATTACTGAACAGATTCTGTGGAACCGGTCACTTCTAATCTGTTGACCCAGATTATTTCTTTATGGATCGGCTTCCTCAGAAGCTGCGTAGCAGAACCTGCTCTGGTGCTACATTCTTAGTTCATACTGCAGAAGAATGAAATAATGCACACAGTGTCGACATCATACAGGCTCAAATATTTATACACACCCAGAGTTGTCTTATGCCTCTTAGCAAGTTCAACTTTGACCTCCTACTTTCTGCAGCCTCAACAAGCTTCTGGCATCGTTCTGTCTGGTTAGTTGTGGTCCAGGCAGAACTGCTGGAGATCATTTAAATTTCTTTGTTTGCTGGTTTTTAATACAGGTGTTAGAGTAAGAAAGCTGATAAATACAGAAAAACGTAAAATAAGGCACAAATGAACCAAATAAGTTTGACTTGCAAGGGAGAGACAGTCCTCTGCAGAACAGCGACTTCCTTCTCACAAAGGGAGAAGTCCTTGCACCAGCCTTTTATTTACAACTCACATTCCAACAAACAAAAAGTGGGAATCGGTTCAGCCAATTCTTACAGAAATTCAACTTAGAAGAGTGGTCATTCCCATATATGGTATAAGCATGTCATGTCCAGGGATTGATCCACTCCAGACCACATTCCTTAACTTTCCACAAACCGTTTGTCCACACTAAAACCAATCACAGGAATCATCTTCACTAGAGTAGAACTTAAAACATAAACCTTGTTTAAACTAAACAATGATAATTTTTATACATTTTCCCAACAGGAGGTTTTCAACAAAGCAGGAGTTCTGAGCTTTGGGAGACCATTTCAGAAGCTTAATGTCAACCATCTTTGTTCACTTCAGAACCAGATTAGATTCTTGTTTGAGATGTTCCAACACCAACCAGCTTCAGATTTTAACCAGCTAACTGTTCATTTGAAGTGAAGTCCAAGAATCCACCTTCTTTATTATTTCAGTCAATTTGTGCTATACACTGGCAGTGAAACTGTCCCAAAGCATGATGCTACCACCATCATGCTTAACAATTGTCTTCACCTGTATTCCCCCTTACTGTCAAGGTGTGGTTTGGGGTTGGACCAAAGTGCAGACAAGAGCTTGGGAAGCGCATTCTGATGGATACAGAGCTTTATTCAAAGATCACAAAAACGTATCAAACACTGCCGGTATAAACCAGAGTCAGATCCAAACTTACATAATTACTGCAGGTACTCAAGGCAAGGATGCGGGTAGTGCGCAGGGTAGTGAATGCGAGGAACCAACAAAGCATAATGAAACAAAACCAACTAATATACAGAGAGAGACAAAGGCAAGTAATCAAAGGAACTAAGAACAGGTGAGACAAGGAGGCAGGAAGGCAGAGGGAACAGGTAAACCTAATAAAACTGAGACATGAGGAAAAGGACTAATTAACAAAACAGTGAGACAGACCTGAACGAAAACTGTGGACCAAGATAAATAAAACATAGAATCAAGAATAAACATGAACTAAAAGGAAACTGAGAAGCTAGAGGTAACCACCACCTAAGACCTAAGGACTAAACAAAGAAACCATAAAGAAACCCAGACTACAAAAGTAAACAAACCTAACCCAACACTGATAGAACAAACTGAGAATAAAGCAGATGAAACAAGGACAAACAAAGATGTAAACAATAACTATAGCTGACCTAACTAGAACTAAACCTAAGGCACTAAACTAGGAGAGGGAACAAAATGCCTAACATAAATAAACACAGAGAATCCAAGGGAGATCCAGAATTATAATAATGACAGACATAAAGCAACTATTCTAAGTGAAACAACTAAGCAAAGAGTAAACAACAAAGTCACAAACAAAGTCCAAAAATTGTCACACTCTGACACGTACAGCTAAATAAACCATAAAACTCTTCTTCAGAAGATATTTGACTAGTCCATGCGGGCAGCTGCAGGTTTCAGGGAGCAAGCTTCCTCACATCTAAGATGTGTGGAGGGTGTGGGGGGTTGTCAGTGGAGACATTTCTGGATCATCTGTGGTCATGGTCAGTAGTTTGAACTGATGATCTTGGAATCTTCTGCAGGTTAGAATGACTCCAAAAGACTTTCCCTGCTACAATTCTTCTTATATCTTTATTGAGCTTCTTCTCCACAGATGAATCCCCCCTTCCATAAAGATGCCCCACCCCAATCATTGTAAACACAAATAAAATAAAATGTTTTAAATACTAACATAGTGTTAAATAGGAGTACAAGCGATTTAAAATATAAACGTAAAATGTCTTTCTTTATTATTGAAAGATCATGATCATGCCGTTTTCTGACGGGTGGGGCTCGGCAGCTACTCTCGGCAGCTCCGGGTTTCAGGGAGTGACAGGCTCACCTGATGAGGAAACTGCTCCAACGTGTGAAAGCCAGGAGGTCATTCATCACAGCAGCTGTTCAATGAGGACAAGGTTGGAACATGAAAAGGGACATTTGTCCCGCTTTGTCCAAAATCAGTTAAGCTAAGAGCCTAGGCTCTGATGGGTGATCAAACCAGTATGTAGTATAGCTGCAGTGACAGGGGACAGAGCAGGGCACAAGAAGACGTGAGGAAGAGGACAGAGTGGAGGGAGGAGAGCGAGGAGGAGAAGGAGAGAGATCACTGAGGACTGAGAGGAAAATATGAGGGAGAAGAGGGAATAAAGAGGACAGATTCTTCCAAAATGTTTATCAGGAAGTTAATGTCAGATATAAACCTAATTAATATTTAATTTATGTTTGAGGTCAGAGTTTTGATTGTTTCTAGGCTAGTATTCATCACATGACTCCGATGTTCAGGTTGTCATCATAAAGGTGGACCACTGCCACCCTCCACCTAACACCATTGTTCACTTTGTTGGTTGAACATAGAAAACCTGAAAACAGGTGCAATATGGACTAATGAAGAACAATGGTATAACTACTACCATTACTTTTATTTCATTATTGAAAGGCAGAGGACAGGGAGGACAGAGAGGACAGGTCCCTGCTGTCTCAGGGTCTTCAGGAAGGAAGAAAGGAAATAATCAGTGAAAACTGTTCAAAAGCATATTTGGCTCAAGTTCATTTCCCTGTAGAGCTCTTTACGGTTGTACAGCTTACAACCAGAGCTTTAACATCCATATGGAAGTCATCCATTATGCGTGTGTAGCTGTGCAGCCCTGCACCCACTATCCAGTCACCAAACGCACGGGATTTAGCCACAATGCTTGCATAAAACGCCCAATAGGCCGAACCAATACTCCCATGTTAGGAGCAGTTGGATATTCTTGGATCTGCTGTAATCCTACCGTTTTAGCCAACTTGTCTCAGTAGTACGAAGTAAGAAGCCATACGTGAATGAAGAGTGCAGAGTGGTCCCTCCTCGTGCACTCAGGTCTTTGTGCTGTTATAAATATGCGGTGCGTGACGTTGTCTGTTCGATGCTCACAGAAATACGCTAGACGTGTCTGTGCTTGACCGCCAAGAATCTTTTTTTCTCGCATAAGTTTTCTCGTCGTGTCCACTAAGGAGCCAAAAGACGCAGACTGAACCCACCTGGATGACCGCCCATTATCTTACTATTGATGAGTTCAGCGAACAGCATCGACTCGTTCCCAGTGGAGGTTCTTGGCGGACGGACTCAGTATGCGCCCCCAGACCGCCATGCCTGTGGTAAGTGGTCGTTTGATCCCAGTAAGCGGAGATATCAGATTTATTTCAGGAAACCTGACGTTTCATCTTACACTTTCTTCACTTCTATCAGCAAATAGTAGTGGAATGGACATGCTTGAGTGAGCCTGACAACACGGGCAGAAGTGGCCCCTCAAAGCATAACCGATGCAGGTGGCCTCCTCAGTGGGAACACATCAGAAAGCCTGATCTCCACCTACAGATTCTGGAACGGTAGAGAGCCTAAGGGGCGCTGCCGCAGAAGAAAGCGAGAAGGGTCCAGAGTTTTTGGTTTTGTTTTGTTTTTCCCAGAACTTCTAGTGGTTCGGGACGCTCATAGGGGAAGCAGGCGTTCCCGCCAGGGTGTGTTGTGTGGAGGCGGGTGAGAGGGGCGCAACGGGAGGGAACAAGGGCCGCGCAGGAACACCAGCGGCGCGGCAAGAGTCAGCCGACGCGACGCGCGGGGCAGCTGAGACAGAACTCACATGGTGAAAAGGCAACGGGGGGGGGAAAAGGGCAATAAAATAACGAGGATGGACAGATGTACAAGATATCACTAGAAGAGCAACCAAATGAAGAGGGTTGGGTGCAGGCGGGGAGAGGTCAGTGTAGGTTGGAAATAGGGGAGGGGGGCCGGCGGGTGAAGAAAAAGGCAACGAAGCGGGAAAGAGGAGGGGGGTGGAGGGGGGAGGGGAAGCTGTGTGTGTGGGTCTCGGTGTACGGCAGGCGGGACGGAGAGGCCGCGGAGAGGGGGGAACCCAGGGGTGCAAACGGAGAGAACCGGAAGAAACCGGGGAGGGAGGGATGATGGACGAAGAAGGGGGGTGGACATGGGGGGGGGAGGAGTCGACAGCTTGGACAGGATGTGTATAAGAAGGGAGTGGTAGAGGGGAAGCAAGAAGAGGGGGGGGGCGGGGAAAGTGGGGCCGGGGGAAAGACCACCCAAGAAAGGCGGGGGGGAGGAGACACAATGCGAAAATGGGCTCCAAGCCGGACAGTATGGAAACCAGCAAAACGCGGCACATGGAGGGGGAAGGAAGGCAACACAAGGGCCGGAAAACGACAGAGGGGATGAACAAAAAAAAGGGCACGCAAAGGGAAAACAGAGCAGCAACAAACGCGGGCACGTATCTAACACATCCACTACTAACTATCAGCAGAATTAAAGAAGAGGAAGACTAATGGTCTAGGGACAATAGAAACAAGGGGGTTAAAGATGGTGGAAAATCAGGACAGCAGAGGTGCAACATAACCATTGCATGGTGAATTTTTTTGAGAACCAAGATTATCTTGAAGACTCTGGAAATGAATTTAGTTAGTCTTGGAACCATACTTAGGCATAAGCAACCACGTTTTAGACAACCATTTACAAGAGCAAGATCATATACAATATTATTTTAATAAAATAATGTATGAAAATATGATCTGCTGATAAAACAACCTTCTGGATGATCCCATTTCTCACGGTGGTCTAATTAGTTGCCTTTATCATTTATTAAGATCAGTATATTATATAAAGACAAATATTATTAGAGGAACACTTTATTTGTGGATAAAAGTAGCCATATCTTTTCTGTGAGAAATTGGCTAATGTGTTTACTTAGTTAGATTAAGGCTTAGTTCAGATTAGTAAAATACGTTTAGGGACTATTATTCACCACTTGAAACTAACAACCTTTTTGTTTGATATTCTGTAGGCGCAAGCAAGTGTTCTTACCGTTATCATTTGAGCTACCAATAAAGAGCTGAATAGCTAGCACCAGAATCAATAACACACACCTTTAATAACTACATACCGTCAATAAAAGAGTTAAATGCATAAGCCCCGTACGCGCGTTAATGAGCAAAGTCTGCTGTGTTTAAAATCTCCCTTCAAGTATAGTTTGTCCTAACTTTAAAACCACACAAACACAGAACACAAACTGAGCACGTGTGCTGCAGTATATAGTCTGCTAGACTACCAAGTGATAGCGGAGTTTTCACAGCTAATACAAATACCACCAACTTCTGGGAATAAATAATGAAAACGTCGGATCAATTTTTCACCACACACTGTTTATTCTGCCTGACACAAACCTAACCTCATGACTGTGCTGAGGAGTTGTCGGGAAATGACACTCGACATAGTTTTAAAGTGAAAGTGCGTCCTCACCATCCATTGGTATAGTCGAATGGGGTGTTATAACGTACTCTCCAGCTAAATTCCGGCCCTTACGCTGTGCTCGTGAGTCCGTTGGTGACAACGCGCGTGTGGTAACGTATGCGGATGATCACTGTCCTCTGTTGCCCGGAATTCCATAATAGCTGGACTACGTTACACCAGCGATGTTTCCCTCGTATTGTGGCCTACGGATATGGTGGCAAAGCACGCGTCGTCAGACTCGTTGCTTGGCGGTGCGTGGGTGGGGGAGATCTAACTTGACAGATATAATTTATGCTCATCTGCATGTCAGAGAGAACATGTCAAGCAATGCTTGTACCTTATTCCACCCTGAATGACTAATAGGCCCGGGAATACAGTGAACACATACACACCAAAAGAGCAGGGTAATTTTTGGCACTGCAGTATTTCAGCAGATTGTTGCTACAGGGGATGATAGCAAGAGGGGGGTGTAGTTGCGTATGACACCCTTGGATCCAGTTTGAAGAGTTTATGTCTTTTTGCCAGCAAAGAGACATTAGCACACTGGGCCTCCCATGTCCGGTTCCTCTAGAGGCCTGTGGAAAGAGAAAGATCCATTGGGAAGGTGGGGGGTTTTATACGGGCAGTGGCATCATAGGAACTCCTCCACTACCCCCCTTCCCCTTCTGAAGTTGTGCTGAAAGTCGGTTAAATGCAATTTATTTTGAAACTCCCGGAAAGTGTGTACCGGAGTTTTAATGTTGAATTCCATGTCTGTGGGTCCCAACACAACAGACAAGTGTGTTTGGATTTGAAGCACTTCTGCTGCACCAAGCAGCTCACTTTAAAGTCTGGACTTCCTGTAACAGAGCTGACTCAATACTTTGTATCATAGTTTTAGGTCTGTAATTGTGAATGTTCTCAGATCATCAGTGGGCTGAGAGAAGTACTGACAAGCCCTTCAGCTCCACTCTGTTACCAGTAATCTCAACAGCTTCCTTCAGTCTTTCTTTAGCAACAGAGAATCACAGAGTCTCAATGGGCGCTCTGTCTCTCCTCTCTTGTTCCACTTTTCTCCACCTTTGTTCTGTCTGTCTCCGTTTCATTGGTCCTTTCACACTGATTTCAGTTTCACTGTGTTTAACCAAAGCTGTCGCAGCATTTTCTGTTGAGTTGTCTGTTTATTTGACAGTTTTTATGTCGATAATGTAAGAAATATGCAAGCCCCGGGCCACGTTCAGACCTGGAGTGGTGCTGCATCGATACCCCAGGGGGCCAGGATGGCTCTGCAGCAGCTGAATCATATTTTAGTGTATCATGTCCCGTCACATGGGGTCAAATGTCTGTGTGCAACTCAATGCATTTAGGAAACTAAACAGGATGAAGGCTGAAGTTCAAAGTGAACATCAGAATGAGGAACTTTGAATAATGCAAATGATGTCAGCTTTAAGAACAATAAAATATTTCAAGCAGGTGAGACATTCTCCTAAAACGACTGCAGCTCGTTTCTTCTTTACTTTCAGTCATTAACTTCTTCATCTAAAAGTTAAATGGAAACAGAACAAAGAGGAACAGAGGTGGAAAACAACAGAAATCCATCTGAATCAGAAATGAGCCTCTAAGCCTTTGTTTCCATGCAGAGATTTTCCATCCAGGAAATTTGTGATTTGTTGGTAGATAGCGTTTCAAAGTGTTTCTTCCAATGAAAAATGGACAAAGTAACATTAAAGAGTAACTAAACCCCAATACCTGGGCATTGCTAAGTCAGCGCCTTGAGCCAGCGGCTCCACCTGATAAGGCTCAGGCCCGCTGGGCTCCGTAAAGCCTCCCTTGACCTCTGGTGATGAGGGTCATGAAAAATCCTCCACCTCTAAAGATCAGTGGTGAATCTACCAGCGTTTCTCTGCTCACTCTTCACGTTTCAATTTGTCAACTTAAGATGGCTGCCACTTTCCCTCGTCCTCCTGACCGCACCCCCATTTAACCCCCTCTGCTCATTTCCACACTTGACCACGCACCTGTGTCTTTGACTTTGGCAGCATTTTTAAAAGTTTGTGTGGGGGCGGAGTCAGGCTTTTACATGGAGTTTAGTTCCACTTTAAATTATTTAGGGAGTCTTTGTCTCCAGCCTTGTGTCACTAAATGTCTTTGTATTAAAATGATGAGTAGATACAGTTTGGAAAGTTTAAATTACCTCTAAGGCAACAGGAGAAGATTCTTCATCCCTGATGTTTTTAAAGCAGAGTTGAGGTCCTCAGTTTGGTGGAGACAGAAAGGACTGGATGCTAACGTTACCCAGCAAAGAAGATGATTGAAGTGATATTCATGCCTTCAGTTAGGCAGCACTCCATTAATCATCCGGATGATGAGAAGACAGAAAAGTTCATATTTAATATTTAATGCTAATCTCGGCAGACCTGCAGAAACAAACAGCCTCTTAGTTCTCTACAGTAAAAACAAGGCAGCAACAGACGGTAGGCATTCAACAAACAGTCACTCAGTTACTGCATTCTAACAAACTTCCAGTCATTTATGCAGCATAATCATGATCATTGTGGGGTCGTGAAAGGTCACCCATTTAAAACAGACCTGAATGGATTGGTGGATCAGTGGGACGTTGTCTTCTAATCAGAAGGTTGTGGGCACCATCTTATGTGTCCTTATGTTGCCTACCAACCTGTATGTCAGTGTGTGGAGGTTGTGAGGGCAGCTGAATAAGACTCTGATTGGTCGGTAGGAGCAGAAAAGACCGAAAGAGTACATGGCGACATGGAGTACATGGAGTACGTGGCGACTGTGGCTCAGTAGGAAGAGTAGTCGTCTTGCAATCAGAAGGTTGTGGGTTCGATTCCAGCTTCCTCCTGCCATATGTCGATGTGCCCCTGGGCAAGGCACTTAACCTCAAGTTGCCTATTGATCTGCGTATCGGTGTATGAATGTGTGAGCGTTGAGTGCGATTGGGTGAATGTGGCTCTAGTGTAAAGCGCTTTGAGCGGCCTGTATGACTGGAAAAGCGCTATATAAGTTCAGTCCATTTACCATTTTACATGGCCTGTAGATTCTGACCCAAACTTACCAACATGAACCAGTTCAGACAGAATTTCTCATGAGATTAAAAGGTTAATTTAAATATGCAGTTAATTTAAATATTAACTTAACTTAAATATGGAGCTAGCATATCAGTTTCCTTATATTTGATTATCTCTGTTTGCTTCTTTTTTATGATTTAAACTCAGGAATGTCTTTTAATCCAAACTTGGAACCAAACGGGTCTCCTTTCCAGATAGATCTGCTGTTATACACACAGACTAGTTTGTTACAGTGTCAGCTGCAAAACCTCCACTAGTGCAAGTAAATTCAGTGATTTCCTTATCTAGACTGCTCGGAGAACTAATGTCGGATGATGGATGCAGGCCCATGTGGCTATGAAGTTTGTCCTTTCTCTACAGTAGTTGAGATATCCACCAGGAGCTCCAAAGCTTTTCAAAAAGTTTACTTTCTTGTTAGGTTTGAAGTTATCAGAGGTTTGAAGTTATCATCGGCATGTTCTGTTTAGGTTCCTGCATGATGTGACCACCCAGGTTCTGCAGACTTAGTCCTCCTAGTGTTGACTAATTCATCTAGTAGGCGTCGTCTGAGCCTGGAGAGCTTCACTTTGACTGACTGTCGGATGCTCTGGTAACTGCCTGTAAAACATTGCTAAACTTACCTACTATTGCCCCCTGGTGGAGCGCTGGATGGGGTTGGGTTACTCTGACACCAGCCAACATGTTAATTAAATGAAACATGGTCGTAGCTTGTCTCTCTTTGAAAGGTATGTGTGATTTTAGATTTTCCTGTGATAATAGTGGCCAAATGGACAGCATCTGATTATGCTTTTAAAAGGTATAATGTTGGGGTGGAAATAAAATCTGAAAATATTTCTTTTATGCGTTTTTAAAATAACAGGACAGGGTTTTTTATGGCTGTGTGTGATTGGCCACCAGAGTTCTAGGGGCTGGATTACTGCATATTGTTTTCTTGTTATTTGTTGTGTGAAATATGTTATAATGTGTTAATTGAAAGAATTTATTGCAGATGTAATATTATGCATGCTCTCAGGGAATGGGCTTCAGAGCAGCAAATAAAAAGCTTAATAAACAGGCTGTCTAATGGATGACCCTGCTGCCTTAGAGAAAGTGCACATAAAGCCAATAATTGAAGTCTGAATATAATTAAATTAAAGTGGTTCAAATTCATCTCTGCAAATTATAATAAACATTGTATAAAAATGAATACTGGACTAAATCTACCAGTGATTATAGTAATTGTGACCTCCGTCTGTCTCATTAGAGGTGAGCTTTTTGCCTTTAGTAAACACCCATTACCCAGTTCACCTCCCTGCACGCCGTTTGCCTCCAGCTTCCACACAAACGGCCAAACAGAAACACTGGAGCTCGTTGGCTTGTCTGAACATTTTGAACTTTAGTTCCACAGACAGACACGACAGTCACACATTCTCCTTTTAATTCAGCTGTGATCAGAGCTCCTCAGGCTGCTGTGGAGTGGTGCAGCATAACAGCAGGTATGTGGAGGTTCCCTTCCTCAGCCTCTAATTGCATTCCTCTGGGCTCCACTCACCTCTCTTGGCGAGTCAACAATCCCCTTGTACCTCTGATCTTAAAAGGTCTTATTAACTACCATGGCAACAGCAGGGACTCGGGACAACGGTGTGGTTGGGCCATTCATTATTGGACACAAAAAGGGACAGGCCCAGCGGCCACTGTTGCGGCACGGAGGACTGGATTCACAAAGGGTCTGTCTTCGAGCAGATTGTGGAGAGTTTGAGCAGTTTTTCTCTGCAAAGACAACAGTTTAAACTTTGATAAATCTGCTTGACAGCTGTTTATTAAAAATGAATAAAAACTGACACCTAAATTTAGCTCAAAGATATCTTATTCATCATTGGTATTATTTTGCATTGTGCAGAAATACCACAGTGCAATGGCTGTAATGACAGTTGTCTGCAGCTGTAGTTGCAATTGCAAAGCTCTATTAAGTTTATACTAATTGGAAATATGCAGCAAATTGTGTGATTTTCTGCTTAAAAATCTGCTCAATTTGTTAAGCACTTGGCTTGCAGTCTTAATGCCTTACAGAGCAGAGCATTAATGACTAAGAATGACTTTATCAGCTTTTCAGAATGCAGAGACGTCTGTAAGAAGGACACTGAATGGGACCATCAGTGTTGTCCCAGTTAATCCTTAACATAAACTCAGATTCACTTTAACCTGGCTGAACTATGTTCAAAGTTCATGGTTCACCACCATTCATTTATAATAATTTGCCTGAAATAAATATACATTATTCAGTTTATTTATATATCACCAATTCACAGCGTAGGCCGTCTCAAGGCACTTTACAAGTTAGTCAGGCTCACACATTCCAATTGATCCTACAATTCAGTCAAATTCAGTTTATTATTCAAACTGGTTAAAAAGTTTTTCAATCGAAGGAAACCAAGCAGATTGCATTGAGTCAGTGACTTGCAGCATTCACTCCACCTGAATGAAAAAAACTGAGTGAGAACATAAAGTTAAAAGTTGAAATAACAGCAAATAAGGCAATAATGGAGAGTAGTAGGAGAATGTAGCAGAGTGAGGGAAACTGGTCATTATGCTCTGTTGTCTTTGTTAACTTAAACTGCATTTTATAACGACTGAATTTCCAAAACATCTGCTCTCTTTTGCACTTTTCACATTTTTACAACCATAAAATCAAAATAAATTCAGGTTGTATTACACACCATCACCGTGGTGTTTCAAAAAATCCCGATTCTGTTTTAATCATGCAAATTAAAATCATCTGTGTTGTCCTTTTAGTTCCTGAGCTGCAGGATAGTCAGAAAGGAGTTAGAAGCTGCAGCTTCTCTGCAAACATCTCTGCTCTATCTCCTGCTCATAAACAAACAAAATTAGGAAGAAAAATCCCTCAGTGCAACCTGGTAGTTTTAGGGCTTGAAGCTTCAGCCCTCAGTTAATGTCCTGAGATAGAAAACAAAACTAAGCTGGAGGCAGTGGAGGTGAGACAGAAAAAAAGTGAACCTATCTCTTTCACCATGATACTCATACATAACATGGGGATCATAGATTTAACCTTTGAAAGCATATTTGAAATGTATTGTGGAAATTAAACAGTTAAATAATATGTTAATTAAATGCTTCGGTAGTAGCTCAACAACAGTTAGAAAAACCTTAATAGTACATCTAGAAATGGTCCAAATAAAAGGCTGTAATATTGCATTTGTTGATGGTAATATGATTTTCAAAGGGTTGAGATATAAAACAGCAATACAAATTGTCTTGAAATAGCATTTTTTGAAACATAGAACATATTTTAGTGCTTAAATGTATATATAGATTTCCAGTTGTTGGTAGAAACTCACACAATAAATGGCATGTCACTGGTAAAGACATGCCATAGCAGCTGGCTGCCAGTCTTTCCATGCTGGTGTTATTAAATAAAGGAGAACACTCATTAAATGAGGATTATGTAGAACTTTAACACCTGTAATGTCTTTTAGAGTATCTGTGCTTCTTCTGATGTGCTCCCATTCTGAACAGTGCTTGTATACTAGGATAAGTGGGTGGTATTCACACTGTTCTGCTGCATCGTGACTGGATACCTTGTTTTTTCTGTAACATTACCATCAGATTAATCAGATAATAGGTCAGGAACTGTCAGCTCCAGCAAAACGTGTTACCAGAGGGACATTAAGTGATGTTATTGTTGGCTCATTTCTGTCATTTTGAAGATTTTTTGGGTCACAGATGTGTTGGTTCTGTAGCAGTGGTGCACAGTGGTGTGTGAGCGTCCATAGCAGCTCAGTTTAGCTGTTGATAAAATTAGTGCCATGTTTAGTAGGATAAGAGTAGGATAAGAACTGCAGTTTGTCATGATCATTTCTAGGAAATCACCCAGTATCTCTGTTCCACCGGAGAAACAAGAGATGTTTTTTCTTGTTTTTGTTTAATGTTGCTGCTGATCTGAGACTCAGGCTGAAAACTTTGATTTTAAATGGGTTCATGTTTGTTGGACCAGACAGGTAAAATGTGTGTTTTGAATATAAATACAAATAAGGGAAATCAGCATGGGTGTTTGATTGTTTAAATAAATTGTCAGTGTTTTCCTGTAAACTGTTATCTTTTCACATCCCAAACCAGTGACAGCACTGGTTTCTGTTCCAGCACCAGTTCCATGAGTGTTATGGTTTTCCTAATCTTTTATTTGTGAATGAATTTGAAGCAAAATGAGGTTCTGCAGAGTAGGGTTGAGCAGTGTGGAGTTAAAATGTTTGTGATATTTATTGCAATGAAGGGAAACACACAAATTTGTCTGACTGCTTCTACATGTTCATGAACTTCGATGACGTCCTGTTTTTAATCTGTAGGCTCCAGTTTGTTGATGGAACCCCCCTTGACAGCAACAGCAAGTTGAATTTTTCTGTAAACTTCTTCCTCAAGGATTGTGACTGTGTTCATAGTTAGATCATTACCAGAACTGCAGCCTCCACTTTAATTCATCCCAAAGGTGGAGGTCAGGACTCTGCAAGCCAGTGCAGTTTCTCCACACCTGCAGCTATGGAAGTGATTAGACCACCAGAATTAATTGATCTGGTGCTGGGACCCAGTACTTTTGGCAAGATAGTGTGAATACATATCCTACTGTATGAAATCAGAGCCCCACAAACACAGATCCTGCTCTAAAAATAAGACTAAACCGTGACGTACATCGGAGGTGGCGCATCAGAAGCCTCGAAGATGGTGTGTTGCATCGCAGCGCATCTTGATGTAAACAGTTTAGCCTAGCTTGGGAAACATAAATAATGTACCTAGCACACACCACTGAAGCTCCTGAGAAGAACAGGTTTTAAAGGGATCCCTGGGTGCCGCACCTTAGAGCATCGACCCCTGATTGGCTCCTTCACTGCACCCATTGATTCAGCTGTGCAGTTATACCATCCTCCCTTTAGCAGAACACGTTAACTGATTTCAGTCTCGATATTTACTGTTGTTTTCATGAAACTAATAGTTTAAATGACCGAAGGAACAGTCCTAACCACATCGTCAGTTTTTTTAGTATGCAAACATCACACATCACAGTTCTTTTGCTATTGTTTGGTTTCCAGATAAAGATAAAGATTAGCATAATTAGCCATACCTAATGCAGAGACCTACTGAGTCCTTCAGCAGTCTGAGGATCTGCTGAGTGATCGTCAGTGTGGCAGAATTGCAGCGGTACAAGATCCAGTAGGTGAGATCAAAATGAACTTTGAGTTTAGAGTTTAGCGTCACCTTTACTGTCTGTGCTGGGCTTTTACTGAACTCCTAATGCTTCTAAGGTCTCATTTAGGAACTTCTATGGGATGGTTTTGGTGCATCAGAAGCAGTAGTTAAAGTTAGATTCACCTCATGAACCCCGTCTCTAGCACAAATCTTTATAATAATACCTTCTATCGCTAGTTTTCTATTGAGGGTTCGTTTCTTCCATCTGAGGACCTACAGACACGACTCCTTTCCTTTTACTCAGCTGCTAACATTTGTTAAATGTCACATTTAATTGTTGCTTTCACTATCTGATATTTTCTTACTTGAACTTTTTCACAGTGTTCTGCGACTGTTCTGTACCATTAATCCTGATGAATCATTCAACGTTTGCCCGTGCCGGGATGGCTTCTCGCTCTGATTGTCTCTTGTGATTGGCACGTATTCAGGAGGAAAACCTGTTGCAGGATCTTTTCATTTTTAAAAGCTGACGCAGATCATTAAATTACTCCGTATTCTGTGACCAGCTGCTTCAGGATGATGGATGGTAAAAGCATTTCTTGGTGGATCATCTGCAGAGGAATTCCTGCAGATTCTCAGAGACGTTGCCTTTTTACATATTCCTCTGCGGTCACATGACCGAGGTGACACGCAGTGCCATCCGGCCCAGAAAGGATCTGCACACTTAGCTGGTGATGCACCTGAAGCTTTATTTAATCAGACACTGAGTGGAGGTTAAGATTGGACCTCCGTGATAATGTTGCTCTTGTTGCTGCTGATGGTCGTTCTCACCATTTTCATCTCTGAGGCCATTTACACAGCCTTGTAATATTCACCTACACACACACACACAGATATAACGCTGAAAAAGAGATGGCAGAATACAGACAGTCTCCGTAACTTTCTTCCACATTCGGTCGTACAGATGACCAGAACCTCATTTAAATCAAATCGCTTAATATTTCAAATTAGTTTTTAATTAGTTTTAAAGTTTCTTTGGAAATGGACTCAAAGTTCATCCAGAAAGGGTCCTCTCTATGATGAGGAAGTTGCTCCACACTGAGGACATCCTGTGGTTTCTAGAGCTCATGGATGTGGTCCAAAAAGTTCAGGAAAGCAGAACTGGATTAGAAAGGTTGCGATAGGAAAATGAACCACTTTCTTTACGCCTGACAGAGTATTTCCAATCAGGATGAAACAGAGCGCATTTTTGATGGTAAACATGTTTCTAGTTGGAGTTTTAACTGTCCATCAATCGCAGTGTCTCTTTGTCTCTTTGTCTCAGACACAACAGAAGGCAGTGAAAGGAAGGCAACACACTAATCTCAGCTCTATTGTGGACTTCTAAATTAAAGAATAAACCTTTTTTGTTGTTTTGCTCTGATGGACATGTTCTCCTCCTTTACTGAGCAGAGCTTACTGGACATGCTAATATCATGCTGCCTTCATGTGCGTCCCAGTACGTAGTCATGTAAGAGGGACATTGCTTATTTGAAGTGAAAGGTTGGCAACTCAGAAAGCCTGTATGAAGAAATCTGAGCCAGGAAACAGTCACAGAAGATGACATAAACTTTAAAGCCATACTTTCCAGAGATACGTCTAAATCAAGAAAGGGTCAAATGATATGCTGCTTTTGTTCTAACTATGGGAACAAACAGTTCATACCAGGTGTCGGGCCTAGTCATAAGAGCAGTCAGGTAGGGAGGAGGTAGCGCGTCTGCCTGCAAACAGGAAGGGAAGGATGACCAGCAGCCGCATGCAGATGACCAGGATGAACACGATATCCACAACCAGGGATAGAAAGTAGAGCACACTGATGCACTGAGTCCAATTTCTAGAAATTTAGCTCAGGTGAACTCATAAGCAACAGGTCATTTTAGTCCAGAAGCAGTGGCACCGCAGGGACAAGACCCCTTACTTAATAGAAGATATGGCTAACGAAGATACGTTTTTACCCCGAGTTGGTGACTTTTATTATACTTAGTTGCCTTTTTCTAACTTGATCTCCACATTATAAGTGACTGAAACACAGGACTGTAGTAATGATAAAATGATATATTTCATTTGTTACCAAATAAAGTTTAGGCTACAAAGCTATTTCAGCCTCTTGGGCTTACAAGACGACCGTAATATTCTATGTAATCTACAATGAATTGTAATTTGGGTTTTATTTGTGTATTCTGTTCTGTAGAACCACAAACACCAGCATTTCAAGGGCTTCTACATGAAGGCTGTGAAACTTTAAATGTGCTTTTCTAATCAGTCTGAAATATAAATTTGTAAAATCAAAAGAGAAGATAAATGACTCATAGGTTATTTGTAGTTCATATTAATAGTACAGCATCGCAGGATTTTTCAACGTCAGTCATTGGTTTAGATTCTGGTGTGCCACATTGAGACTTTTAATAGCCCCAAGTTGCCCCGGTGAAAAGTTTCTGGGAGCGCGACTGTAGAGAGGAGGAAGGAATGTTGCTGGGATTAACCTCTTCTTGGTCCGTGGCCCGCACAGGGTCTCAAAGGTACGTCTGTTTGCTTTCAGAACATCACCATTTATTCAATAAAATCAAAACCAGTCCAGAGTTGTCAGTTGTTTTGATTGTTACCAGATTTGAGCTTGTTTTCTGAGTCCATGTCTGTAGTCCTCCAGGCACATAAAAACAAAGCCCAAAACAATCCAGTCAAGAGGAGATGCACCTGAGTGTAATCCTGCTTCATTGACTAGAAAATAGTTCCAGGAGGAATGGCTGCTCAGGTTAAATATTCAGAGTTTTCTTTAAAAAGAGACCAAGCTTCTGCATGTCCTCCTAAGGGTTGAAGAACTGCGTCTAATTGAATTCAGGTGTACATTTTCAAGGCATCTTTAGGTGTTTTGGGGGGAATGTTGAGCTTTTAAGGAATCTCTGGCATGTTGGGGGAAATGGGGCGTATTTCTGTACAGTAAAACCCAACATAAATTTTAATTTAGACACAGGATTCCTCCTTGAAAGAACGTTTATCATCTATGATTACTCCAAGGTACTTAGAAGAAATGACCTCAATTTCTGTCCCATTTACAGTTTTAATTGTGGGAATAATAGATGGTGATGGTTTACCTCCTGAAACGACCTGAGCTTCCCAGTCTCTACGAAAAGAATGGATCCATGAGACCTGGCTCCTTTGCTTGGCAGATAACCTGATGAGTCTGACTTTAAAGGATGAA
Source organism: Crenichthys baileyi (assembly GCA_036173005.1). Lineage (NCBI taxonomy): Eukaryota > Metazoa > Chordata > Actinopteri > Cyprinodontiformes > Goodeidae > Crenichthys > Crenichthys baileyi. The sequence goes on along the minus strand of JAHHUM010002028.1, from coordinate 314,443 downwards.
GGTATCTGGTCATCTTTCTGAAGGATAGTCCTGTGTTCCCGAAGCAGAAGGAGGTCATTCAGGATTGGAGTTTCTTTCTTTAGGAATAAGTTCATATCTTGGTTCCTTTTGCATCCACATCTTTCCCAGTGGCATTCCCAGTGGCATTCCCAATGTGTCGAGCCTCACAAACCTTCAGAAAAAAACCTGAGAAGAATAAAAAACACAAAGAACCAGAATCACTTCTGATTTGTCAAATGTTTTAAAGTAAAAGGAGCCAAGAGTCCTGCTCTAATATGAGTTTTCCCCATATCATAGCCTCAACTGTGTCTCTCTCTCTGGGTCGTATGTTACGGTACGGCCCGATGTAGAACCTTTGATGCTCAGGGATTAATGGAGCGAAGCATCAGAACAGAGGAATGTTTTTCTTGTGTTCGTAGAGTTGTTGCTGCTGTCAGAGGCTAAAGGGGTTTTCTTGTTCTGCGGTTTATTCTTCCTTAAATTTTCATTTCTGATTTTAAATCAGCTTTTCTCAGCCAGCTGCTTTGTTCTTATGTTCGAAGTTCCTTTTGGATCTATTTCCTGGTGTTTCCCTCCACCCATGGTCCTGGCTCGTATCCAGACAGTTGACTCCCTCAGTATATCTGCTTTCTATTTTCAGCCTTTTGGTCCATCTGCAGAACGTTCATACGCTAAGTAAGTCAACAGTCCGTGGGACGCTCCTGCAGAGAGGAACACATAGGAACCTACAGGAAGAGTTCCAGCGAGGTTCTGTTGGTTGGTTAAGAGTTCTGACCTTCAGAAGATGGTTCATCTTCATTTAGTACAAATCCACATTCCTGAAGTCTCTCTTTAACATGTCTGTTATTGAACAGTAAACATGTGAGTCAAAGGTCAGGGCATGTCAGAACATCCGGCCCACTTGATGGTGACATCTCATAGAGGCTGGGTGTGATCATCTTTACACCTCTCAATCAACTTCCTGCGTTGTTTAAACAGAAAGCAGCGTCGTCTTCCTCAGGGGCAGGAATTAATTAACAATTAATTAAGATCCTAAATATTCTTTTAGATTTGACTTCTTTGAGAAATTAAATGTTTCTTTGGTTACATTTTACAACCGATCAAAAACTCTATGCAGGGAAAGGAAGATCAAGTCCTCACTGTCTGTCTAGGAGGAAGGACTTTACTGTTTTTTCTATTTACAAAAATCAACTCACCATTCAGCCGCTCTGGACGAACCGACTGAACCAGTGCTCTTCTTGATGAACCCCAGAGTGCATTTTCCCAGTCAGACCCCAACGTTTCAGCAACTACCTGCAGAGAAAAGGCAGAAGCTAAGGAAGAGATGGCCTCGTTCCACGGATCAGCTCTGCCACATCTGAAGCTCCAGCTTAGTGTCAGCAGCTGGAAGCTCCATGCTGTCAGCTTCACTGTCTGTTCAGCTGCACATGATCATATCTGACACTGTTAATAGGCTTTAAATACTAAGTGACACATCTGGCATCAACACGCTGATATCTGACAATAACACACACACACACACACCTCACCACAGTTCAGCTGGCACACACTGCATTAGTCCAATTAGCCAGTCAAAGCTGTTTTTATCCTGCTCTGTTATATCTGCACAGATTATCATGCTTTACTTGAAAGTGTTGAATAAAAAATGAAAATGCATTTCAAATCCATAGAGTTCTTGGTAGGAGCAATAATTTAAAGTTGTCTTTAAAAATGTCAGAAACATCTTTGCAGAAATACCAACTGAGTCACTTTGTTTGAGCAGGACTCACATCCAGAGAAAATCAATGAGGAGGTCAAAGGAACAACATTAATCACAAACACGTGGGAGACTTAAAAAGCTCAAACAAACAGCGCCAAGTTTCTCTCACTTCCAGGCTTCTCAGTAAACTTTAGTTTAAATTAAAATTCTATTCAACGTTTCAGAACCTTCCCCACAAACATCATCTGAAGGTATATTACACAACGTGAAGGTCCAGTTTGTTTCCAGTTACATGAAACATAATTTGGTCCAAATTAATTCAACTCGGATAAACTCAGATTATGTAAAGTTCAAATCAGTCCGATTATAAACTGGTCCTAAAATCTCACCTCATTCTGTCCAGATCAGAGCCCCAAAACATTCATGATCTCTACAGCCCACACACCATGTAGACCTCCAGCAGCTTACCATGGACCACTGGTCAGAACCGGGTTAGAGTGAGAGTCATGGATTTTACTGGCTTCCAGCTGGAATAAGTGGTTATCTTCAGCCAGGAGGTTTTGGTGAGATGTGATCTCATCACCCCTGGAATGATCTTGACATCTGTTTGTTCGTTAGTCTTTCTCCAACCACGTTTTTAATTATGGAGCTGCCCGCTGCCCTGTTTTCTAAGGGATGTGTTAGAATCACAGACATGTTTTTGATGAACTTCTGAGGGAGATGTCACCCAGCAGGTCTGGGGTAACCCAACCATCTGGAGGTCCTGGCTGCACGGAGCTCCAGGTCTGCTATTGGCAGCTACTATATGATAACAACTGCTGAAGCTCAACTAGCTGTTGGTCTCTGGGTCACAGCTTCTCCCAGAACATGCCCAGATCTCCTCGGCGAACACACTGAGCCTGGACTAACCAACTGGACCTGGATTGAATGGGTGAATGTAACGCAGAGTGGGGCGGCAATGGATGCTGAACGTTTATGTGCACGATTCTACATTCTGCAACACAACCTTAAAAAGTGGTGCCAAAACAAAGCAGAGAGGACCCCCAGGTACCAGGACCATCTGCTGTTGGGGAATATTCAGCTACAGCGATCATGGAGAAAGGTTCTTCACAGCAGACATGGAACCTCAGCCTGGTACTGGCCGGAGAAGAAAACGTCTGACTGGAGAGAAGCTTCTATGGTGTATTCAAGTACAACTGGATTGTTATAGCTTTTCTTTTATTATTATAAAATGTTGTCAAAGTCCTTAGATAAAGACACTGAGCATTTCCAGGTGATTTTTATGGATGTTTATCCATCTCCTGTTCATACCTTTTATAATTTATTGATTAACAAAGTGACAATTTTCTGCTATGAAGGTTTTCAAAACTCTTCACAATCCCATCATCCAGTTCTGCAGTTTAAAGAGCTTTAAGTTAGATGTTAGTAAAGTGCCTCAGAGAGCAGTATCTCCTCTGATTAGCTCCTCCCACCGTGGTTGCTGCATGTGGCCAGTCAGCTGGCTGAAAGAGCCCTAACAATCTCTTTCCTGGGTTGCGTTTGGAAGTATTTTCGGTTGCAGAAACATTCAATTCAATTTCAATTCAGTTTATTTATATAGCGCCAATTCACAACACATGTCGTCTCAAGGCACTTCACAAAACTCAGGTACATACATTCCAGTTAATCCTAACCATTGAACAGTGCAGTCAGATTCTGTTATTTATTCAAATTGGATAAAAAGTTTTTCTATCTAAGGAAACCCAGCAGATTGCATCCAGTCAGTGACTTGCAGCATTCACTCCTCCTGGATGAGCATGTAGAGACAGTGGACAGGCACTGGCGTTGACTTTGCAGCAATCCCTCATACTGAGCATGCATGTAGCGACAGTGGAGAGGAAAAACTCCCTTTTAACATGAAGAAACCTCCAGCAGAACCAGGCTCAGTGTGAGCGGCCATCTGCCACGACCGACTGGGGGTTAGAGAGAACAGAGCAGAGACACAAAGAGAACAAAGAAGCACTGATCCAGGAGTACTTTCTATGGGAAGGAAAAGTAAATGTTAATGGATGTAGCGCCTTTAGTCGTTTCATCTAGAAAGAAGGAACAGATAAACTCCGAGCCAGTTTTCAAGGTTAGAGTCTGAAAGAGAGCACATAGAGTTAGTTACAGTAAAAGCTCAGTCAATTGCCATGTCTAGGAGAGAGAAAGGGTTAAACACTGAAAGACAGGGCCATGTGGATCATCGGTAGAGGGTGAGCATTAAGTTGTTGCCAGCAGAAGCTTGGAGGATTCCCCTCTCCAGAAAGGTGTCACAGGTAGACACAGAGTCAGGCCAGGTGTAGCTTCTAGGAAGAGAAAAGAGAGAAAACAAAGTTAAAAGCTGAAATAACAGCAAATAATGCAAAATTGAAGAGTAGTTTGAGAATGTAGCGAAGAGGGTGAAAGTGGTCATTATGTCCTCCAGCAGCCTAAGCCTATAGCAGCATAACTACAGAGATAGCTCAGGATAACCTAAGCCACTCTAACTATAAGCTTTATCAAAAAGGAAAGTTTTAAACCTAGCCTTAAAAGTAGACAGTTTGTCCATCTAGAGCCCACTGATGGCCATTGTTATACTAAAAACCGCAATGATTGGGATACCTCTCTCTGTCAGATTGACCATAACCATTGGAAAAGAGAGGGGGTCATACAGGTAGCAGAAATGGAGGTTGTGTTTGCACCTCAATCATAAGCTGGTTTAGGCTAATCCTGCTTACTCCATCCAACAAGGGGAGAAGAAGACGGAGCTAAAATAAGGAAGATAGCTCAGGATAACCTAAGCCACTCTAACTATAAGCTTTATCAAAAAGGAAAGTTTTAAGCCTAGCCTTAAAAGTAGACAGGGTGTCTGCCTCACGGACTAAAACTGGGAGCTGGTTCCACAGGAGAGGAGCCTGATAACTAAAGGATCTGCCTCCCATTCTACTTCTAGAGACTCTAGGAACCACCAGTAAACCTGCAGTCTGAGAATGAAGTGCTCTGTTAGGAACATATGGAACAATCAGATCTCTGATGTATGATGGAGCTAAATCATTAAGGGCTTTATATGTGAGGAGGAAAATTTTAAATTCTATTCTGGATTTAACAGGGAGCCACTGAAGGGAAGCTAAAGTAGGGGAAATATGATCTCTCTTTTTAATTAAATCAGAACTCTTGCTGCAGCATTTTGAATCAGCTGAAGGCTTTTAACTGCATTTTGTAGACATCCTGATAGTAAAGAATTACAATAGTCCAGCCTTGAAGTAACAAATGCATGGAAGAGTCTTTCAGCGTCACCACTGGACAGGATATTTCTAATTTTGGCAATGTTCCGGAGATGAAAGAAGAAAATCCTAGAAACCTGTTTAATATGGGATTTAAATGACATGTCCTGGTCAAAAATAACACCAAGGTTTTTTACTTTATTACCGGCGGTCAATTTAATGCCATCCAGGTTAAGTGATTGACTGATGAAGTAACACTATGAACAAGAGAATAAATTTGTGAAGAGGAAGAAACAAAATTATTGCCCTCCACTGTGTTTTTCTGTGATAATGAGGAAATCAAAAGTGGAACAGATTCTTTAAAGGTTGTTACAGCATCGTCTGATAATGATCTACTATAATGAAATTTTCTTTCAGGTGTGGAGTACTCTGTTAAATTAAACTCAAAGGTTATTAAAAAATGGTCAGATAGGACAGGGTTTTGAGAAAATATTGTTGAACTTTTCTGGTATTTTGGCTTGTTGTTCTTGTCTTACCCTGTTGGAGCTGAACACCAATAAGCACCAAGCACCAATAAACTTCTGATTTCTGAACAAAATAACAATAAGTAATTTTTGTAAGTAACATTAACATAAGCAAAATGTAATAATTATACGTGAAGGCTATCTAGACAGCTAAATGAAACTGAGATCATTCCATGCAGCCATGTGTCCTGCTTTAATAAGACAATGATGATGATGTATCATGAATGCAGTTGTGATGAATTGGACCTGGCTGTGCTGATGAGCAGGGCAGGGCCCCGTTAACGCAGCGCTCCTTTCATTTAATGAGTTTTATTGACACGGGTGGTTCTGTGTGATTAGTGGCGCTAATAGACAAACAACTGTCTGGTTTCATATTTAACAACCAAATTAGTCAAAGCTAAAGGAGCCGAGAGGAACGAGGAAGAGTCGGAGTCAGCATCCAGTTCTCTGTTCCTATGGGAGCTCCTCCACTTTTCTACTTGAGCTGACATTAGCAGTAAATGTCAGTCAGCTGCATATTTCAGAGAACGCTGAGAGCTTAGTCTGGTTTAAATTCAGCCATACCACTGTGGGAAACGCACCGAAAGAATTTAGTTTTCCTTTCTGTAATGGATCCTAATGCTGCTTTGCTCAGTATTATCCTGCTTCACCGTTTCCAAGAACATAAGTTAGAGTTCGGATCCACTAAATAGATTAACGGACCATTCTTCTGCTTTCACCAGCACATCTAAGGCTACAGGTCTTCATGCTCAATTCCTTTTTTTCCCTGAAATTCAATTGTTTTTGCCTGGTCGTTCAAACTACTAATTAAATGCGACCGCCATCAGATTTCAGCCTGAACGGGTCACGACCCCAAAGCGACCTGCATGTGCAAAAGGAGAATGTAGACGTCACACAGCAGGACAATGTTTGTGGAAGTAATCATGGATGCCAGCGTCTCTGGGTTATTAAGTTGGGTGCCGACAGTATTTCCCGACCACATCATCACAAGATGAAGAAAGAGAGCTCAGCTATCAATAACGGCCTTTAGTGGAGCAGTGATGCTACTGCTGTAGAGAAGGGTGCTAGTCGGAACCAGGACCATGATGTAGAAGTCAGATGAAATGCAACATGACCCTTCAGACTGCGGACGCTTTTATACCGGATATCGGATTCGCATCTGATTTAATACCACATGTAGAAGTGGCAGAATTCGGATTATTTGGATGGGAAAAGATCGGAATTGGGCCATTCTGACTGCCATGAAAAAGTCGGATATGGGTCACAGTTGCCTGCAGTGTGAACACAGCCTTTTAGGGGTGATGGTTTCCAACATTTTTCATTGGAATGTTGTTAAATCTGATATAAAAAAAGCAGATTAAAATTGCCAAAGATGTCATACGAAAAATATTTTCATCACATCTTTGTTCAGTAATCTATATGAAACCAAAGAAATTTTAAAATGTTGAAACTGGGCCTGAAATGTAATCTGTGTTCGGTCCCTGTCTGAACGACCTGCTGCTCTGCTGCAATAAAACAGGGTAAAGATTGCACCTCTGCCTTGATTTCGGTTATATTTTCATGTCACTCAGGGGGAAAGTGAGAAGCGACTGGATGTCTCAGTTGTTATTTTTATTGTACAGCGGTCTGCTCATGCACCATGAGGACTGTAACTCTGCATGTGTGCAAGCAGCTCAAGGGCACTGCTGCTGCTGCTGTTCCACCCTGAGCAGATTGATGCAGAGAGATGTGTTTCTGCAGCAGATCTCAAACAGGGAACGTCCTGGAAGTTCCCACATTTATCTCTTTCTCCTTGGATAGAAAACAGAAATTCTTTAATCTGGAAATCAATTTATTGCTTATTGGTGGAATATTGATTATAATTAGACTATGTAAGCTCATTACAATGCCTTGCAAAATTATTCATACCGCTTGAGCTTCTTCACAGTCTTTGTGTGCATTTCTATTATCCCGATCCAGCCTGATACTTCTAAATGAAATCCAGTTCAGCTAACTGGCTACATAGGCAGTAACCAGAGTCCAGCTGGTTGTAACTGTAGCTGTTAGCTGGCCTCACTGTGGTTTGTAGGTTCTCCAGAGAACATTAGAGAACATCCTGAGTCATGAAGACCAGGGAACACAGCAGACAGGCCAGGGAGAAAGTTCTGTAGTGGTTTAAATCAGGGTCAGGTTCTACAACAATATCCCAAGCTTTGAAGATCTCTCAGAGCTCTGTTCAATCCTTCATCCAAACCTGGAGAGAGAATGGACTGCCGACCTACCAAGACATGGAGGTCCACCTAGACCGACAGGCTGGACAAGGAGAGCAGTAATCAGAGAAGCAGCCAAGAGGTCCATGGTATGTCTGGAGTAGCTGCCGAGATCCCTAGCTCAGGTGGAAGAATTTAAGAGGAGACTATACTTCCACTTCCACCACAGTTAACATGATGGTGGAAGTACCATGCTGGGGGGGGGGGGTTCTTTAACTGGGGCAGGTAAGCTAGTCAGAGTGGATGGGAAGATGGATGAAGCTAAATCCAGGACAATCCTGGAAGAAAACCTGATAGATGCTGCTAAACCTGAGACTGGGGTGAAGGTTCACCTTCCAGCAGGACAACCACCCTGAACATACACCCAGAGATACAATGGATGGTTTAGATCAAAGCAGATTCATAGGTTAGAATGGTCTAGTCAAAGTCCAGACATAAATTGAACTGAGAATCTGTGGAAAGACTTGAAAACTGATGTTCTCAGATAACTCCACCCAATTGAACATGATATGCTTTACAAAGAAGAAACTTCAGTCTGTAGGTGTTCGAAGCTGGTGGAGACAAACCCCAAAAGACCTGCTGCTGGAAATTTGGAAAAACTGTTTAAATCTTGTATAATTTTCCTCCTATCACACAAAACTTTGTCATATATTAAATCTCTGAGACATTCTGGGAAAAGGTTTGAGGTGGAGGACTACCTGTAGATCCTGTGTTGATTTAGTGTGCTGAGTGTGTTTGATATAACTTCTGCAGAGCTTCAAAGTCCAGCCCAGAGGGAGAAGTCACATCCTGGTATCACACGGTCATGGCTCTCTGCCAGGAGAAGAGATGACCAGAGCAAAGTGGCTCAGATGGAGGTTGTGACATCGATTGAAGGAGAGCGAATGAGACGTTGTTGTGATTTAGAGACAGACTCGTGGCAGATAAATGCCTGGGGCTTTTCTCCTCAGCATCAGAACCAGAACATTGGCTCTTTCTGGGTTTTTTTTCTGTTACATCATTCATTGTTCATCTTTCAAAATTGTCTAGGCCCGTGTCAGTCTGCCTCACCGCCATGCTCAGCTTCGTCTCTCATTCACACCTCATTGGTTGACGCTGTGAGATGGAGGACAGGGCAGCAGGTGAGGGACCTGCTGTATGAACTGCTTTTGCTTCTCTAAACATCAGTGGTGGTAATGAGGGGCCTTCTCATAGAGACAGCAAGGTGAGAAATCAGATGATGTACGACTGCATGACAAAAATAATTCATCATGTTATTGACCGATGTCTCGGCTGCACAGCTGAGTGGATGCCGGGTCTCACAACCCATTGTTGGGTTGATTACTGAGCATGGAAGGTAACCCACCACTAACAATGTGACAAAAGACAGATGGTCTCAGTGGACCAGAACCCATCCAGCCTGGGAGACCTTGGACTGCCGTTTCGGTGGAAAAGAAGCCATCTAACAATTGGACAGTTCTGTTAGATTTGTAATCATGACAGCATCAGTTATTTAATAAAAGCAAAATTCAGATCTGCTTCTGGTTTGTCAACGTCTTTCTAAAACTGTCAACCATGTGGTGTGGTTGCGCCTCCAGCTCAGGAGACGAGACACAATATCAGGTTCATGAGAACAAGAACAGATTGTATCAATATTTCTGGGAAAACAGAGAATCCCTGTTTTCTTTTCACTATATAAAAAATTTGCCCAATGCCAAAAATGCCCCATTGCTGTGTTTTCCCAGAGAGAACGGAGGTTTCATCAGTTTTCCAGCGAGGGTAAAATACTCTCTGTTCAATGCAGGATGTTCCTGTCAAGCTGCATTAGAAACAGAGACGATCAGATGTGGCTCAGACTGGTTCAAAACTGTGATAGCTCTTCAGGGTCAGAGTTACAAGCAGACGCCACCTGTAGAGACTGACAGCCAGTTGTCCTCTCTGTTTGACAAAGAAACCGAAAAAACTCAAACAGTATAATTATGAAACAGTCTTACAGCCTTAGATTAAAATGTTGAGAATATTTTACTTTAACTTCTTGGTTCTTTGTGTATTTTTATTTACTTTCTAATATTTTTGTTTCTTGATTTGTTTTTGTGTTTAGCCATGTTAAATCAGCTGATTGAAATGTTCTGGCTGTTTGGCTGCAGGACGAAGCAGCTGAGCAGTTCTGTGATTAGATGAACTCTACTGCATCTGATGGAGTTCACGAGTTATTAACAGAACCACCAGCACAGCACTGAGAGCCCTTCAGGTAATACTGTTATATTGAGATTATATGGAGACGCTTTAGAGATGAATACAATAAACTTTCTTGAATCAGGCAGCAGGGAACATCTGAACGTTTTAAATTCATAATTGATATTTCATTCTCATTTCATGGGGCAGTTCACAGGAAGCTGTAAACATCAAATTACATGGTTTGGAACATGTAATTTAAAGGCATCATCTGGTAATGATGCCTTATGGACACCTTCCAATGGAGATGTTTCAGACTTGTCCCACTGGCAGGACGCTGTGGTGTCTGCAGGTTATAGAAATAATGGACTGAGATATTTTCATCTCTTATATTGTTCATCATGAGTTCACACTAGGAGACAGGAAGTTGGTGTCCAGATGAGAAACAGAGGTCAGACTACTTCCAGGAGACACGGCCTGGGGTCCTCTTCCTGGAGCATCCTCATCAGCAGTTTGAAGGAGACCAACCCATCATACACAGCGACACCTCAGGACAGACCCCTTCAGAGGGATCCTGTCTGTTAGTTGGAGCTAACGCTGGTGTCCCTGCAGCCCAGGGATCAGCAGAACAATACGATGTTTTCACCTTTTATATACAGTTAAACAGGAACAATGCAAAGTTGATGCACTAATTTGTAATAATTTCTTTACCCTTGTGTGGTGTTCGGTTCTGTGGGACCCTTTTTCATTATTTACTGAAGGAAAAATGATACAGTTAATGTAAATGAATTGTAAATTTGTTTCCACTCATATCATGATTTTAATTGTTTGATTGTGACTCATTAAAAATCACAAAATGCAACAGGTCCACCAGACCCAGAAACATTGGCTGAGTAAAAACAATATGAACACCACACAAGGGTTAAACTTATCTATTTAAAACATTTTCATGATGTCCAAAATTAGAATGAAACACATCACAGATGTAAATTTACTATTTAGGGACTCTTGTGCTTCTACTGGTCGAAGCACATCTCCAGCCTTCTCTGGAATCTGGTACCGGTAACAACCTATTTTGTCTAAGGACTATAATACATGGAAATGTCTTTATACACTTTTTGTTTCAATTTAACAGTCATAGATAACAGACAGTCAGTGATATCACCACTTATCCATCCATCGTTTAAAACTACCCCAGGGTTGTGGGATGGGAGGTGCATTATATGAACCCCAGGTCCACAGTCCATCACAGGGCAACACAGAGACGCTAGAATAATATTCAAAGCAGTTAGTAAAGGCTGTGAGATTCTTATTACTGATCATAACCCAAATGATGTTAATTATCAGCAGTTTTTTTCCACAGAAACAAACCTTCAAACCAGGTTGAATCTGTTGAAAAACTATAGTTGAAACGGAGCAGAATCATCAAGTGCTCCCAGCAGAACCCAGGTTTATGTTCTGAGATGTTTTCCTCCTCAGAGATCAGGCCAGCAGGCTCCAAACGTTAAACTCAGGTAGTTTGTTTGAGTTGTTTGAACCTGAATATTTATCAATCGAAGCTAATGTCACATGACTCAACCAGGTTGCATTCAGCCGTACGCCATCCATTAAAACCTATGTCCCATTTCTATGAGCAGGTTTAAAAAGGGCTTTGAAGTTCTGCAACAAATGGAAGCGTCCTATCCAAACCTACGCTTGTTTTCCTCCAGTAAAGGTTAGTAGATGACATTAGAAAAGCTTTTTAAATGATTCATAACTTTAAACATGCAGAAAGTTCAGCTAATGCATGCATGCTATATTCACTTCCTGTCAAATCATAGCGTTCCCTCAGATGGGACCTTCTGGGTCAACATCAGTGATGGGAAACAGCTGAAAGCACCGGAGATGTATCACTCCTCCAAAAATAAAAGGATTTGTCTGAAAATATATAGAAAAATACTAATAGAGAATAAAGTTCTTACCAGAGCAGAAGAAAATGTTGACATTTACAAACGTTTTATACCAATAAAGTGATATTTAGTGTGAACATCTGCTTTAAATTCAAGTTGAACAGATTTAAACTTTGACTTGAATGAATTTTAAAAGTTATCTAAATTATGAGTTTATTGACTTCTCCAAGGTGGATAATGATGTCTTCACTGATGTTACTGATGTTCTGGTCTTCCAGTGGACTGATGTGTTTTAATGAGTCTTTGTGTCGGAGGGGGGAAATACTTAATTTTTCTCAAATGTCAGCTTGTTAATGAGCTGGTTGGTGGTTTGACCTTCTTGTTTGGTTTGCATTGAGCTGTGAAGAAGTAACCTAGTGTGTTTTAATGAAGCTGAGTGGAGCTTGGGGAAATCCAAGCTTGGAAAAGGTTAAAGACTCCTGATCCCGTGGAGCTGATAGGTGCTATTAAACTTTTAATGAAGCCAACCCAAGCTGTGGCTCTTCCAAGCCTCTCTTCTCCTCAGATGGAGGAATAAAAACTACATGCTCTCCATCATTATTCCCTTTGACATGATGTCATCTGTGAGCTTCTAACTGTGGTTGCCTTTAGTTGAATGTCCTGTGATCACCAGACAGGAGCACTCAGGTTAAACAGAATCTGCACAGAGAAGAAATTATCTTCACTTTTCTGAAACGAGAGCAAGAATATTGTTAGAAATAAAATGTGTTTGTTTAGCTGCTCATTTCTCAGATCTCCTGCATCAGAACTCTTGCTGAACTTCTTATATCTTCTCCCAGCACCTGTTTTGTCTTTTCTTCAGCCAGAAAACCTGAAGGTTAGATTTTATTTTTAATCCTGCCTCGTTTTCCCATGTCGTAAATCGTAAATTCTCACCTGTCCCTGATTTTCCCGTTCTTCATCACTTCCAACAGTCACGTTAGAGGTGGTCCACCTGGAACACTGCAGGAATATTCAGCTTTTATACCTGACAGCAGTCAGAGCTTCAGGTTTGGGTCAAAGTCAGTTTTCTGCTGTTTCTGCTGCTGTCCCGAAACATTTCATCATGACTTTAAATGTATTTCAACCCAGACATTTGGTCAGAAAGTGTCAAACATCTATTTTTAAACCTCTTTTACTGAACAAATTATAATTGGATTAAATGTGGACTCTTCTCCAGCAGTCAATACGCAGATACACCCAGGCCAGCATCCCTCCGTCCATCACACACCAACACCATGCACACACACAGTGGCCAGCTGACCTAAGCTGTAGGTTTTTGGATAGTGGGAGTGCATCAGACTACCCAGAAGGATCCTGAAGAGGGCACGGAGATAAACACAGCAATAACGTTAGAAAGGATGAGATGCTGTGATAGATTGGTGGGGAGCTGATTAATTTGCGCTGATCGAGACCAGGATTGTTTTCTGATGAATTTCAGCTGCTTTCTGCAGCTCCTTATCTTCGTATTTTCAGCACATATCCCCTCTTTCCACCCATTTTATTACGCACAACTTCATTTATGGACTTATTGGCTTTTATCCATTTGTTTGTGGATTAAAAAACAAAGCCATCACTTTTTTCAGGTCTATGATGTTTTATGTGGGAAGAAGTTTTAGTCTTGTGGCAAATTCGTATTATCAGTAAAAGTGGTTTCTCATCCTAATTTCCCTGAGACTGAAGAAAGATCTGAATGGTCTGAAGGTGAGACATTAACTGCCAATAAATACTCCTGGCTACCCCATTTAATGTCCAAGAGTCGCTGATCTTTACAGGAGGCCCCTGGCTGCAAGGACGCTGTGAAAGTTTGCTGTGTTTTCATTTTTCTCAACCATCATTTCTGCTTTAAAGCCTGAAATATGAAGCAGAGGCTCAACAGTCATCAGTGCGTCTGTTAAATGATTCAGATCCTCATTGTGTAGTAGCAAACATCAGCGTGCATGCTCCTTTGTGTGTCTAAGTCGTTCTGAAGCACAAAGGAACATCTTTGTCTTTCTTTGGTGTTCATACTGCTGTGTAAAGGAGTGTGTGCTCACCATCTAGTGTGACTGAGCAGATTGTGAGCCTGTTTGTTACTCGTCTAAAAATAAGGTCTTTGTCTCTGGGAAGAGCAGCGCAGAACTGAAACATGTGGATGAAGACGTTCTGATACCTCATGTTATGAGGAGTCACATCAATCAGCTGCAGACACTGTGAGCCAAACTGGGGGTTTTAAATGATTAGAAATTTTCTACAGCTTAATGTCTGTCCTCTCTGTACCAGAGCAGTAGTTATGTCTCTATTTAAACCTCATCAGTGAAGCATGCATAACATCTTCTGTCACTCCCTGGAGACATTTGTTGATTTGCTGTAATTGCACAAACTGTTTGGTGGTTTCAAGAAATCTGCAGCGTCTGTGAAGTGAAAATCAAAATTATCTAAATTATCTTCCACGTTCTGCGTAAATCAGACCATCCCAATATTTCTAATCCTGGAGGGAAATGCTGCAGTTTTTGGTCTGATTTGTTGTTTGTAAATTTCTTTGCTTTCGTTCTGGTTCTGATTTGAGAAGACAGGAGCCGAGAGAGAAATCAAGCATCAGCTCCAAGCTCTGAATTTGATGGGAACTGATTCCCACATAAAATGTTTTATTTAGTTGAAATCATCCATTTTCATTACTTGTTTGTGTCTCTCTGTCAGGAATGACAGCAGCTTTTAATGTCAGCCAGTCAGTCAAATGTTAGTGAGCAGACATAAAACCCAAACTGCTGCTTTCCAGAACAGGATCATCTTCTAAAACATAGTGGTTCTCAGCAGAAGTCTGCATATTAATGCATGAAAGTGAACTTTAGTCATTATCAGTGTCAAAAGGCTTCTGTCCTTGGTACTGGGATGGGTACGGAGCAATGAAGGAGTGGAACCTGACCTTTACTTTGTGCAGGCCCATTATGTCCCATACAGACGTTCTTTAGACCTCTCTGATCTTCTGTATGCTTAAAGACAGCGTAGTCCTGCCTCCATACCCAGATAAAACAAGCACCAAGGTTCTGATCAGGGGTCTTGAGGGAACGCTGACATTTAGATAAGGTACCATCTAAATGTTCCAGCCCCATCTCACGCCTAATGACCGCTGCAGAGAGCCACCACCCTTTCTGATCTCTGAGACTGGACTGGAACCATAGCTGGGATGGGATGGGATCCAAAGCTGGGATCCATCCATCCATCCATCCATCCATCCATCCATCATGGAGCTAAATGATGCAGCAGATTCAAACCTCTGAAAGCACAGCAGTGCTGCAGATGTTAAAATCAGGTTCACACAAGCAGATGATTCTGCTGAAATTTATTTGGCTTTTCATCCTGGGACCAACTCTGTGTATGAGTTTGTCTCTGTTTCTAAGGAGAACATCGTCCTCTGGATCTCCCTGAACTCCCCAGCTGTCGTGAAGATATAATGTGAGCAGCACACTGTGGTGCTGGACCGCAGGTGTTAAAGGACTTTCACTCGTTGGCATTCCTGGGTGTTTTCAGGAGGCACCTGCCTGCCTTCCTGTCCCTCCTCCTGCTCAGAGACCTGATGTTGAGGTCAGATCGATGGTTGTTTCAACATCTGAGATGAGAGGAAAATATTCACAACCTGTATCGATTATTTCTCCTCTGTTAACAGCAGCGGTGGTGCTGACCTATGGCATGCTGTGTTATTTTATTATTGTGCTCCTGAGAAGACCAGGAGGACGGGGAGACAGGATGAGCTCATGTGGCTGGGTAAGAGCTTCATTATGCAGAGATATTCCCTCTGTGCCTTGAGCCATGTTCGTGCATCCATACAGTAAACACCTGTCCAGGTAACATGTCCCAGAGCTTGCGCCCAACATGCAGAAAGCAGCACGCTTGTGTGTGATGAATTGCCTTAATATCAGGAGTGACTTGCGTTTAGACCCGGCCTCCTTCGAACATTCTCACATTAACTATAAGATCAAATAACTTTAATCTATCTTTTAACCATTGTAGTGTAACCTTTAACCTGCTAACGGAGGCCTGTAGAGTCTGAGATGGAGATCATTTCTCTGACCTTCACCCTGGACCTTGGGCTGAATCTGGTGGGACATTCACTCCTGGGAAGATTAGCAGCTGCCTGAGATGTTTTCCAGTTCAGAATAATCTTCCTCTCTGTGAAATGAGGAACTTTAGACAGTTTGGAGATGACCTGATAATTCTTCCCAGGTTGATGGGCAGCAACAGTTGCTGCTCTGAGGTCATTGCTATTGTCTTCCCATCCTGGCATTGTGTTAACATACACCTGGATGCTCCAGATCAGCAAACTGCCAAACATCTGGCTTTAATAAAGGTGGGGACACCTGTTGATGATGACAAGGTAATCAATGCATGTCACTACCAGCACCTGCTGCTACTGTCCATTTTAAATCCTCCAAAACCAGCCAGGGTGGACATTGTTTTTTATTCTAAGGTCTTGATAAACGCTGAAACGAACATATGTTGGAGAAATAAATTAAACTTGTAATGAAATGTAATTTTTGGGACATTTTTGTTAATTTACAAAACTTTCTTCTTTAAAAGCTTGTTTGTGCCACGCAGAAATCTGGGAAATGAGCTGAAACTGCTCCCTGAACTGAACAACTTCTCTTTAACAAAAGCCAATTTAAATTCTGCCAGTTTAGTCATTAAACACCAAATATTAATGGAAGGCTGGTGGCAATGTTACTGCTGCAGCCATAAAGTTTGTATGTAAAGCCTTAAATGCAGCAACATCTAATAATGAGCAGCATGCAGCCAAAAGTCATTCCTCGTGTGTTGGTGAAATCTGTTATCCACACACAAGTCCAAAAGGTGTAGTTATTCAATATTGTACACCTATTATCCACTTTCTGTAGCAGATTGTCTTCTGAGATATTTCACACAATGTGAGGCAATGACACAGAAACACCTGACACTGAGGTGCAGTTGATGGAGGGCATGTTTCTGGAAGAGAGAGCAGGGAAAATGGCCAATAGGAGTGAGTGCTCTGATGTAAACGAAGACTGAGATGACTAATGGTAAATTGCAGTCGGAGGCAGACAGCAGAGCCGGGAGAGAAGAACATGAAGTGTTGGACAGGACGAAGGGATGAGAGGGAAAACGACAGGAAAGCAGCTGAATGTGGAGAGCAGAACGAGGCCAGCTCACTGTAAGCACTCCATCCTGACGGCGTCTATCTCCTAATGGCTTAGAAGGGTTTTCCTCTTCATGTCACGCTCTGCTGTGTTGGTGTTGTCATCACGACGAAATGGAAAACGCCAGGATGGAGGAGAGAAGAGGAGGCGAGCAGAGCTTCAGACGTTGAACTCCTGACGTGGTGTCGGGAGTCTGATAAACACAGTGGAGGCGTTGTGGACATTTGGAGGCGTACTGAAGAGCCTGGCAGGAAATCACAGAAACAGAACTTCAGCACACATGCTGGATAGTACTCATAGTACTACAGCACATTCTGCTGCACCACAGGAGGCCAGGTCTCCAGCAGGAATAAAATAAAAAACAAAACATGAGTAGGTCAGGCATCTCGCCGGTATGAGTAGCGCTTGAATTCCTCAGCAGAGTTTCTGTCTGCTTTAAATGGTAAATGATCTCTGTGGAACTTCATCAAGTCTGAGGACTGCTTCACACTACAACCGGTCTCCATTCTTCTGCAGCCCCCATCAACTCTGACCAGCTTCCCTGTCCCTGATGAAGAAAAGCATCCCCACAGCATGATGGTGCCATCACCTTGTTTGACAGTAGGGATGGTGTGTTCAGGGTGATGTGCAGTGTTAGTTTTCCTCCACTCATAGAGTTTGGCATGTAGGCCAGAAAGTTTCATTTCAGTTTCCTCTGATCAGAGCTCCTTCTTCCACATGTCTGCTGTGTCTTCTTCATGGTTTGGTACAAACTTCATAAAGGACTTCTTCTGGCTTTCTTGAAACATTTGGATTTCTCCTTCTCACTCTTCAATAAAGGCCAGGTTTGTGGAGATCTTGTGAAATAGCTGAAATAGCTCGTCCAGAGTTACCCTTGGGCCTCTTGCTGGGCTTCTGATCAATGCTCTCCTTGCCCAGCCTGTCAGTTTAGGTGGACATTGTTATGGCAGAATTTGTATTTACCAAAGAAAGAGATCAATGATTGTCACCCAGCCAGCTTTGTTATAACCTTGACAAGGGAGAACAGTTTTACAGAGTCAGACATGTGTTTAGGAGCCCTGCAGAAACCGTTCTGACTGGACAAAGTAAGAGTCCTCCTTTAACAGCTTCTGTCGTCTGTCTCAGACTAAGCAGAACCATCTAGACCTTGCCATGGATCAAGTCTGCAACAGAGGAACCAAGAAGGTGGTTTGAATACTTTTATCAGGTCATGCAGAGTATCAGGATATTATCTAGGGCACTATAATTTTCATGAACAACGTCCATGTCTTGGTAGGTCTGCAGTTGGTCCATCCTCTACCCATCTTTAGACAGGGGCAGTCCTATTCTATTTGTAGCCCTAGGCGAGCAACCCCTCCGGTGCGCCCACTACCGTTCGCAAGCAACACCCAACTCCCCCACCCCCTGGGTAGCTACATGTACATGAATTCAAATTACATATGCATATTTAAGACAACCTCAGCTGACAAAGTGCTGCACAATAGTTGCTGCAATTAAAGGTATAAAATAAAAATAGAAAATAGAATGAAATTAATATTAAAATTAGCAATACAATAACAATAAAACTAACAGTAACCTTAACAAACGAAAATATAGTCTATTTCATTTACACTAAAATAATTTCCCAATTCTAGGATCAATAAAATACATCATTCTAATCTTATTTCAGCGAGTTTTGAAGACCAGGGAGAAGGGCTATGGTTTTCAGTCTGGACCTAAACTGATCTGACTTGGAGGACTGAGAGGAAAGACAAAGGTAGACTGTCCCACAGTCTGGATGCTGCCACAGAGAAGGCTCTGTCTAACTGCTGATTTCCCCGTATCAACAGTTGGAAGAGGGTCAAGTTGAACTAATCTAGACACCTTCCAAGGTTCAGGAGTGTGTTCATAGTTTGAGGAGAAAATCAGAACTGCCGCCTCCGCTCTAATTTATCCCAAAGGTGTTCAGGAAGGTTGAGGTCAGGACTCTGTGCCGGCTGATCAAGGCTCTCCACACCTGCAGCCATGGAAGTGATTGGACCACCAGAATTCATTGATCTGGTGCTGTGACCCAGTTCTTTTAGCAGTATGATGTATGTGAAGCAACACTATTGTTCAAACAGGCAAATACAGATTAAAGCTGACAATGTCCACCTAAATATGGACCCTTCTTTCCTTCCTTGATGCAAAGGAATCAGTTTTTATTTTTACTCAGTAACAGGTGAGATTTTAAATGTAAAATACGTAAAACATACTGAAGTAAAAGTAAATGTTCAGCTTATATTGAACATAACTGTACTTAGTTACATAAATGCAAGTAAACCTGGTTATTTAATAATAGGCTATAAAGAAGTAGCCTCATGCAGTATGAGCATTTTCAGCGGGCGTACATAACTTTCCCAAGTAACGTGAAGTCATACCAGCTAAGAGCTAACTGCTAGGACAGAAACATACTTCACATACTTCAAATCAGTAATATTTCGGCTGAAAACGTCATCCTAAGCAGCTCAACAACGGTTAGTGTCTAACGTCACTAATTAATAGTGAACCTATCTAACAGGCTAGAGCTACACAACACCTTTCATGCTCCAAGAGTTGACACCGCTGCATATCTTCACCTGTAGCTCGTTTCTCCTTCTCTTCTTCTCTCTTCCTACTAACCTGGGCACCTGACGGCTTTCAAATTGTCTTGTCCATCTTCCATGTGTTTAATTAGCAACACCTTATCACCACCAACCCCCCAGCATGAGTCAAAACCACTGAGGCCTTCTTTCATGTGCAGATTCATTATTCTATTCTCTTTTCAGTGATAAATAAGCCTGGAACTATTGACCATATTCACAATATTATGAATGAAATGTGTTTTGTTTTGGAGCAATCAGTGAGCTAATAGTGTTAGGTGATCAGATGGATCCCTGGCCCAGAAAGGGAGAGGAGAGAATAGAGCTGCTCCCACCAGGCCTGAAATGGCGCCTTGGGCAGCTGACCACACCAGAAACCGCCCCATCGTTCAGATGGTGGAGATGAGAAAAGCCAGCATGAAACCTTTGTGGAGTCATAAACATGAAGCTCCTTATCTGCTGCTCCTGTACCATTCCAGATTCCTGGTGTTGGTTCTGGTGAGTGGTTCTGTGATGGGAGTCACTGATTCAGCTAACTGGATCCTCTCTCCTGGTCAAGCTATGCTTGGTGTTACTGTTCCTGCTTTGTCCTCACCTGCCTCTGGTTGTTCTACCTGCTCTGTTGTTTTTGGAAGCATTTTCACCTGGACAATCCTGTTAAGGTTGCAGCAGATTATCTGCCTGCGCTCAGCTCAGACGTCTGGGATTACAGAATCATCTGGACCTGTGAAATATGCTTCCAGAAAGTGACCAAGCTTATGAAGCTGTTCTGCGCCATCCATTGATCTTTCTGAGACTTTTCTGATCCCCTATCAGTCCTCTGGAGCTTGTTCAGGTTATTAATGGTCCATAAAACACCAAAGTCCAGTTCTCAAAGAGAAGTTGGAGACCATAGATGTTGTTTTATTACGTTGTTGCCAATATAAAAGTAATTTTTTAATTTCTTAACATTTAATCATTTAATAAAAAATGTACAATGCTGTTGTTTAGATGGTTCTGAATAAAACATCTGATGATATAAATCAGAACTGATTCAGTTTGGGGTTCTGTCAGTAAATGACTTGAAGGCTCCATGGGTCGTAGAAGGTTGTGTAGAGGCACAGCTGGTGGAGAAATACATCTCAACGAGGAACCTCAGCTCAACCCGTTTTAATTTCGTTCTGCAATCCCTGCGTCACACTCTGAACAGAACTTCTCCCACCCAGCATGCCAGCAGTCCCTTACCAGTGTGTACTGGTGCAGACTGGGAAGGGTAGCTAAGGGTGTCTCCTGGCAGGATTTACATCCTCTGGAAGTCTTCGTTTCAGCCGACTAATTTATAAATTTGCAAAAATGTTCAATCAGAAAGAAAACTTGTAAAAAGAGCCCAAAGTAAAAAGGGCGATGTTCACACCAGTGCGTCCTTCTCGCAGATATGCAGACATATTTCTGATTAATTTAATCTACATACAAAACAGGTTGTTGAGTTGTACTATTAATAACTGTGGGGGGCGAGCTGTAGCTGCTCCTCCAATCACCAATCACTGCTTCCCAGTTTAGCTCCACTCACTAAAATATTCATCATCAGGATAGTTTTTCTGGATTTTGGGGACTTCAGTTATGCCGTAATGTCTCTTCCTGTTTTTGCCTTTTTTGTCTGAATTGTTTTTCCTATGAACTTTATTTTCCATTTTGTTTTCTGACTACTGTGCAGGTAATGTGCTGTGCATTTTCCATCAGTTTTCTATTAAATATTGAGAAATTTATTGGCCCTGTTTCTCTTGTTGTACATCTTTTAATCAAGCTTCTCAGCAGACAGAGTAGATCGTTGCAGCCTCCACACAGAGGTTGCAGGAGTCTGCAGCACATTCTGCTGTTGCCTCATAGTGTGAGAACGTCTCCGGCTGGACCCGGTTGTCACCCGACCCGCAGGAGGCTCAGAAGTGGAGAGACCATGCTGGCTTCTCTCTGCATATATTGTTTAAAGAAAAATATGTTTACAATGATGACTTTCCCATTCTATTTTATGAGTTCTGAAAACCCAGAATTAGGTGTTTTAGTTTCTATTTATGAAATATTAGCAGCTTCCAACTCCTCTCTGACCATACTGCAGCTCAGGACAACAGAGATGATTTTAATTTACATGATGAAAACATTTAGTCGTCTAATGTGGTAAGTCGGGATTTTATGACAGGGGATTATGGTGATGGTTAACTCCCTAATGACCAAAACATATAAACCAGAATGGAGTGAGTTTAGAACTAGTTCTTGTAATATGTTCGACCCTGGTCTAAGGTAGGTTTACATAAATGAATCATCTGTGTGATGAGGAGGCATAAACCTCTGGTTCCCAGTTTGGTTTATTATGGTTTATTCATACACCACTCTACAATAATTCCTCTTAGTGTACTCTCTCAGGGTGTTGGAGTTTGGGTGAAACCCTCCTGGGTTCCATGATTTTAGGTCCTGGGTCAGATCCTCTTGTTTTCAGCTCATCTGGGTATCTGGGCTTGGTACCCTTCATTGACAGTGATGATGATATCACTGTTGATCTGCAGTCCTGGCTGCCTCTATCATTGCATCTTTGTTCTACCTCATCCATCTGTAGCTGTGATGGGGAATTTGTCTGGAGATCATTGAGTCAGAAGCTGTTTTTTGGTCATGTAGATGTGGGATTTTGCAGCTTTCATAGTTTCCAGACTCTCAGCCCTCCACCTGTTCCGGTAGCCACTTCGCATCAGAACGTCCTGGTTCACCAACATCTGAGCGGACCTGCAAATATTTTATTTCAGCTTGTTCTGTCCAGGGTCTTGGTACAACCGACAGGAAGCAGAGCTGTTTGAGTGTGTGGCAGGTGAATGATGTGGATCCAGCATGCCTGCTTTGCATTGGGACAGATTCTGTTCTAGCCTGAAACAAAACGGTTCTGCCGCCCTGCTAACAAACAAGGAGGCAGCAGATATTCAGGCTGGGTTTAGTTTTTCAGAAGCACATAAATAAATCTGAATTTAATCAAGGAGTTCATCTCTTGGGGACCCCTCGCTCTGCTACAGGTCGACCCTCCTGAACAGGTCTACCATTCACGCAGTCATTTAAACAGCTGACAACACATTATTAAAACAGTATGTGATGAAGCAGCATTCAATACAGACATAATTAACATGTCCATGGATCTGAATATGAATTGAAGCAGATATTTCAAACAAGAAACTGAGCTTCAACCTGTCTCAGCACCGGATTGTCTACGTTTTACAGTTTATATTTGCACAAATATACATTCAGTTTATACTCTAAGGTCAATTTCAAGGTCAATATACACTGAAACAATTCCATGGAGGAAAAACAATGAGGTTGGAAAAACAGCCTTTAAATGTATCGATACTAGAAAGAAGGGGGAATATGTGACATTATCTTTGCTCAGGAATTATATCCAAGCTCCAAACATCACACACATAAACTTGCTAAGTCAGCTGAGAACAACCCTCTCTTGATTAGAAAATCAGTGACATTTTGAATAAATGGGCCTTCAAACATTGTTTAATGCTGCAGAAAGAAAATATGCATTCAGAACCTTTTTACTCTGAGTTCAGCAGATTCTTAATTGGCTGGATTTGGTATTTAGTTTCAGCTTTATGGAGAAAAATGCTCTGTTTCCTAAGATATTAATAGGAGATATTTACAGTGAGACCAGCAGTTTCCTTTTTGATCTACGGTCCTGATAAACGTTGCCTTCGTTGGGATTTTTCTCCCTGACTGGGGCCAAGTTTAGGTGCTGTTATTTTTGGCTAAAGTTCATGTATTTTATCTTAGTAGCAGAACCTGGCAACACGGTGCCACAATGATGGCTTTTATGTGTTGTGAAGTGTACCATGCCCACCATCTTGGCTCAGTCAGTATGGAGTTGGGATTTGCTTCCTTAGAGTCCAGAGACATGCATTAGAGGTTTCTTGGAAACATATGTCCTGGCTGAGCCTGACGGATCGCTCACCTATCCAGGAAGTACCCTACTCCCACCTCTTGCCTGTTTGAAATGTGCGCCATCTTTCCTGCGGCTGATGCATGGATGCTTAACATTGTTCATTATATGTTAAAGTCTTCTTGCTCTGAAATCACTGAATTTCAAAAGCGTTTTAGCACTGAAATGACTTCACACACAGGAGGATACCCAGGTCCAGTGTAAAAAGGGGGTTGACTGTGGAAGATCTTTACAGGACATTGTTGAGGTCTTTAAGGATGTGGTAGGACCTTGACAGTTAATAAGTAATTTCCAGTTGAATCATCTGGAAATTACTTATTAACTTATTCATTTTCTGAATATACGCAAGCATTCTTTAAAAGTCATGGCAATCTCTGAGTATTGACAAGTTGATGCTTGAGTTAACCAAACCTTTAGGCAGACACGGGTTCAGTGGCTTCAGAGAGAAAATCAACGTCCGACTCCTTTGGAGATCAATCAAGGAGTCAGACGGAGTCGGAGTGAAGACAATGTCCGATTGCAGCTCCAACCAGAGAGCAACAGGTTGACAGGTTCATCGGTTATTGGATCAATGTCACCTTCTAACCTTCTAATGGGAATCAATTGGAAAAAAAAGAAAACTGTTTCATCTCGAAGTTTAACGGTGTACATGTAGAAATGGGACTTTTTCAATTAGAACCTCTGTGGTGATTTCGTTTAACTGCATTTCCTGCTGCCATCACTGTTAACTATTCAGTTCAGTCTCTAACTGCAAATTGTATTTTTTAAGTCATTAAGACTCCTCAAGCAAATTGGTTTAAATAAGTCCATTAAATGTAAGAGATGAGGATGAAAGCTTCCATCTGACTGGCTTTATTTTATTCTAGAATTGCGCAGCTCAAGGTGGCAGCAGGTTGGAGTACTTTCATTCTGATTAATTCTTTTTAATAACTCAAATTCCTCTTGTGGTGGATAAAAATAGATTATTTTTAGATGATTATCCTCTCCAGTATCGGATGCTGTGCAGCTTGAAGTATTTTTGCTGAGACATTTTTACTTTTGTTCATTTGTTATGATTCATCACCATAGCAACAAGGTTTTTGTAACCAGAAGCAGCTGATCAACATCTCAAAAGCTCAAAAAATACTTCAACTACAACCCTAAATCCCAGATGAGTTGAAAAAGAGGCACCGTGGACGGAGAGCAGGAGCAAAGAGAAGACAGACAAGGAGGAAGTTCAAATCATCAGTTATGATGGGCAATGTGTGATCATTGGGAAGCAAGTTGGATGAGTTCCAACAAAACAATATCAGAGATGTGTGGTCAGGAAGGAAGAAAATCACAGGCTTCAAGCAGAAGACGATCAGACTGATGGAAGTCTGGACAGAACCAATGAACTAAACACATTCTCCAATAGGTTCAGTTTGGTTTCCTCTCTTGCTCACAGCCAAACAGACATCGCACCCTCCTTTGACCCACAGCTTTCCTGTCCCACCTCAAGTGTTTTATCTTCCACCTCAGCCATGGACCCTTGTGTTTCTACATGTTTACCTTGTACCAAATCAGAAGATGCTGATGCTCCATTTGCCTCAACCCCTTCCACCTGTGTGTCTCAAGAAGTCAGGAGAACATGCAGCTGGAGAGACTGACCCGGAATAAGGATTCAAAGATTCAAGGATTTTTTTATTGTGATACCAGCTCAAATTTACATGCTAAGGTACAAAACTCAGACTCAGGTCACAGTTAAGAAGCCTATATGTTAGTAAAAAGAAAGCTAAGTATAACATACAAAGCTGAATCTAACAATAAATCAGTAAAAATATATGCATCGATGAGCAAAAAAAAAGAAATATACACGGTTAAATAGTTAATTGGAATAAGCCTGATCGTGTCAGTCCTAGAGTCCTGAAGGCCTAGGCAGAGCAGCTCTGTGGGATTCTGCAGCACCTCTTCAATCGTAGCCTGGGCCAGAAGAAGATTCCAGTGTTGTGGAAGACCTCCTGTCTTGTTCCGGTACCAAAGAAAACTCACCCAGCAGTCCTCAATGATTATAGACCTGTTAACATCCCACATCATGAAGGTCCTAGAGAGATTCCTGTTGGCCCACCTGCGTAAGCAAACAATGAACCATCAGGACCTCCTTCAGTTTGCTTATCACTGTGGAGTTGGAGTTGAAGATGCCATCATACACCTGCTTCAACAAACCCACTGTCATCTGGACAGAGTCAGCAGCACTGTGAGGATCATGTTCTTTGATTTCTCCAGAAAATTTAACACAATCCAACCTGATTTGCTTTGTCAGAAACTCCAGAAGACTCAGGTGGAGGCCTCAACCATCTCCTGGATCAAAGACCACCTGACAAACAGACCACAGTTTGTGAGACTGAAGGGTTGTGTGTCTAACCAGGTAGTCAGCAGCACAGGAGCACCAGAGGGGACTGAACTCTCACCATTCCTCTTCACTCTGTACACCTCAGACCTCCAGGACCAGACAGACTCCTGTCATCTGCAGAAATACTCAGATGATTCTGCAGTCGTGGTGTGGATCAGAGATGGAGAAGAAGCTGAGTACAGGGAGCTGGTGGACCGCTTAGTGGCATGGTGTGGAAACAATCATCTCATCTTCAATGTGACTAAAACAAAGGAGATGATTTAGATTTTAAGAGAAACAAGAATAGATCAAACACTATCTCCATCATGAGAGAAGAGGTGGAGGTGGTGGAGAAGCATAAATTCCTCGGTGTTCACCTGGACAACAGACTGGAGTGGAGATGCAACTGTGAAGCCGTCTACAAGAAGGGACAGAGCAGACTGTACTTCTTGAAGAAGGTTAGGTCCTTCGGTGTTTGCAGCAAGATGGTGCATATCTTCTATAAGTCTGTTGTGGAGAGTGTGATCTCTTCTCCATCATCTGCTGGGGTAGCAGCATCAGAGCCAGGGACACAAAAAAGCTCAACAAGCTGATAAAGAAAGCTGGTTCTGTTTTGGGGACTCTTCTGAAACCTCTAGAGATCATTGTACAAACAAGGATTCTTCATAAAATGAAGAACATTAAGGAGAACCCTGAGCATCCTCTTCATCAGACAACAGAGTGTCTTCAGTCAGAGGATTCTTCAGATCTGCTGTAAGACAGACCACTACAGGAGATCCTTCCTTTCCACAGCCATCAGCATCTACAACGGCTCTTTGAAGAAACCTGCAGAATATGAGCTACAACAACATTTAGTTTCCCTTTGGGATGAATAAAGTATTTTTGAATTGAACTGAATTGAATTGTATTGAATTAAACTGAATTTGAATTCAGTTTAATTCAATTTGACTGACTGACTGACTGAATTTGAATTGAATTTGAATTGAAATATGTGAGGTCTGGTTCCCAGAATTTCCACCTTCAGCCAAGATGTTTCAACAATTTTACTAAATATACAATAAAAAAACACCTCATCATCTCACTGCTTCAGAAACCTCCATAACTGCAGCTCAGTGCATCCAGAAGTCATTATACAACACACACACACACACACACACACACACACACACACACACACAGTAGTGTGACGGCTAACAATCTTTGACATAATTAGCAGCCTGGGTTGAGGACACGATAACAGAGACACGGTGATGACAGGATAGCTTTGAGAGAAGACGATTGTTCATTTTCATCACATTTAACTTTCATTTCACCAAGTAAGACGATAGGGGACTAATTCTCATATACAATATGACATGGCATAAGCAATGACAAAACAATAAAAGAAGCTGCCTGAGGAAGGTCATCGATCTGCAAAACCTTCAGAGCTCCTGAGCTTCACAAAAGCATTAAAGCTCCTAAACTTCATTCCAGACACAGAACCCAGTGGACTTTATGTAAGTAAATGAAACATGTATAAAAACCTTTATGAACATGATCTGAAAGGTGCGGTGTGCATTTCTATTCATCTCTGCAAAAACATCTCCAGCAAGCGGGTTTAGCTGGAGATACAAATAAAGGTGATCCTGAAACATCACAGAATCAGTCGTATATCTTCATCGACATGTAAGTTCTGTGTAAAAAACAGCACTTATGTAAAGAACAGAGCTGCTCGTTGAAGGCCTCAGAGGTTTAATAGAGAACATTGGTCAACAAACAGCATCATGAAGATCAAGGAACCTTGGTCTTCATGATGCCTGAAGGTAAACGCTGGTGTGTGATTCTGGATTGAAAGTCAAGGCTCAGCCCAGGAATTTGGGCTGGAAACAGAACATTTCTTCCCACGCAGTTCTTCACCTGTTCAGGATTCACCACAGTGCTCCTCCTTTCACTGAGCCCGGTCCTCCTCCCTCTCGGTACAGCCCATCCAGTGCTTCTTTTCTATGGAAGCTCCACACATGTAGGCTACCAGAACCCATGAGGAAAACAGCAATATGGGTCAATTGGTTGTGGGTTTAAATCAGTCAGTCTTTGTGATTCTGAAAAGGGGGTGGCGGTTCCTTCATGTTAGTATTCACATGGACCAGAACTGTCTGAGTTTTCTAATTGAAACCAGACCTCCTCTTGTTCCCTGATCAGCTGACTTTACCGGCACTGGACCCAGGATGTAGTCAAACGCTTCATTGAACCATTTGTGTGTCCAGTTTCCTGTTTTATTCCCATGTTTCATACCCGTTTAAACTGATGAATGATTCAATGATTCAAGCCTGAACTGATGATTTACTGTAAGCCTGGAGGAACTTTACCGGAGCAACAGGAACACCTGTTTCTGATTGTTTCTGTGCGACTGATTAAACAGTGACACTGATTATATGAGAGCTCCAAAAGGCTTTATAGAAATTACAAACTAGATAACATTTTTTTAACACCATGGCAACCTTTGATGAAGTATTTCTCTAGTAAAGAGTTTAACATTTTAACAGTTACAGTATGACAATACTTTTATTGTCTTAATTAGTACAAAACCCATAAGTGGAAAGTAACTCAAGGTAGTTCTGCACACATTTAGAAAACAACTCTAGATTATTAAAAGTCACTTTTCTTTACTTCAGAACAGTAGATAAGACCCCACTTAGAATAATTCTTAATATTCTTTATGGAAGTATCGTATGAACCTTCCTATTATTATCTTCTGTGTGCTTCTCTCTTTGCTGCAGCTACACTGAGTGGTAAATGAAGGATAATTATTTTCTATTCTAAAGGTAATTTTTACTGTGTAGAAAAGAGAATCTAGTTCATACAAATGTACTCAGTAGCAGCCCTGCTCTGGTTCTGTTTCCTGTTCATCTGCCTCCAAACAACAGTCTCCGCTAAAGATGTTCCAGAAGGATCTTCTGTGGATGTTCTTGCCATGTCAGCAGAGTTTCAAACTTGCAGCAGCAGTTCTCCGTTTTCAGCCATGATTGTTTAGGTGAGCTTCTGCAGGGAGGGACTGAAAGTCTGTGTATCCGCTTGGGAAACGGATCGGTTGGTGCTCATTTTTACACATATGATCTTTAAAGATTCCGTTTTCTCTGTATTGTGTTTTGGAAATATTGATTGTTCAGACAGCCCTTCTAAGCAGTAGATAACTCCGTTAACATCCTGGCTTTAATTTCACACAGATTAGTTCTCCAGCTAGCAGCCAGCGGTTCAGACCGGGTCCAAGAAAAACATAGGCCATCTTTAAACAACTCCAATCTTTAACATTGCTTAATGATTGGGTTCATAAGATGAGATGAGGTTTTTAAATAAAGTTTAGATTAATTTAATAAAAACAGTAAATATTCATGGTGCTGTTTGCATGACCCAATGGCATTGTTTACTGACGGGTTTTGTTTTAAGGTGAAATCCAGTTTGGTTCTGACTGACTGTAGACTCCAAAACTGATCTTAGCGAAGGTCATGATCTTCTAATGTTTTATGATGTAAATGCTTCCCTGGTTTTACTTGGTTTTATTTGCAGTACTCAGGAAAATAGATGTACGCAACACAAAAGGTGCTGCTTTAACCCAGGAGAGATGAATGGAAGCTGTTTACAAGTTGTCATATTTTTCACCTCCTGGACCAAAAAAGAAAAATACTTCTGTATATTCCCCCCAGATTATATGTTTAGACCTTCCTGCAGCTCCAAACTGAAATCTTCCTTAATGAAACCAAAACAGAACAAGGTGGGAGATGAAACAACAGGAAGCACCTCTAAAAAACCTAAACCCACAAGCACAAGTACTACTACATGCACAGAACTGCATCAGGAGCACAGCAGCCTGGATCACAAAGCTGCAGAGAGAAGATTTTAGGAGCTTCTGTGACTGACTGGATGACAGGTTAACTCCAGGAGGAGGAAAGCTGAAGACAGGAATATGTTGCAGAAAGAAGTGGAGACTAATGGCTGCTGTACTTTTCTATTTCACCAGAGATTTGGAAAGGCAGGTAATAGTAGATGTTCAGGTTTCCTCATCAGAATGCTGAAAATCAGCCGTCAACGTGAAGAGAGGTACAGTGGGAGTAGCTTCGATTTGTTTCCTGAGCATCTCACGGATTCTGTCACTACATTTAAACGTGTTGCTGTTACCTCTGACAGCAGAAACAAGCTACAGACAAGCAACACACATAGGAAGGCAATTTATCTTCCCATGCACTTAATCAGTCAGCCCTTCTAAAAAGGACTGGAGGCTTTCTTGCAAGGTCTGGGCACTTTCTGCATATTTCCTGTCCTGATTCAGTTTTTTTTTTTAAGTTTTTTCATTTAAACTATAAACTCTAAATATACTTAAAATTATAAGTGTGTTAAAGGTCACAGAAAACAGACCAAAGGTTTTGAGAAGTCTATTTTTTTCTATACAGCAGCAGATAAACTGGTTACCTGTACTGGTTTATTGTGCTGCTGAAGCAGGTTTTGTTGTTGTCACTGACCTGAAGTAAAAATGTATTTGTTTGCATCAGAGCTGAACCTGTTCATGCCTGACTTGGTCTTTCATGAAGATGATCTCAGCTGAGCAGCCACAAATCTCAAGTTTTGCTCAAGGTTGTTTTTCACTTGAAGAGTAACAATGCAACCAGCTCATTCAAGATGTAACAAAGTTCAGTAGTGGGTTCATGAGAAGACAAGAACTTAGCTATATTTTAAGGAAGACTACGAATCCCCATGTTTTGTTTTCTCAACAGGGAACAGATCCGAATTAATGCCAGCAATGTGAACCAGACTTCTGCTCTGTTTGTACAGAGAAAGGATAGCCCCTAGAAAAGGGCACCAGACTCCATACTACTGGAGTACCGACCGAAGGGCTACACATGGGTTGAAATCCACATGTGGAGTGGTTGGGGAAACTCCCAAGAACCCTCAAGGACCCTGTAGAGGGTATAGAGCTAGTCCAGTGTTCCACAGCCAGGACCTATGCCGGGAACCATGGCATAGGCTTTCCCTGGAAGTTGGGAGGTGTGATCCCCATATAGTTGGACTACACCCTCTGTCCCCCTTGTTGTGAAGAAGGACCACTATCTCGGTCTGCCAGTCACAGTGACTGCCACACAGTGTTGAAGACGTGCATTGGCCATGACAGCCTCACAACATCCATAGATGAGGTACTTGTGACAAATCTCATCCACCCCCACTGCTTTATCACTGCGGAGCATTCTGATCACCTCAGTGACATAAGCCTGGGTGATGAGCCAGTCCCACTCTGGGTCCCAAGCCTTTACTTTAACCGCAGAAGCCGTAACAGCGGGATTCAGGAGATCCTTAAAGTTATCCTTCCACCATCTGATAATGTCCCCCGTCAAGGTTGGCAGCTCCCCACCCTCACTGTAAAAGATGTTGATGAAGCACAGCTTCTACCTCCTGAGGTGAAGGACGGTTTGCCAGAATCACCTCGATCCCATTCAGGGATTGATACTACAACAGGCATTGCAGACCTTACGGCCACAGCTATGGGTGGCCGCATAGACAATAGAGGGAGAAAACTCAGCACACTCGGACTCCATGTCCCCAGCCTCTCTTGGAATCTGGAAAAACCTTTCCGAGAGGTGGGAGTTGAATTTGTCCCTGCCCAAGGGGTTCGCCAGACATTCCCAGCAGACCTTCACTACAGAGTTGGAAGATCAGGGATCGGGTCATCTAGGCGTCCATCTTTAACCTCCGCCCAATCCTCTTAGCACCGGTTCCGAATGGTTCCCCCGGGTAGTAGACCCACCTGGGGATCACCTCGTGTCACTCGTTTGGGCTTGGAAATCATAAAACCAAATGTTGAATTAAACCATGAACTCATAGGGTGCTCAATCACAGTCAGGACGTTGCTCTAATTTAAAGGAAAATATTGAACTTTCATAACAGATTTGTGGACTGACTGAAAGTGTTGGAATACACCTTTTAGAAAGATGGCAGCTTTATAGAACAGCAACACAGTGCTGTTCTAAAATATTCATTCTTTCACATTTTGTCACCTTACAACCCCAAACTTTAATGTATTCACCAATTCAGCTCCACAGCACCATAATAATACTACCATTTAGTGCAGCCCACAGGAACCATGATGGAGAAATAACCAAAATGCATTTATAGGATGTGATTAAGCTGTTTGCCACTGTCCTATCATCTTGGTGGTTTCATGTCATAAAAACGATGTGTATAAATTGCTGGTCCCATCACATCCTGCTGCCTTGTGGCCACAATCTGTGTATTTTGGTTAAATGGCCTGATGTAAGAGTCCGGAGCTGGAAGCAGTCCTCTTCCTCTTAGTGCACTTGGAACAGAGCTAACAGACTTCCTCCGGGTAAGTTGTCAGACTCCGCCTGCGGTATGACAGTGCACTGAGTCGCCTTGAGCAGCCATGAATTTTCCCCCAAATCACCGATATAATGAGGCGTTTGCGGTGCGGCGCTGTACTCGCTGCACCACACTAACAGGAACACTGTGCAGACGTTTCCAAAAGCCTGCAGCGCCAATTTGAATACAAAGCAGAACAATAAAGGAGGAGTCACCTCGCTGTACACCTCCACCTCCATCTGTCTGTCCCAGTGTCTCCACATCGCTGACTGAGCTTCTAGTTTTCTTATTTTTACCTGCAGCTATTTTTGTTTCTGCAGCTGCTGTTTCTGCTGGAAGCCCCCATTATTTACAGCGCAGCACACACACTCATTGCCCTGATATACCACAGGAGTAACTATAAAATGCTAATCTGTATAACCGAGAACTGAGCACCTTATTTCAGAAAACATGACATTGACTTCTTGCAGACCAAATCATCCTAATAGGCTGTCTAAACATGTCCACAGGCACCTGTTGTCTTCATTTAAATATGAGGATTGAGAAGTGTATTCTGGGCATGCTCAGTAGGTCAACACAGGGTCTCTACACTGACACATTATTGTCTTTTCCTGCTACTATATGACACATTTCAGAAAGCTATTGATTCACGTTTTCAGCATGAAGTCATTTTTAACTTGGTACAAACTTGAGAAACGTTCCACTAAATGAACATCAAGGTTCAATAGAATTTATAACTGAAGTAGAAGAAAATGATTCATGGTTGTAACATTTTTACAAACAAAATCTGAAAAGTGTGGTGGGCATCTGTATTCAGCCCCCCTGAGTCAGAACTCTGCAGAACCATCAGTGGCTGCAGGTCTTTTGGCGATTCTCTCCACCAGCTTTGAACATCTACAGGCTGAAGGTTTTGTCCTTTCTTTGTAAAACATCTCAAGCTCAAGCTCCGGTTTTAATGTCTTGCCACAAATTGGTTGGATTTAGCTCTGGACTTGAAAAAGAGAGATCATATTTCTCCTATTTTAGCTTCCCTTCATTGGCTCCCTGTTAAATCCAGAATAGAATTTAAAATTCTCCTCCTCACATATAAAGCCCTTAATGATCTAGCTCCATCATACATCAGAGATCTGATTGTTCCATACGTTCCTAACAGAGCACTTCATTCTCAGACTGCAGGTTTACTGGTGGTTCCTAGTGCCTCTAGAAGTGGAATGGGAGGCAGATCCTTTATTTATCAGGCACCTCTCCTGTGGAACCAGCTCCCAGTTTTAGTCCATGAGGCGGACACCCTGTCTACTTTTAAGGCTAGGCTTAAAACTTTCCTTTTTGAAAAAGCTTATAGTTAGAGTGGCTTAGGTTATCAGGGAGGGAGCCTTCCTCCCTCCCTGTTGGATGGAGTAAGGGGGAGTCAGGTTTAGCCTAAACCGGCTCAGTTATGGTTGGATGCAAACACACCCTCCATTTCTGCTACCTGTATGACCCCTTCTCTTTTCCAATGGTTATAATCAGTCTGACAGAGAGGGGTATCCCAATCCTTGTGGTTTTTAGTGTAACAATGACCATCAGTGGGACCCTTTGTGGGGTGCCTTGAGACGACATTGTTGAAAATAAGCGCCGTCTAACTAAATAATCTGAACTGAAACTTTCTGGGTAGTTATGCTGCTATAGGCTTAGGCTGCTGGAGGACATAATGGCCACTTTCACCCTCTTCGCTACATTCTCACACTACTCTCCAATTTTGCATTATTTGCTGTTATTTCAGCTTTTAACTTTCTTCTCTCTCTTTTCTCTTCCTAGAAGCTACACCTGGCCTGACTCTGTGTCTACCTGTGACACCTTTCTGGAGAGGGGAATCGTCCAAGCTTTTGCTGGCAACAACTTAATGCCCACCCTCTACCGATGATCCACATGGCCCTGTCTTTTAGTGTTTAACCCTTTCTCTCTCCTAGACATGGCGATTGACTGAGCTTTTACTGTAACTAACTCTATGTGCTCTCTTTCAGACTCTAACCTTGAAAACTGGCTCAGAGTTTATCGGTTCCTTCTTTCTAGGTGAAACGACTAAAGGAGCTACATCAATTAACATTTACTTTTCCTTCCCATAGAAAGTACTCCTGGATCAGTGCTTCTTTGTTCTCTTTGTGTCTCTGCTCTGTTCTCTCTAACCCCCAGTCGGTCGTGGCAGATGGCCGCTCATACTGAGCCTGGTTCTGCTGGAGGTTTCTTCCTGTTAAAAGGGAATTTTTCCTCTCCACTGTCGCTACATGCATGCTCAGTATGAGGGATTGCTGCAAAGTCAACGCTAGTCACTGTCCACTGTCTCTACATGCTCATCCAGGAGGAGGAAATGTTGCAAGTCACTGACTGGATGCAATCTGCTGGGTTTCCTTAGATAGAAAAACTTTGTATCCAATTTGAATAAATATCTAACTCTGACTTCACTGTTCAATGATTAGGACTAATTGGAATGTATGAACCTGACTTTTGTGAAGTGCCTTGAGACAACATGTGTTGTGTATTGGCGCTATATAAATAAAACTGAATTGAATGGAATTGAACTTTGACTAGACCAACACATGAATCTACTTCAATCTAAACCATCCATTGTTTCTCTGGCTGTATGTTGAAGGTGGTTGTCCAACTGGAAGGTGAACCTCTACCTTCAGTTTAGGTGGACATCCATGTCTTGGTAGGTCTGTAGTTGCTCCATCCTCTCTCCATGTTTAGATAATGGATTGAACAGCGCTCTGGAAGATGTCCAAAGCTTGGGGTGTTGTTGTAGAACCTAAACCTGCTTTAAACATCCTTATGTCGTTCTCCCTGAGCTGTCTGCTGTGTTCCTTCGTCTTTATGATGCTGTTTGTTCTCTTATGAGCTCTAAAGAACCTATGAGGCCAGAAACAGAACAGCTTCAGTTAGACTGATGAAATTACACACAGCTGGACCGATTAGGGAATTTAGTGGCCCTGGAATTTATTTAGGAGGGTTGAACAAAAATCCACGCCAAACCTTTTCAGGTTTTTCTTTGTAAGATAAGTTGGAACCCATTTATCATTTACTTCCATTTCACAATTATTCACTTGTTCATGTTGGTCTGACACCCTAAAATCTCAGTTCACAGGGTGTGAACACCTCTGTGAAATAAGCGACAATCTGTCCAAACCTAGTCTGATCCTGAAAAAGTTGATGTTCCTGTACTGAAACATCGGCACCTAAATGTGGTTGCAGGGTGACAGCTTTTTATTTGGGGGCGTTTAAGCTCTACTCCTCTTCGAGGTAGAGGAGTAGAGCTTGAAGAAAGGTTCAGACCTATCTGTTATTACTCACAGGGGGCAGACAAGGGAAGGCGGAGAGGTGGGGGGTCAGAAGACCAAGGGGAGACACAATCTGTGAAGAATACAGATATAAGGAGATAGGAAGCAAGAAGGATCAGATAGACGAAGGTCAAAGATAAGTAAAGGTACATCAGGGAGGAAATGTGGAGGAAAAGAAGGAGGAAGCATGAAGAATCAGTTCTAGATGATAATCAGAAAACATGATGATGCTGCTGAGGGCAGATGTCTCCTTATTTACCCTGGAGCACAGTCTGGACCAGCTCAGTCTCCAGCTGTGTTCTGCTCACAGTTCTTATGATAAAGAAGAGGAGGGAGGAAGATGGAGGCTGGAAATTACTAAGACTTAACAAGGACAGATCAATGCAGTGCAGTGCTTTATGTGCCTGACTTTACAAAGGTGCTTCAATATTAAACCTGTGTCCCCGGGTTTTAAATGTATGAGCTTACAGTCAACAAAATGACCTTAAAAACTGTTAAATTTACATTTATCACTGAGAAAAAATACTTATGTTTCAGTAGCTTTCTTTAAATAAATGTATAAAATCATTTGAATGAGGTTCTTGCAGTTTTCTGTCTGTGGTGAGATGCTGCAATGAGTTATGGTGTTAAATTATGACCAGAAAGTAAAGTTGACCTTTTGATTCCCTGGTTTTAAAATGCCATCATAACTCCAACCTGATAGATATTTATGACAAATGTTGACAAAATGATGTGAGGAATTCAGGACCGAAGGTCAAAAAATGTGTTTGAAATCTTCTAGAGATAACCAACTGTGTGGTTCATGTTAGATTTGATTGGTGGGATCAGGATGGATGGACCTGACATGGTTCCTCTGACTGATATGACCCTTTGGTGTGTCCCAGTCCCCACGCTGTGAACCAGTTTAGCCTTGTTTTTGGTCAGGAGGGTTTCAACTTGTCACACATAGACACAGGTGACTGACTGATAAGGAGCTTGAGCTTGAGGAGCGATTCTGGGTTCAGCCTAAAGTCGTACATGGACCACAGTCCTCAGATCTACAGGAACATTTATTTGAGCAAACACGCCTTGTCATAGATGGTGATAAATGTCATGGCTGCTTCCACAGACACACTGTGTTAAACACATATCTAAACCAGCACACACACACACACTCTCCTACTGACATGTTCTCACACAGTCCTGGACACCGGCCGATGCTGACAAACAGCAGCTTCTCCACCTGAATGCGCCAACAAAGGCATTGCTGTGTTTGCTTTTTTGGGGCGTTGCCGTAGGAAACAGTTTTGCAGCTGATACTGAGATTGAGTTCCTCTTCGACAGCATGACAGATAACAAGACAGTAGCAATCAAACCCTGACAGTATCAAACGCTCGGTCATCAGTCAGGTCTGACGGCTGACTTCAGGCTGACGAAGGATTTATGGTTTACAGAGAGAAACAAGGACAGTAGAAAGCTGAAGGAACAAGAGTCATGGAGGATGAACGGATGTGGGGAAGAGTACATATGTATGACATCATCAAGATCATTTCACTACATTGGTTGGGTCAAATTCATTCGGTGGTCCTGTTTTTTCTAACCTGTTCTCCAAATCTAAAAACTTGCAGTTATTTTTCCACAGAAATGTTTAATTTATTCTGCTGTTGCACTCATTAATATTGGGGTATGCACAGTATTGGGTTTTGTGACTGCAGCATGTACCACCTGTGAATGCTTGTGGCCATCTAGAGGCTACATTGCAGAATGCAACTGGCTAACTATTGCTTTAACATAGATTGTGATTATAAAATATTTTACTGTAAAAGAACCTGAAGCTGAAAACCTCCAGTCAAGAGCTTAAATCTCTGTAGATCTAATGGTGAAAAATGTCTATCAGACAGTTTTTGGGGAGTTCGTTTTTTTGTTTTTAACGTGTCCTGTTCCAGTAGAGCAGCACCCAGATCTGAGTGTCAAGAAGAAGCCCAACAGATTTTTTTTTTACATATTTAAGTTTATTAGAAATTGCTTTGGGAGTATTTTAAATGCAATGGACATGGAGACGGAAACAAATGATGTCAGAGGGTTTGTGTCACAGAGGAGGATGGTAGAGAAAAGATGCCCTTGAAGGGGCAGCTAAAGGAAGAAGAAGAATGTCTTGTTTTGTTTCCTCTGTTAGCAGATATTAAATCTTTTTTAGCATAATTTGTCTGCAGGGGTTATTTCTGTGCTTCTACTATCATATTGTGACTCCAGTGAGTCATATCAAACTGTGACAGGATTAATTTTATTAATCTCCTCGGTTTTTCATTAGCCTAAGAACCCACAGAGCACTGAGAATGAACCTTTGGCCTGTGGAAATGGTCAGTGGATTACCCGATTAGTCACCAGATTAACACAGGCTCACTGGATGTATATGTCAGATCCATCAGTGTTGAGCCTCAATATTTGCAGAATTTCACTTTTACAGCTGATGCAGCTGCAGAGGACTGAGCACCCTGAGCTATCTGAGCCGCTTCCCTAGAGATCAGAAACCATGAACTTTCTGCAGCAGCATCTTCGTGAAGGTCCATGTGTCTAGATGGATGAAATGCCAGAGTGGAATTCA
Organism: Crenichthys baileyi; assembly: GCA_036173005.1. Taxonomy (NCBI): domain Eukaryota; kingdom Metazoa; phylum Chordata; class Actinopteri; order Cyprinodontiformes; family Goodeidae; genus Crenichthys; species Crenichthys baileyi. The sequence goes on along the minus strand of JAHHUM010002028.1, from coordinate 276,370 downwards.
TGATCATGTCTACTCCTGGGTTTCCTGACTCCACAATGATCAGAGCTGTTTGTGCCTGCTCTCTGAAGATGCTTCCATGAGTAACATGTACTTGCATGTGCATGTAGAGTGCACCTGTGTGTGCCTAAGAGGATCTACAGGAAATCAAGCAGTTATGAGCTAATCATGTTTCCCAGCATGCACTGTCCATTGTAGATGGTGACTGAATGAAATAGTTTTCAGTCAATTGAGAATTCTGCACATCTGCTGTTTTCTTGGTGTGAAGACTTTATCTGTTTATGATCCATTTTTTTGTTTTAAATAAACCTGATGGTGAACTGAAGAGAGTCCAGTTTTCTGCCTGCAGGCTGACTGCCAGCCTGTCACATTGTTTGGCTATTTAGTTTCTCTCCTTCTGCTCAGTTATTTTTTGGAGACAGTTGACATGGTCAACTTTTCCTGTTTATTTATAAATGATTCAAGCAAACAGCTGTTTTGCTTCAACCACTTTCATTGCTTCATTTATTGAAAACCTTCTTGCTGTGATGGGACAGAGCTCACCAACAAATCCCTGGCCTTTCCTGATTTATATCTACCAAGAAGACAAAATTCTTAGACTTCCCAAACCCAGAAAGCAATCGACCCGAATTCAACGTAGAAGCTTTATGTAAACCTTATTGAGACAATTCATAAATCTATTCATTGCAGTAATTTCGACCTACATATGTAGTTTAAGTTTGGACCAAACAAAACTGTCTGCTCTAAAACTGGTCCAAGAAACATGCATTTTAGGCCCCGTTTATAAGACAATGTTTTCTGGTAAAAACGTATATGTTTGGTTGTGTTTTTACTGTTCCTTTACACAACAACACCGCATGTTTTCTCGGAAAATGAAAACTCGGAAAATTGAGAAGGGGATCCAAAGTGTTATGGTTTGAAAATGAATCTTTCTTATCGGGAAAGCCCTGGCTCATGTGTGGAATCAGTAGAAATAAATGTGCACGCATACAATATAATGCCTGCAAACCAGTTTAAAACCACAGAAGAAGAAGTCTCAACAATAACAATGAGTTGAATATAACCGAGTACTCCACACCTGAAAGAAAATTTCATTATAGTAGATCATTATCAGATGATGCTGTAACAACCTTTAAAGAATCTGTTTCACTTTTAATCTCCTCATTATTACTGAAAAACACAGTGGAGGGCAATAATTTTGTTTCTGCCCCTTCACAAATTAATTCTTTTGTTCATAGTGTTTCATCATCATTGCGTGATGCATTAGACAATGCTGTCTGTGTAGTTATGCTACTATAGGCTTAGGCTGCTGGAGGACATAATGACCACTTTCACCCTCTTCGCTACTTTCTCACACTACTCTCCAATTTGCATTATTTGCTGTTATTTCAGCTTTTAACTTTGTTCTCTCTCTTTTCTCTTCCTAGAAGCTACACCTGGCCTGACTCTGTGTCTACCTGTGACACCTTTCTGGAGAGGGGAATCGTCCGAGCTTCTGCTGGCAACAACTTAATGCTCACCTTCTACAGATGATCCACATGGCCCTGTCTTGTAGTGTTTAACCCTTTCTCTCTCCTAGACATGGCAATTGACTGAGCTTTCATTGTGACTAACTCTATGTGCTCTCTTTCAGACTCTAACCTTGAAAACTGGCTCAGAGTTTATATTTTCTTTCTTTCTAGGTGAAACGACTAAAGGAGCTACATCAATTAACATTTACTTTTCCTTCCCATAGAAAATACTCCTGGATCAGTGCTTCTTTGTTCTCTTTGTGTCTCTGCTCTGTTCTCTCTAACCCCCAGTCGGTCGTGGCAGATGGCCACTCACCCTGAGCCTGGTTCTGCTGGAGGTTTCTTCCTGTTAAAAGGGAGTTTTTCCTCTCCACTGTCGCTACATGCATGCTCAGTATGAGGGATTGCTGCAAAGTCAATGCTAGTCACTGTCCACTGTCTCTACATGCTCATCTGGGAGGAGGGAATGCTGCAAGTCTCTGAATGGATGCAATCTGCTGGGTTTCCTTAGATAGAAAAACTTTTTATCCAATTTGAATAAATAACATAATCTGACTGCACTGTTCAATGATTAGGATTAATTGGAATGTATGTACCTGACTTTTGTGAAGTGCCTTGAGACAACATGTGTTGTGAATTGGCGCTATATAAATAAAACTGAACTGAATTGAACTGAACAATGGCGGATTGCAGGGTACATTCTACTGCTGACGGTTCTCCAACAAAACACTTATTTTCTCCCGTTTTGTAAGCAGGAGTGTTTGCGCATTTTGTTGTTTCAAAGAACATACTGCCAACTAGTGGCATGGCAGGGGATTACATGATTTTAACATTTCTACTGTTGCCATGTGAACAGAGATTGTAAATGAAACATTGTCAAGTAGACATGTTACTAGGATCCCGTTTTCAACGGACCGTTGTTGTGGAAACAGGGCCTGTGGTTAAACTTGAAGGTGTTCAGGTTGTGCTTTGACAGCAAGTTGATTCCTGGAGTTCATCAGAGACCAAGTTCCGTTCTGACCAGAACTTTACATACAGAACCACTGTGAGAGGGTATGTCCCAATTCAGGGGCTGGATCCTTCGAAGGACCCGGTCTACGTGGGCTGGGTCCTTCGTCGTCTGCTAAAACCACGGAGGCCAGAAGTGAGCAGCTGCGGATTGGAACGGTCTAGCCTCACTGCCGGGAAGGCTCGCAAGGCAAGCCGGCAGTTACTACGGCGGGAGCGGAAAACTCCGAACCTCTCGGAGCACATTTCATATTAAGCGATGTCTTGATAAATCAAGCAGATATCATGGGAAATGATGGACCGTGAAGGATACTCGCGACCCATCCTTCAAAACGGGCAAAAGAAGGACACATTTGTCGGCCGCATTTGAAGGAGTCTCAGAAGGATTCATTAAATTGGGAAAGCCTTCGTCGCCTCGAAGGATCCAGCCCCTGAATTGGGACATACCCAGAGACTTCCATAACACAGACTGTATGTAGCGCTCACAGATCGTTTGAGTTTGATTCATTTTAAAAAAGCAATAATTTTATCGCAACAACAATAAAAACCTAAATAATACATGCTGAAAGGTGCTGGACTAGTAGATTTATTTAGCAACATCAGGTATCGAGTCAGCTAGAAAGGCACAGGACTATTAAACGAAGGATACCGAGTTCAGGACCTATTGGTGTTGCTCCTTGTTTTGTGCTCTAGTGGATCTTGGCTGAACAGGTCCACATGGAGACTTCTGAAGATCGTCTAAAAACGTTTGCTTTGATCCAAATATCAACCAAATTAGTCCAGATGTCTATTAGCCATTAAGATATTGCTTTGATTGTTTTAAAGAACAAAATCATAAGTGGGAAGAATACACACCCCTTGAGCTTTTCACCTTTAATCACGTTACAACCACAGGTTTCCGTGTATGCTAAGTGAAACCAACAAACGGTGTGGTGAGAGGAACTTAAAGAAAGAGACCGGTGGATTGCCTATAGAAGGAGAACATGAAGGTATTGGCAGCTAGAGCTCAGCTGATCGGCCCCTGCAGGAAGGTTTCTAACCTGAAACATCAGGCCAGGTGTACCTTCTCTGAAGACAGGAAACAGAGAGAGGATATGAATGTTAATGGGAGTACAAGTGGGGCTGAGAGCATTATTTTCAGAAGAACCTTTAATGGTCTGTGTGATTTTATTTGCTGTATCACATGAGACTAATAATGAGGAAACAACAGTTTATCTAAGCTGCTGGTGAACCTGTAGACTCTCCATCCAACATCATAATTACGTTTTTTATTATTTCTCATTTGACAACTCGGTTCCATCAAAGGTTTCATTATGTAGCTGTAAATGTTAATTTTTCATAAGGTGGAACATCTGAGGTTTCTGCATTATGAAGAGTCAGCAGGTTATTAAAGGCTTTGTTTAGGAAATCAGAAATAGGGGAACCATATACTCAGAGATCCGACGCCATTAGGAGGTTTCTCTCCCAGGCCACAGCTAAGATTCCCATTAGGATAAATGTTAGTGCAGATAAAAGTAATTAAACAGGCATGTGTCAAAGCATATAAACTGTAAAATCTGCTCTGACTGAAGGAAGGATGATCACAAAAAGCTGCATTTTGATTTTTGGAGTAGCTGACGGTCAAACTCCTTACATTTGCTCCATTTCCACATGTCCTGTAATTCCCTCCTTATAAAAGTCAGTCAGCTCTGTACGTTTTGTGCTAACAGTGACACAGCTTGATAAGTTGTAACTCAAACTATTCCTGTTGCTTCCTCTGTAATTACAGTGAAAAGCTCACAGGTTCCTGCCTAATACAGTAACTTCCTGTTTTTAATGCCGGACAGTATGGCATGAATCGTATGTTTTACTGGTGCTTTGTTGAAAGCTGAGCTTTGATTTAGCATTAGCTGCTAAATCAGTTTTGTTTCTCATTTCCAGTTTATGTTTGTCATACCTGCTTGTGTTTTGAGTTCTTGAGTTTGTCTTTTGTTATTTTACCTGGTCTGGTCCTTTGTTTTCTGTCTCCCTGCACCCCAAGCCCACACCTGTTTTCCCTGATTGTCTGGTCACGTGTGTCATTGGTTCCCCCTGCTGTCAAGTTTTGTATTTAAGACCGTTTGTTTCCTTTGTTCCCTGCTGGTTCCTTATGTGTTGTTTGTATTTGTGTGCTCGCCTGGTACCCTGTCCGTGTCCAGCCATGAACAATAAAGTGTCGTCTTACCTGCAAACTTCGAACTTCAGGAGTTCTTCCCTGCATATTGGTCCAACAGAAACCCACATTATGACAATGTTTCAGTAATAAACTGAAACAATTTAAACACATATGTCATTTTAATTAGCTGTATTTAATAAAACTACCTGCTTGGAATCACACATGAATCACAGTTATAATACATCTTCTTAAGACCTTCAGTGTCAGAAAATCAGCTCAGCTTCCATAAATAGCTTTTTAACCACGTGTTCTAAGGTAGGGGGACTGAGATTATGAGATTTTATTCTGTTGGACAGAAGTGGACTGTATTGAGTTGAATTTGGATCAGAAATAAACTTTGTTATTGAAATTAATGGGGCCTGTTTATTTGGTGAAGTGTCATAGATATTTGTGGTGAAATGTTGTTATTTTAACTGCAGCCAAAATGTGGACCTTTCAGCACCATCCACTAAAACAATCACATGTGAAACTCTGGAAATTACATGGAAAGGTAGCACTTTGGTTGATAAATTTATGCATTTTATGGAAAAGACTTTCTCAGAAGCCCTCATCGGTGAGTTCTGCTGGGCTGCAGCCCACATTTATGCACCATAGAGTTTAGGGAAAGTTCAGTGTCTTAAATGTTTTTTTTTTGTCCTGCTGTGCTTTTTGTAAATTATTGTTTTAGAAATGAGCAAATTTGAAATTAAGCTCAATAATTACCTTTTTTTTTATAGTTCAGATTCCCAGCAAAAGTCAGCTAAACGCTCTCAACCAGACTAAACTTAATGTCTTTATGTGTAATCTATTTAAAATGAATTCAAGCTAACTCACTCCAATACTGAGAATAATGTGTCCAGATTCAAATAATGACATAATTATGCAGTCATAGTGAAACACAGATTCAGGATGAATTAGAGTTGAAGAATAAGAAAACATCCAGAACATTTGAGTCATTAATGCAGTTTTCTGGCTGATTAGAACTCGTCATGCTGGACCCTGTTTAAACATCATCATTACAAGGTTTGCATTAAAAAGCAACAGAACCTGCACGTGTTTCTGGAGACCTCTTTCATACCAATTGCAATAATGTTGCTCAACTGTTGACAATTATCTAGATATTGTGCCCGTTGTTTGACCAGAGCTCTGGGAGATGTTCAAAGCTTGGGAAATTGTTGTAGAACCTAAGCCTTCTTTAAACTGAACCAGAACCTGGTTGAAATGTGACAAATATGAATGAGTTGAAAGGGTGTAAATACTTTAGTAAGGCTCTGTGTGGCAACATGTTTTAGGTGCTTTTGACTATTGCTTTCATTTGTCACTAAGTCCGCTCAGATGAAAAGTAAGGAAATCCAAACTGAAATGCTTAGTTCTGATTTCATGTGTTTCTGTGGAGCTTTGAAATCTCTGAGATGCCTTCATGTGTTCTGTTCGTCTAGTTGAGGAACTTCATTTACAGCGAAGCTCAGCAGAGCAGCCCAGAAAGTCTGAGAAGGGGTGGAGTGAGGGACAAAGAGAGCAGGAGAGACTCGTAAATGAATGGTGATGAATTAATGATGCAACACGTTGACATTTCTCTTTATCTCCTCCTCATCTCTGCACTTCCCAACACCCTCCTCTTCTCCTCCAGTTTCTGTTGCCCAGGTGAGAAGGTGTCCTTGTCAGCTCGTCATCCTGTTGTAACCCTGCAGCGGGGATGTGACAGGAATCTCAATTGATGGTGAACCGACTGACTCCTCTTGCTGACTTCCTGCTTTCCAGATAACCTCAGGTAGGTTAGGTCCAATCATCATCGTAATGCAATTATTCTCCCTGGAAAGTAATTACAGTAGATCTAACAAGCCAAAGCAGAGAACATGAAGCAGTACAATGAAGCAACGGTATGAGTCTGAGACAAATAATTTTACATCGGACTCCTGGGAGTCTGTCTGGAAGAGAAATGGATGAGTGACTGGCAGAACTGCTCTGTGGTCAGAATCCAGATTTTATGGGTTCTGAAGGAGAAGCAGAACCTGAAGCATCTATTGATGCATTGATGCTAAAGGTGAAACGCTCATCTGTTGGTGTTTAAGGTGGCACACTCCTGAGGTGCGGTTGGCAGAGTGTGGGTCAGGACCCCACTGAGGGTCTGACGGGTTCAGGGAGAATCTCTAGAAGAAATAGAAGTATTGAAATTAATGCTGTTTTTCCACCTTTTTGGAGATAGAAAATTGTTATTATTTGAGGGATAAACAAAGAATAATAGTTGTTGTCATTATGGTTTCATTTAGAATGTGACTCTAGATGTACAGCAGCTGTTTCGTACTGTTAGTAAGTGGGCCGAAAACTGAAAGGGTTGCAGCTGCTGGAAGGAAGGAGGCAGCAAGTTATTTAAATTGATGTTATTCTTGGAGATGAAAAATTATTCCAAGCACAAAATTTGGAGATATAAATTACTTCTCTGAATACATTTATATTCTGACTGTATACAGCAAGCCTGATTTATTGTTAACACCACAAGTTAGAGTTGACTCTATGCATATTTTCAGATTTACCAATTTACCTTAATACGACATTGGGTCAGGGCAATTTAAAAACTTGACATTACAGAGTTTTTCAGATGGAGCTTGAATAAAAACATCAGTAGAAGATTGCTATTTAAATGTTTCAGCCTGAGTGAAGTGGAGGTTCATAAACCTATCTTCTCTGTTCTCTAGTCACCTCCTAGACATGGGAGATGTTCTTCTGCTGCACATGTTTAATTGCAATAAACACAGGGTACATAATTAAGGTGGAACATTCAATTAAATTCAGTTTATGTATATGGCGCCAATTCCCAACACATGTCATCTCAAGGCACTTTACAAAGTCAATTAACTGATCCTAATTAGAAAACAATGCAATCAAATCCTGTTTATTATTCAAACTGGATAAAAGTTTTTCTATCTAAGGAAACCCAGCAGCTAACATCCAGTCAGTGAATTGCAGCATTCACTCCTCCTGGATGAGCATGTAGAGACAGTGGACAGTCACTGGCGTTGACTTCGCAGCAATCCCTCATACTGAGCATGCATGTAGCGACAGGGGCAGAGTGCTCTGTTAGAAATACGTGAACCAGTCAGATGTCTGATGTATGATGGAGCTAGATTATTAAGGGCTTTATATGTGAGAAGGAGAATTTTAAATTCTATTCTGGATTTAACTGGGAGCCAATGAAGGGAAGCTAAAATAGGAGAAATATCTCGATTTTAAATTCATTTTCTTCAGAACTCTTGCTGCAGCATTTTGGATCAGCTGCAGGCTTTTAACTGCATTTGTGGACATCCTGATAGTAAAGAATTACAATAGTCCAGCCTTGAAGTAACAAATGCATGGACTAGTTTTTCAGCGTCACCCCTGGACAGGATATTTCTAATTTTGGCAATGTTCCGGAGATGAAAGGAAATCCTAAAAACCCTTTTAATGTGGGATTTAAATGACATGTCCTGGTCTATGTTAACAACATTTTTTTTTACAATATTACTAGAGGTTAATTCAATGCCGTCCACATTAATTAATTGACTAAACAGTTTCTTTTCAGAGGTTCTGGTCTAAAGACGACAACTTCTGTCTTGTCTGAATTTAGAAGCCGGAAATTTAGTCATACAGGTTTTTCTGTCTTCTAGGCATGCTTGTAGTCTATCTAACTGGTTGGGCTCATTGGGATTTATGGATAAATAAAGCTGAGTATCATCAGCATAACAGTGAAAATTTATCCTATGCTGCCTGATCATTTAACCTATTGGAAGCATATATACTAAAGAGAATTGACCCAAGTACTGAACCCTGTGGTACTCCACAATTAACCCTGGAGTTTAAAGATGATTTATCATTTACATGAACAAACTGAAATCTGTCAGACAGATGAGATTTAAACCAGCCTAGTGCTGTTCCCCTGATCCCTACAGCATATTCCAGCCTTTCTAAGAGAATATTATGATCGACTGGATCAAATGCAGCACTGAGATCTAACAGAACCAGTACAGACACAAGTCCATTATCTGAGGCCATAAGAATATCATTAGTGACTTTCAGCAGAGCTGTTTCAGTGCTATGATGAGCTCTGAAGCCTGACTGAAACTCTTCAAACAGGTCATTGCTGTGTAAATGCTCACACATTTGATTAGCAACTATTTTCTCAAGAATTTTAGATAAAAACAGAGGATTGGACATAGGTCTGTGATTTATTAAGTGATATTGATCAAGAGAAAGTTTCTTAAGTAAAGGTTTAATTACATGATGTTTAAGACATAATTTCTTCTTGATGTGTCCACACATGTACGCTTAATCTTCTTAGTTTGGTGACAATGGTCTTGTTTTTCTGCCCATAAAGAGGCTTTTGTGACATCATAGATGGAGAGGAACTGTTTAATTTTCTCTTTTCAGTTTGCAAGGCTTTACTGACCCTTGATAATCCCAAACAAAAGGTTCCGACATTTTATACAGTAAAACGTCCTCATTAAATCTTTAAAACAAGTCATTTTGTCAACTTATCATGACTTCTTCCTCACAGTAGCATGAATCCAGGGTAAAAGAGCCGGAGAAATGAAGCTGTAAGAGGATTGAAAGGGTCAGAGCTGGAGCACAAACAGAAGAAGGAAAAAGATGTGCATAAAAAGTGATCTTATACTGGATTCCTGTAGCTTGTTGGGGCATGAAATAAGAACTGAAAGAGTAAGAAAACATGACAACTCGTCGTTCCTGTTATTTAGTTTTCATGATGCCTCTCACAGACTTCTACTGACAAGAAAACCTTTTAGTGAATGGGAGGAAATTTGAGCATGTTTCCAGGCTGAAGGGGAATTAAATGGAATGTGACCCACAGATGGTTTCTAGGACAAACATCACCTCCATGTGAGACAGATGCTGTCCACATATAATGCAATTTTAAGTTTTCACACACCATCAAAGCAGCTAATGAGGCGTGGACTCTAAGAGCTCTGAGATGCTGAGGTGCCAACAGGGCGGATCTATGTTAGACAGTTTATTCCACCTTAATGAAGCCGTTGGTGTGAAAAAGAAGTTGGTGAAAGAACTCCTGTAGGGGTCTTACTCTGCTGCCATTACTGCTGTAAAGCAGTATTATTTTTATTATTACCACCTCCTACTGTGTGTTAGGCAAAGTGCAGCCAATTTAATAAAATAAAGAGGGAAAATTATTTCATGATGGAAGCCCTGAAAGGCAAGTGAAAAAAACCAAATCTTGATTAGAATCTTTCTAAGTTTTTTTTTTGTTCTGCCCTGAAAGGCAAGTGAGAAAATATATTTTTAGAGGCTTATTTTTCTAAGTGTTTGTCCTTGTAATACTTTGCTCTGCCACTAGAGGCGCTGGAATAACCACCAGCCTGCACTAACAGCTGTGTTGTTCAAATGGATGGTTTCCAAGAACCAATGTCCCATTTTCTAAATGAGATTGTTGTAAAGTAAAATAAAATACAGTAAAAGCACACAAATAGTGTGCTTGTTGGCCATGCTATGTTGTTATCATACCAAGCTTGTATATTCATGTGCGATATAGAATTAACCACAATATTGATCAAGTATATCTGTAGGACAAAGGACAACTGCCCACCATGACTGCTCTTTCTTGGGGACCAAGACTGTATCTTGCAAATGGCCTTAAAACTTGATATCAGTACACGCTTATCAAGCTGTCAAGATAATAAATATGCTACCTCCTGATAGTAGAGACAGACAGTGTCCTTCAAAATAAGTGTCGCAGCACGAGGCCATTCAGGGACATTAGATTATCATACACTACAACTAACTCTTTCCATAAACATATACATTGAATAAGTAGTTTTTATATTCAGCTACCCGTAATTATCAATCACAAAGCCTTATATCTCACAAGTACAAACTATAAACATCAAACAGGTAGCGGTAAAATGACACTGCGTCCTGCCGAGATCCGGCCATACTTCGCGGGTTGAGTAAGCTTCAGCTCCTGCTGCAGACTGCTGGCCTTTGCGTCTCTGAAACCACCGTAATGAATCAAAAACCAGGCTCATTTTTAAAGGACTGGTTCCATATATAGTATTGTAAGGTCAAGTTTCTCACATAAAAACATCCCTAAACATCTTTTAAAGCTAAACTTTTTTTTTTAAAACAAAAGATAACATTCTGCACTCACCTTCACCCAGCTGGCTGCATCCCCTTTTGTGGCCTAAAAAGGTATTACAAAAATGCGCACTTAGAAAAATAAGACCACAAAAAAAAAACTTCACTTGCCTTTCAAGGCTTGAGACAAGGAAAAAAAAGACAGCAGTACTCCATCCTCATCTTCTTGTATTTGTTTGCATTGGAACAGAAAAATCTAATCAGGAAACAAAGACTTCTTCATCGCCTGGAATGTTGATGGATCACTCTGTGGGTAGAAGATACTACAGGTCTATCCTGCTGGGATCAGTTACAATGTGCTGCATTATATTTACCGTGAGACTCTCTCTCTCTCTCTCTCTGTGCCCTGCAGAAGACTCTGTTCAGGTCCAGGCAAGAAAGAAAGGGAAGACATCAGGAGAAATAGGATTGGTCCTCAGGTTTCTCAAAACTTCACAGTCCCTCTCATGACTTCGAGAAACTTCACACTTTGAGCTAAATAGCTCTAACACAAACGCATGTTTCCTCGATGAGGTTTCAGCTGAAATGGTGTTCATTAGACCCAATAACCTTCTAGGGTATCTTCAGGGTCCACCACTGTGGCTGTAGGTTTTTTATTAGGAAATAGCTAGTTATTAAACTGTGGGTTAGAGATGTTCAGTAACATCTGCTGCAGCCGTGTTCCTGTCACTTTAAACCTGGCAGACCAGGTTTCTCTTCAACACCCAGCAGCTTCGTCACGTTTCTTACTTCAGTCAGGAAGTTATCTGCACTCATTACCCATTTCCTGGGAGAATTGTCTTTCAGATTCATAGGTTGAGTGCTGCGCTAACACCTCCATATTGTGCCAACCGTCTGTGCTGGTTGTTGTTAGATTGAAGGAAAATGAGAGTCTCTCAGGCTGCATGTTCGATGCTAAATATACCAGCAGCCCCAGGAGGACGAGGAGGAAGGAGGGAAAAGTATGAGCAATAGTTCAAACCACCTGATCTTTTTCTTCTTTTAGACTAAGACAAATTAACCAGGTTATCTGAAACTGAGAAAATAAAGTCCTACCTCATCATTTATTGTATCCTTGACTACAACCAATAGTCAGTGCTCATAATATTTAGCTTTTACTCCATTTCAGTCTCCTAACTGAGGCCTCTGCTCCTGCTTTATGATGTGTTTAATATACAGGAAGAGGAAGGAGAACACTCAGAGTGTTTGTGTGGGTGGATGAAGATTAGACACAAGGATGATGGGAGATCCTGCACTCCCCACATCCCTCACCTAACCGCTGCGTCTTTATCGCCGCGGTCTTTCTCTTAGCAAGCACACAGACCACCATTACATATGAAAATATGCACAAAAACACAGACTCACTGCTGCTGGAGACCCAACTGTGCAGCATTTCTGCTGAAAGTAGAGCAGCGTGAGTCGCAGCCCCCGCAGGGAGTTATATGTTTGTAATCTGATTAGAGAGGGATGAGGAAGATGAAGAGGGGGGCAAACCTCTGCTGATGCTGCATTTTAGGACAAAGTGAACACATCTGAGAGATTTTAACTTATTTTTGTTCAGTCTAATTTTAGCTTCAACTTTCCTGCGACTCATCCACCCTAAAATGTCAAACAACTTATCTTAACTTTGATATGGTTTCATTTCAGGACTATTAACAATTAGGCATGAATTGTAAATGAGTGGATGCATAATTAAATAACTAACATGCACTCCATTCCAGCTGACGGGGGTAATGCAGCACAGCATAGGGTGATACCTGCTGCATAAATAAGAAAGAATCTCTCATTCTTGACTTTTTGTCAGCTGGCTCATTTATTTTCACACTCAGTCCGGAAGCTAAGCAGGAAGCTAAGATCAGCAGACAGTAGAAGTAAACATAAGGTGCAGAGTTGTTCCAAGGCTCATGCTAATAAAGATTCTGCTTAGAACCCACTGGGCAGCAGAGGGCTCCCAAGAGCATGGTTGGGGTGTCTTGCCACCAGCTGGTAGCAGCTCAACAATCCACACATAAAAATGTATAAAACCACACAAATCTTTAAATCATGTGTAATGACTGCACTGGTTGAATGTTGCTTAATTTGGTTGTCCACAAAAGGCTTTTTTTGGTGATGTCAGCTTCAAGACGTCTCCTGAGTGGAGAAAACAATGGCATGCATTGCTCAGGTGGGTTCCTGACCCATTTTCGACATTCCACACATCTTCAGATGTTGAAGGTTCTGCAGGGGGTATTCTAAACACAAGTTCTTTCGACACGGGGCCTTTGTAGTAGCTTTATTTTGATTCTTTGGAACTGGCTAAGAGTTTCCTCAGTTATGCGTTTGGGATCATTGTTTTACTGAAGAAACTATCCCTGTTTCATCTTCATTGTCCAAGTAGATGGCGGCAGATTCTCATTGAGAATGTCTCAGGATGTTCCTCCATCCATCCTTCTTTTATTTATTTGAAATCTGCCAGTGATATGCTGAAAGATGGTCTCATACATGATGTTTCCATCTCCAAGCTTCACTGTTGGTGGAGTGTTTGGGGTGGCGTGCAGGTCATGCTCCAAACATGATGTTTCCAGTGACATCTAAAGAATTAGGCTTTGGTCTCGTCAGGCCATACCACATTATCCCAGCATTTCACGAACTTGTCCAAATCTTCTTCAGCAAACATCAAACAAGTTTCAACAGGCGTTTTTTTCAGTAGTGGAGTATTGTGCAGTAAGTCGAGGTCATAGTGATTGATATAACTGTTTCTGGTGATTCCAGGTTATCTGTGACTGTGCTATGTGTCTTTGAATTATTAATTGGACTACTCTGTCAGTAGTCTTGTTAGGAGAACCTAGTCATGGCTGGTTTATGTTGTTATATCTATTTCCATATCATGGCCCCTGCAGTGCCCACTGGAAGCTTCACAAGGTCTGGAATCTGTCCAAAACCAATTCCATCAGGATGTCTTGCAACAATATCTCTGTGAAGGTTTGGATAGAGCTCTTTTACCCATCATCAGATGTTTCGTGTGTGAGACCTTGGTGAGGAGAAGTCTTTTTCTCAGCCATCAGTTGGGACTAAAGCAGCAGATATTACCTGATAGGGTGCAGGACTGCTTTCTTTAAAATAACAGATTTAAACTAGTTTCATGGCCTCCTGCTTTCATGCAGCTTCTTTTTTGTGCTTATTATTATTAATATGACGGACTCTTCTTCTGCTTTGTGGCGTTGTGTCCTTGGGCAAGACACCTCACCCGCCTTGCCTGCTGATGGTGGTCCGAGGGCTCGGTGTCGCCTGTGTATGGCAGCTTCACTTCAGTCCGTCCGCCCCAGGGCAGCTGTGGCTACAATGTAGCTCATCACTGTCAGTGTGTGAATGGGTAGATGACTGAATGTACTGTGAAGCGCTTTGGGGTGTCTGGGGACTTGATAAAGCGCTATACAAGTGCAGGCCATTTACCATTTTTGTATATGTGAATTATTGGGTTATTACTGACGTCTGGTGGGAATTTCATTTAATAGACATATCACAATTTTTATTGTTTTTATTGGGTTTATCTGAAGAAGGAAGCTTTAAAAAATTCACTACATTGTTTTTCAGATAGTAGATTTGAAATAATTCAGAATTCTTAATTCATCTCTATTAATTGATACATTTACATTCATTTGAGATTGAGAAGAAATGACAAGTTTTCTGTTATCAGATCTTAGTGGTTATGGTGATGGGTCACAATTTTTCTTGCTTGTGTCTAAGCTGGGATCACTTTTCATAAACAGTGCAGCTATTTACAAATAAACATGAAGAGTCACAGATATTTTTCTATATTTGATGTAAACCTGCTGACTTTATTCAGTCTGTCTGGAAACAAGGAATATAACTCCAACATAAATAACCCAAGTTGCATATCTCCATAATTTAAATCAAGTTTTTTTCCTTTAAAATATTTCATCCCTGGAGCTTTTTTTAATTGGTGGTCAACGGGATCCCAGATTCTGCTTTGGGCTCCATTCAACATTTGGCTGACCCCTGGTTATTCATCTGCCCTTGGGAACCTTTATTTTATTTGATTTTATTTAAGTTATTAAACTGGATGTTTTTCATATTTAGCATCAATAGAAACAGCTAACATCAGAATGTGAAAATGTTGTTAAAACTGTCTGACTAATTTGGCTGTGATGAAACTATGTTGGAAACGTAATTCAGCTGTGATCATCTCCTTGTAGCTCTGCAGATCACACAGTCTTCTGTAGGACACGGTCCAACCCTGTCCTCTGCTGCTACTCATTGTCTAAACTCATAATTCAAGCTGTGAGCTTAGAGCATCAACATTGCTCACTCTATGGAGAGCAGATCATGGTCCTAAAACCCTAAAACTGTCTCTTTACTGTAATTCATATTCCTGCACTGGTTACTGACTGCAGACATGAATCACATGGACAATGAATTTCTAATTTGTCCTTCTGTGTGTGACACTTCCTCTCAGTCTTTGACTCTCCAGCTTCTTTGGCTGCAGTTTGGTCCAACGTTACTATTTTATTGCAATTATACCAAACTTTAAAGAACATGTGCATGCAAGTAAACCCTCCTATGGAGAATATTGTGGTGGACAAACGCCACAGGTGAGCTTTATCAAATGTTGCTGATTAAACACTTTGTTTAGTTACAGCAGCTGATAGTGGACACAGTCCCAGTCCTCAGTGTCTCTTCTCTTTTACTTCTCCTTTATCGCTGCCGTTTGTTTCCTGTCAAAACTGGAAAATTACCACCAGTTGAATTTCAACAGCGTAAAACATATTTGTTTCAAAATTACATGGTTTTCAGCTCAATCAGACTGAATGGAGAACATCTGGGAACAACAGTTTTCAACTCTTGCCCCAGATTATCAGATGGATTTGGGTCTAAACTTTGACTAGGCCATTCTCACACATTTATCTGCTTTAATCTTAACCATCCATTGTAGCCCTGGTTGTATGTTTAGGGTAATTGTCCTGCTGGAACATGAAACTCCAACCTAGTCTCAAGTCTTCTTCAGTTTGGGTCTTTTCTGATCAGATGACCTTCTTCAAAATCTTTGCTGTGTCTCCTCCTCTTCTTCTCCTCAGTCTTCCATAGTGGCCAGATTTGTAAAATCCATGACTACTTGTTGTTCTGTGGACATATTCTACCACCTGAGCTGTGGATCTCTGCAGCCCCTTCAAAGTAACCATGGACCTCTTGGCGGCTTCTCTGATTAATGTGCAGTGGGGTGTTGTTGTAGAACCTAACCCTGCTTTAAAGTTCTCCAGAACATTCAGATTTATTAGTAAAATATGTTGAAATTCATCTACCCTGTAGCTTCCACTTCACAAATATGAGATACTTTGTGATGTCACATGCATGCAACCAGCTCCTCCATATTTTCTGCCTGAAATGCCAAGACAAGCCATGTTAAAAGTAACTACTTTCTGTTGGTCCATCACATAAAACCTGTGGAATTTGGTGGCATAGTTGACTAGTTTTAATTATTTGTAGGACCTTTATGAAACTTTTGTTTAAGGTCATGAGATTTAAATTTGAAACATGACTTTTAGAGGAAATGTTTTCTGGTTTTTGTTTTGTTCCACAGATTTTAGACTGTTAAAATGTTAAACTTTGTCTAAAGCATCATTGCCTGAACTCTAGTTGGTCTTTTTTTGGCTGTGCTGTTCTCAGATCCCAACACTGGGCTGCATTTAAAGCAGCTTGTTATTGGACTGGTTCTGTTTGGGTTTTCAGCCTCATGCTTTATTGAGCATTTCTGTGGTGGCAGAATGAGCTTCTTACGCTGGTGCAACTATGGCAATTAGCCATAAACAGGGGTTAATTTAAGTAGTTTTCACAGGTGTTACTGGCCGTCTTGGTGACTGTGTGGATAAAAATATGATGTGATAAAATTTATGTAAATCCTGCTGGATTTGTTCACTGTTTGCTGAAATGTTTGTGTTTTCAGAGGATGGTCGGATATTATTAATTTGCTCTGAGTACTTTGAATTATTCTCAGGAGAGGTTCAGTCAGTCAGCTCTCTAATTGCTTTACTCTCCAGTATTTCCTGTCTTTCCCTTCTTGGATTTCCTTTCATCCTTTCTTTTTACTGGCAACTCTCTTTCATCTCTTGTTTTAAGGCAGTAAGAGCATGTTGTCACTGTCAGTCAGAGCTCTTCTCCTCCTTATCAGCACCACTCTTTCTTTTAAGGTTTTAGAAGTTCTGCCTCTTCTTTCTTCTGTCCCCCACACTCTCAGTTTATCCATCCTTTCAGACTATATCTTGTCTTTCAAGTCGTTCCTTTATTGCTTTCTTCCTTCTTTCTCCGTTATCCATCTCTCTGCTGGGTGAATGATAATGACAAGTTGCACGATCAAAGAGTCTATGATGAATAATAATTATGGGATAATTACTGCTTCAAGAGATAAGAGAGCTGCAGAAGTGTCTCACAAAAACACTGAGCCAATCAGGCTCTCAGTCTGACTATCCATACAGCTGTCAAGGAGTGTAGATGGACGAAGGGATGGATGGAGGGACACGCCTACCTCTAGCTGTCAGCACTCAAAGTAAGCCATCATGATGCTCTCAGCTCCATATCTGCTACAAGCATCACATTGGGTCGCTGCTCAGGCTTTAGCCTGAATCTCACTAGGCAGGTCCATCTGTTCACTTAGATAAATGCCATGCATCCTGCATAGAAATCGGTACTCACTGGACACCTTGCTGGAGCCATTTTTTTTGACAGGGAAGAAGAGCCCTCTCCTCCAAGTTGCACCCAGGCTTTGCTGTGCTGCTTGCTGGGAGGCCAATGAAAGCTGTGAGGTATTCAAGTTTCATGTACCTGTCAGGTTGTCCAAGATAAACTCCCAACATCATCATCGTTGAGATGGAAAAACAGCAGCTCACAGTTCTGGGCTTCAGTGGGAGCAGCTAACTGTGATCCACAAAACCCACAAATTTTAGATTTTGCGTGGTCCTTTCCCCAAATATGCATCCTGTCGTGCTGCTGTAACTCCGATGAAAGGTGATGCCTGGTCCTGGCAGCATCATAACTGCCTTCACACTGGAGGAGTTTATCTCAATGGGCTGCAATGCAGGAATGTTGAAAAGGTAGTCGAGTTCATAGACGGTCTGATTCCAGTGATTAGGGGGGCGGAGAAAATACAGAATAGTAATAGTCAATCTGTGTCACCTTACAGATGCACAAGTAAAATATATATGCAAAATGGTATAAATGAATATGATAAGTTAAAAGTTAACTTCCACATCCTGAGGCTCCAGTTTATCAGGTAGTGGCTAAATAGTGTGTTAGTGTTGGTTTACATGTGGCATATGAATTATTACAACCAATTTTGCACTTTTTTGTTCCACTTACTAGTTTTCTTACTTATGGCTAAAGTTGTCTATTTAGTAAAAGCTATGGACATCTACTGTCTATTTATTTGGGAGGTCTTGGAATAACAACCAATGAGTCATTAAAATCTACCAGTAAAGAAAGTGGTAAAGTCTAGAAAGGAACATTCACCCTATCATCATATAAAGGCTTGTTCTGGAAGATCTCCAGACACTGAAACAGCTGGAAGAGGGTAGCTTTGGCCCGGGAGGTTTATTTATAAGTCAGCAAGAAGACAAGTAAGTGCTTTACATGATGAAAAAAAGTTCATAGCAATGGCATGGCAAAGGAAAGTTAAGAAACGTTGGACTACAGACTGAAATTAATTATGTTTAAATAGAAAAATCAAAGGAACTCAAGGATTCAGCATCTTTGCAGTTTTCAGGAATTTTGTTCCTGATTAGTGAAGCAGAATAACTCAATGCTTCTTCTCCATGTTTGGTTCTGGTTCTGGGGATGTAGAGTAGACTGGAACCAGAAGACCTGCTTGGTCTGGAAGGTTGATCCAACAGCAATACATCTTTATTGTATTTTGGTGCTAAGCCATTCAGTGATTTATAAACTAACAGAAGTAATTTAAAGTTTATTCTCTGAGGTCCAGGGAGCCAGTGGAAGGACTTTAGAACTGGGCTGATGTTCTCTATTTTCTAGGTTCTAGTGAGGAGGTGCAGCAGCGTTCTGTATCAGCTGCAGCTGTCTGATAGACTTTTTTGCCAGACCTGTGAAGAACCTGCAGTAAATCAATTCCACTAAAGACGAATGCATGGATGAGTTTCTCTAGATCTTGCTGGACATTAGTTCTTCAGGTGATAGAAGGCTGACTTAGTGATTGTGTTTATGTTGTTCTAAATGTTCTGGTATGAGTTCATCACTACACCCAGATTTTGGGCCTGATCTGTGGTTTCTAGCTGTAGTAACTGAAGATGTGCTCACTCTTGATCACTCCTCCTTTAGTCCAGAAATAATGACTTCAGTTTGATTTTTATTCAACTAAAGAAAATTATGGCTCATCCAAACATTGATTTGTTCTCTGCATCAAACCAACGCTTGAACAGGTTCATAGTCACCTGGTGACACTGTAATGTAGAGCTGTGTGTCATCTGCATAGTAATGGCAACTTATCTAGTTAGCTATGATCTGAGCTGGGGCAAGCATGTAGATATTGAATAGAAGGGGTCACAGGAGGGACCCTTGGGGAACCCCACATGTGATTTTTGTCCACTGAGATATAAAGTTACCTACTGACACAAAAAGTTCTTCAAGTTAGACTCAAACCAGCCAAGTGCTGTATCAGAAAGCCTGACCCAGTTCTCCAGTTGCTCCAGTAATATGCCGATGTCAACAGTGTCGAATGCTGCACTGAGGTACAATAATACCAGCACTGTGGTTCTTCCACAGTCTGCATTTATACAGATGTCTTTCAACACCTTGACTGTGGTGAGCAGGAAACCTGGCAGCAAGACATCAAAGCAGCTGGTCATTGTTAAGAAAGTATTTAACTATTGAAACAGCTTCCTTATTAACCTTACTGATAAATGGGAGATTAGAGATGGGCCTGTAGTTTTGCAGTAGAAACTTACCCAGATTATTCGTTTTTAACAGTGGTTTGATAGTTGCTGTTTTTAGGGCCTGGAGGAAAACATCTGCCAACATGGATGAGTTTATTATTTAAATCAAATCAGATGCCATGACAGGCAAAACTTTCTTAGAAAAAGCTGTGGGTAACACATGGAGACAGCAGGAGGAGCAGCTTAGTTGATGTATAATGTCTTCTAAGTTCTTGTAGCCGATTTGGTAGAATTGTGTCATTTTGTCCAAATTTGTTTTGGTTGGCTGTGAAGGTTTAGAGTAAAGCACAGGAATCTGTGCTGTTTTTGGTTTTGTGGTTTTGTTTCATTCTTATAGTATATTACATTATTTTTATAATACTTTTCACATTACTGATTATCAACAGCTCTGCACACCACAGTGTGCTGACTGCTAATGAGCTGCACTGCAGTTGATTCGGAAGACGACAGATTTTAAATGCTAAACACGAAGCAGTCATCAGATGTAAGTCATCTTAATCAAGTAGAATTAACTTTAGAATGTAAATGATTATTAGCATTGCAACTCTGAAGATCATCAGCCTGTATTCACTTTGTTGAATTTTTATTAGATATTTGTGACAGTTTATTGCTTTGCAGGTCTTATTTCACCACTTTGCACCTCTTTTAATGTTTTCAGTATGTTTGAGGAAACAATGAGATTTTGACCCTAGTTAAAAAGTTTCTACACTGGTTTTGAAAATCAAAAGAATAAAGCTATGACACAGAAAAGGAAGTAGCCTTGCTTGAGGTTGCAGGCGGAGAGCAGTGTAACAGGAGGACCACAGCCCAGTTGTAAACATGGCAGCATAATGGCTTTCTGCCTTGAAGACAGAACTGAGGGGAGCTACAGCCAGGGGGTATGTTGTAGGCAGACCAGAAGTGACTGGTAGGATATTAATGATGATGGCTGGACTCATAAGGGGCTGCACTGGTACATGCAACAGACACAAAACCAGGTAGGAGAAGCTGACTCAGCAGTTGACTCAGCAGCTGACTGAGCAGCCGATGCTTGGTGACCCAGATTGGTATGGGTCCTTGAAAAATATTTGGTATTAATTTGAGATCAAATGAGCATTTTGCAGTTGTTTAGCATATGAGTTCATTCATGGCCTCATTATTATTTAAATTGATTATTTTTGAACGATGCATGCAGCATGGGCTCTCCAGGAGCGGTAGTGGTACTTGCAGCATGCTCCAAAACTCTGTCCTTTATGACTACACATCTAACAGGAATAGGCTAAGAATGATTATGGTCCTTTGTCATTTATTTTCTAATAAGACTGAATGAAGTAATTGTAAACAAAGGTACTGAATAACAGCCTTTAGCAGCCAGTTTGGAGCTTCTTTTCTACTAGCTGGGCTCTGTACCACTCGGCCCTTCACTTCTTCTTACTTAATGTTTGTCCCAAGGATAAAAGGACAGATCCCAACTTGTTTTTCTGTTTCACATGGATTCTTGGTACATCTTTGAGCTGAAACCAGAATCCATATTGGAGGCAATAGTTAGCTGCAGGAGATGTGACAGAAACTGATCGGTTCCTGTTTGTTCACACTCGTCTTTTAAGCTGGGAAGTATAAAATCCCAGATTGTCAAGCAAACAAAAATTATAAATTTATTTTACTTTACTTTACGTCTCACTGTGCTAGGAACAAGCATGTCCACCATCAAGATAAAAATGTGAATCCGAATTTTAGAGATGTTTTTATTTCTAGTTGTTCTTGGGGGGGGAACCTGGAAGAAGACCTTTACATCTGAATCCTGGTTTGCAGTGTGATTTACCTGGAGCCACAGGTCCCAGCATGTAGTTCAGAAGTTCATCCACACTCATGCTGGTCATGAATGCCTTCATCAACCTTATTGATAAAGCGCTTTGACAGCAGCCCCAGCTGAAACAAGAGCTGAAGATTGGAGATAAATAGGATAAGAAAAAACATCAATTAAAATAACAAAGATAAACTCACAACAATAGAAATAACTCTAAAAGTTTTGAACCAGCTGCAGGCATGTAAGTGAAGACTGGCTAACTCTGAAATAAATTACATTAATCCAGCTGCGATGAAATGAAGGTATGGATTACTGTTTCCAACTGTTGCCTTGAAAGAATAGATTTTACCTTTGCTTAAATGGTAAAAACCAGACTTAACTGTGGTCCTTGTTTGACTATTAAGTTCACTGTCCATGTTGAAACCAAGGTTCGTACCTGTGGACTTAGCATACATTGCCAGGGGGTCTAAATCAACAGGAGGGGTCTGACATGCTCCACTAGATCCAAAGACAAGTACCTCTTTTTCATAAAAATTAAGGAAATGTATGGCCATCCAAGCTTTACTATCCTGAAGACAGGATAAAAGAGGTTTGATGGACCAGGCATCACCTCATCCTAAAGGCACATAGACCCCAAGGAAAGGAGCAACAAAGAGAAGAGAAAAGGCCATAAACTTGAGCCCTGGGGGACCCCACATAACAGATGAGCAAAAGAGGATTCAAAATCTTCAACCTTTTTTGAAAATGTTCTGTCTGCCAGATAGGACCTAACCCACTTCAGAGCAGTGCCACCAATGCCTTCTCGGTGCTGTAAATGTGACAATAAAATGCTGGGATCGACTGTATCCAAAGCAGCGGTTAGGTCCAGCATGACAAGGATCACAGAGTCACCAGAGCCCAATGCCAGGGCTGATTATGTGCTATGAAGGGTTTTAAAACCAGGCTGAAACACATCCAGGATGTTTTATTCATCATGGAAGGATTTTAACTGTGAATAAACAAGATATTTGATAGTAGGAGAAGCTTGGTGATGGGCCTAAAAAACACATTCAGATCAATGCCAAGTTTCTTTAATGGGCTGCATTCTAGAAATTAGCAGGAACTACGCTTGATAACAGACTACTCTTAAAAAGGGCAAGAACCACATGCTTAAAACAAGGGAAAACCTCTCCATGAAAACATGTTGGAAGAGCATCACATGGAGAACCAGAAGGTCATATTAATATGAACTTTTTTTGTTAGAGGGTTCAATAATTAAACAACAACCAACTTCTATATTAATTATAAAAAAGGGTTCACTTAATGAATTCCCTCTGATCCACATACAGACACCCCCACTGATAGGTTAGAAAATATTCACCTCGACCGTCACAAGGCTTCAGGGGTCATTCTGTCTGGATATTTGACTCTTCTCAGCAGAGGTGGTAGAGTTATGTTACACTGGTTGATCACAGTGACAACAAGCATGTTTGA
This sequence comes from Crenichthys baileyi, assembly GCA_036173005.1. Lineage (NCBI taxonomy): Eukaryota > Metazoa > Chordata > Actinopteri > Cyprinodontiformes > Goodeidae > Crenichthys > Crenichthys baileyi. Next base: position 253,369 of record JAHHUM010002028.1, on the reverse strand, counting down.
CAAAGTCAAACTGTTCCAACTGTGAAGCACGGTGTTGGCAGCATTATGCTGTGCAGTGTTGGTTTTGTTCCTATTATGAAAAATGTTGTCAGCAGCTTGTTTTACAAATAAAAACTGGACAAAAAGCTAAATAAAGTGAAGAAGTTCCCTCAGCAGGGGAACATGTCCAGGATCTTCTGCAGGGTAATGTAAACAGTCCTGGTGTCAGAGACACTAAGGAGACAAGTTTACCTCTTTAAAGGAGCAGTATGTAGCTGGATGTTAGATTGTTCTCGCTCTTCACTTGTGAAAATAAAACAGGTAAAAGTGATGCATCACCTCAGCTACTGTTCACAGATCCTCCTCCAGGTTCAGAACCGGACTGTGCACCGTGATGAAGACCAGGTTGGTCAGTTTTTCTCCTCTTGCTTTAATGCTTTTCCCCCACTGAGAACTCTCTACTGAAAGCTTCATGTATAAGAAAATGTGCAGCATGTTGCTGCTGCTGGATGTTTAGTGTGGACCATTCTGTTTATCTGAAACTCCTGTTAGAGAGAAAACATCTCATTAAAGAAGAGGCGGTGTGTTGGTGGCGTTAGCAGCTTCTCTTCTCCTGGTGTTAAGACAGAGCCAGGATTCATTTCTTGTAGTAAAGTGTAGAGGTGAAAGTCGTGGCTTCTGCAGATGATTCATGCTTTTCTTTCTGTTGCACTAATGACTCACCATTTACAACCAAAAGGTCAGATTTAATCTTTCTTAGTTCTGTAGCTCAGAGGAAAGACGGAGAATAAAACTCTGTCTTATTGTTGATCTGAGCCTCATTTAATTAGGTTACAGAATGGGTTTTATCTTTAGATTCTTTCTCTGTTCTTTCCATTATCTCAGTCCTTCTCCTCTCCTATTGAATCATCTGTTTTCTTCTGTTTCTCTTCCATCATCTGTCCTAGCTACCATGTCTGTCTGTAGACATCATCCCAACACGCCCAGTAAATCAGCTCACACGGCTCTGGGCAGATGAAGCTTGTGTGTGCAGACATGGTATGTTCTATGACAGTTTTCAGAAAATGGCTTTTTTGAAATGGACTCAGCTTATAATCACATTAAATATGACTGACCCTAGAACTCTAGCTGTTAACTAGCTTTTCTATAAACATGACTTTCCTCTGTCTTAAAGGAAGCTAAGCTAAAAGAAACATTCAGACATAAAACAGAGATCGTCCTCCTTGTTTCTCTGGTAGAATTTGCTAAATTTATTTTGCTTTTATCTGGGTTTTTCATGCTTCTGCTGTGTAATTCTTTATCATTTTACTTGTTTTTTATAATAATTTATCTATAACATATTTTATTGCTTTAACACAGTGGTCAGTTAAGGTGCTTTATAAATATAAAATTCAGCAGTCTGTTTTCATGTTTGCTTATTTTGGCTAAATTTGAATGTTAAAATCGAGTTCTTAGACATTTATTAAACCCTCACTTTTAGTCCAGTGTTAGCTTTCAGAAATGAAACATGCTGTTCAGAGACCTTTTCAACCCAAAATGCTCAGTGCAACAAGAAATTCACTGTTCAGGCTAAATGCAATCCAGTTTTTTCCAGAGACATTTAGGACTCGATGTGACAACACAGGATCAGAGGTTGAATGTTTTCTTCACTTGCTGCTTAGAGAAAGTGCAGATGACTGTACGTCCGATGTCTATACCGGCAGACAGCAGCAAAGCAATCAGTGGCATCGAACCTGAAGCACCAGAACCATGAGCTGAAAGAAGGTGAGGTCTAATGAAGGAGTGAACAAACACTTTAAACCAATCAGAATCACCTGAGCCCAGTATGAGATGAATATGCTGCATGGGTAAAGATGTCCAGAACATCTGCTGTTTGTTGCAGAGTAATATGTACCTCATTTGCATTTTGTTTGTTTGGACTTCTTCTGTATTGCTCCTGCTTAATTATCCTGCATGTATGCAGAACCTTTATTCTGGCTTTGTGTGATCTGAGTCTGGTTCTGATTACAGCAGCTGTAAATAGGTCAGACTTGTTGGTGTTTTCTCCTAAAATGTGGCCAGAAGAACAATCAATAGCAGCTCTGCAGGAAGAAGAATCTCTTATATTCACATCTCGTCTTGTCTTCATCGGTGTGGCTCACAGACATGGTCTTATTTGGTCTTTTCCATCAGTCTTAGTGCGGCGTTGCTGAGTTGGTGTCTGCCAGTAAAACATACACATAAATAAATAGATTTAAAAATAAGTCATTAATAAATAAAGTTGAAAATTGTAATGGATAATAAATAAATAAGGTAATTTTAGAAAGGTAAATAAATAAAGAAGTTAATTACATTAGAAATATACATTTATGTCTCATTGAATAATTTAATTACTGCCTACATTCATTTTTTACTGCATTTTTGTGGATTTAATTGTATGCTTATTTATTTATTGACCATTTATTCATTTCTGTATGTATCCTTAATTATGGCAGGATTGGTCCTCCATAGTTAGATACTCAGCTGTGTGCTTTAATCTGAGTCTAGCACCAGATGTTCTATTGCTGTTAGAGAACAACCAGCATCATGAAGACCAGGGGATACCGCAGACAGGTCAGGGAGAATGTTCTGGTCCAGTTTAAAGCAGGCTTAGGGTCTAAAACAACAACCAAAGCTTTGAACATCTCCTAGAGTTCTGCTCAGTCCATCATCAGAACATGGAGAGAGGATGGAGCAACTACAGAGCTACCAAGACATGAATGTCCTCCTAAAGTGACAGGCTGGAGGGGGAGAGCATTAATCAGAGAAGCAGCCTAGAAGACCATGGTAACTCTGGAGGAGCTGCAGAGATCCACAGCGCCGGTGGGAGAATCTGTCCACAGAACAACTATTTCCCGTGATCTCCATTAATTATGACTTTTGTGAAGATAAGCTTGAAGAAATCAATCGTTAAAAGAAAGCCAGAAGAAGTCCAGTTTGCAGTCAGGTTGGAGAAACAGCAAACCTGTGAACCAGAATCAGAACCAGCTTCATTGGTCAATATTTTGTGCACAAAGGGATCTGACTTTGCTTTCTAGACATTTAGTATAAATATATAAAGTTTAGAGGAAATCAAATGAAAAACAAAAGGAATAATATGTACATATATGTGTGTATTCACAGCCAATATTTGTGTTGTTCTGTGGAAGAAGGTTAGGTTAGCTAGCTTTAGCTGTCTTCACCCATTTTATACCAAACCAGTTTGTATCTATGCACTCAAACAATTTCATGCCTGTTTATTTTTAGTTTGTAGTGAAAAATTTTCACAAATTATTCAGATTTACAGTCATTAAAATCCACAGAGCCCAAATTAATGTTAAAAGTTTGTTGTTTTCTTTGTTTTATACCACATTTCTATGAATTTTGGCTCTTATTCCAATTTAGAAATGTGACAGATCTGAACCAAAATTCCTCCAAACAACCTTCTGCTGGAATGACATTTCTTTACATCAATCTCTACGTGGAATATAGAATATTACTTTGAAATCAGTGACTCTCAATAATTTGAAGATGTAAAAATTTTTAAATTCATTATTAGATCGTTAGTTTAACTTTAGGTGTTGGCTTCATGCAAACAGGTTCTGAAAGATTCATCAACCAACAGCAACATTACTACATGATTTCAATGGAAGTGGCTCTTTCCCGAGTGGATGTCTGGTCTTCATGTCCGTCTCAGACTCTTTGTGCTTTTGGGTTCATATATTTTCATATTTGATGTTAAAAAGGAATTTTTCCTGGAAAGATCAGATCAGCGCTGTGTGCTGAGCTGCCTCATGTCGCTTCAGGTCATAAATCTGTCTGGATGAGTTATTAGCAGTGTGGGAGGCTTCTACGTATTAAACATCAAGAAAGCAAGGGACAAACTGCTTGTCCTCTCTGGAGACATCGTCTGGGGTTGACTGTGGACCATAAGCCTTGGTTCTGACCTGGTTTCCTTTCTTTGTTTAATATTTCTATAGTTTGTGGAAGGTATCGTCTTTATTCCCAGAGGAGAGGTGGGGGATATTTTTTCATGTGGTTTCTATGTGTAATTGAATAATTTTATCCAGGAGGGAAATGTGATTGATGGTCAACAAATTGAACTGCATTTTCTCATTTAAGATTTGTTTTCCTACAGAGCCCATAACAGATACAGATAGCATCAGGGTTTGTTTTGTCATACTTCCGATGCTCTTAAATGTAAATGACGTTATTTAAAACAACGACAATTCTCCTTTATGCACATTAAATGAACCTCACTTCCACTGAGGGTCGCCCCTCAGAGCCCTTCATCAGTCTGTTTCACACAGATGGAGGAAACACAAAAGCAAGTGTGTTCCTGCAGTATCTGTAGAGTTCACGCAGAACATGTGCAAATCAATCACAGGAGCTATGAATTATTAATGAAGCCAATGAAGCTGTTAAAGCTTAAATTTAACAACATCTGGATGGATGGATGGATGGATGGATGGATGGATGGATGGATCTGTCCACATTATTATCATGCTCTATTTGCCTTTCAACTACAAATACTTCCATTGTTTCTGTCTTTAAAACCCAAAACATTTGTACTGTTAGTCGTATTATGTTAAAATCAGAAGAATTTTAGATGCAAGCACAGCTAAAAGGAGGCATTTCTAATAATACATCACATTTAAGCAGCTGTTGATAGCTTTGTATGCAGCTGTGTGGGTTATCATTATTGGTGCTCATGTTTCTTGTTCGCACTCTGTGTTTTATTCTCTCTCATATCATCACAGTTTGACCTTTGTCTGTTCTTCTAAGCCAAACAGCAGCCCAACATTTCCTTTAGGATAAACAGCTGAAAGCCACGTTATGAAATTACTTTTCAAATTAACAAGAAAACATCAGCAGCTCCTAATTAGCTGTACAATTAATTATCAATTAACATCAGCAGAGCCAAATGTGTTTGGAAATGAAAAGTTTAACTTCAGCAACTGGCTGCGCTGCCTTTGGACTTCATTAAGCAAAAACAAAACTCATTAGCAGAAAAATAATTGAGGAGCATTGTTAACATTTAATCCCAGTGGACTTTGGTGTACTGGTTTTCCCTCTGGATGGACCTGGTGGGTCCTGCAGGAACAACTTAGGAAAGGCAAGATGTAGGTTTGGTTTAGTGTTAGGTATGGGTTTTTGTACGACAAGTAAAACTGTCTGTTTGGAAATTAACTCCAGTAAACATAAAAAGTAATTCCTCTAAAATGTACTTTGTTACTTTTACAACGTCATATTCAAGATAATTTCCATAAACTAGAGCGTCAGCAGCGATCTGTCAGAGAGCAGCCGGCCTGCTCACCCTAACGACCATTAATTAAAAATAATAACGTCTAATTTTCAGCACCAGAGCAGATGTAGGCTTTTACTGGACTAACCTTAAACATCATGTCAGGTTCTGTGAGCACCTCATAGTGACTGCACTCCATCATGCTCCACTATGCTGCAGAAGATCTCACCAAGATCCTGATAAATCTCTTCATGTTCTGTCTGAGTTCTGACGTCTTTGGTCTCAATCTGAGGTGAAGGTGGCCTTCAAGACAACATGGGAGAAAGTCGTCATACTTATATGTGCTCTGATTAGAGAAAGCATGTGAATAAAGTACAGCTGAACATGTGACACATGCGTAAGAGCTTGACCAGGACCACATTCTGTCCTGGTCAAGAAACACTGTGTGACTCTTTTCTGCAGGAAGGAGCTGAACGCTGTTTAATGGGTTCACAATGAGGCGAAGAGTTCAGAAAAAATTATTTACCACCTCGATGTCTGAAGGCATTAGTGAACACTGAAAACGAACTTTATGTAGTAATTACCTGCCTAATGGCTGCCACAGAGCCAAACATGATAAAAACATGAGTCTTTGTTTCATGCAGACACTCATTTATTTTTCACTCGCCACCCTAAACGAGACTTTTACAGCGGCTAGCTAGGCTGCAGGGATAATGGTAAGCAGGAAGTGGAGCTCTAGTTTCTAACAGTGTTCCTGGGACGATATTTTGCAGCAGCTTTTGTTTTGTTAATATAAAAAAGTGTTAAAATGGGGAGAAGCAGATAGTTTAGCTCATGTCTCATTTTGTCCATCTTTGTTTGATTGGATGTCTTTCATGATGAAGGATTGCAGGCAGTTCATTCTCCCTATGCTTGTTTCTTTGGAATATTTATCTTAAGACAAATTGATGGTGTGTTTTTTTCTCTTATTTTAATTTGTTTTGGTGAATTTTTTTAGTTTGTTTTAGTCTGAAATAAACACTTAATCACTGTGAGGAGCCAAACAGGAGGAGGAGGCTTGAAGGAGAGCTGGAAATAAGAGGACGCAGAGTTTGGGGAGCGTGCATAATCTGCAGTCGGCCTTCAGCCTGAGCAGATGTGTAATCAGCCAGAATAAGTCAAACAGTTGTGTGACTCTGCAGTTGTTCCAATCGGCATAAAGAACTCAGTTCTCCCTTTCTGTGGTTTCACAGCGAAAAATAAAGAATGTTCTGCTGCCGAGGCCCGGGGGTTTTCATAAAAAAGAAACAGTGTGGGGGTGCAGCGTTTGGATCAACAGCAGCAAAAGTAATGAAAATACAACACAGAGACGCTTCAGGCACACCACATCCAAATCATTTCCCAGCAAAATGGCCTTTCATAATTTTAATGAAGCATGAAATGTGTCCCTTTTAATGACTGTGAATAAATGTTTTGGCCTTTCCTATTGACCATTGTTGTTTCAGCCTTTCACTTCCCTCCTGGCCTTTATTGGTGCTACTTGTACCTCACGCTCTATTCAATTCAGTTTAAGCTCACTTTATTTTATTTCTATAGCATCAAGTTACAACACACGTCATCTCAGGGAACCTTACAATGAAAAAAAAAATCAATTCAATCTAATCATTCAGGTACAATCATTCAGTTGATCCTAGTTATCAAACAGTGCAGCCAGGTTCAGTTTAGTATTTAAATTGGTTAAAAAAGTTTTTCTGTCTAAGGAAACCCAGCAGATTCCATTGAGTCAGTGACTTGCAGCATTCACTCCTCCTGAATGAGCATGTAGAGACAGTGGACAGTCGATGGCATTGACTTTTCAGCAATCCCTCATACTGAGCATGCATGTAGTGACAGTGGAAAGGAAAACTCCCCCTTATCAGGAAGCAACCTCCAGCAGAACCAGAACCAGGCTCAGCTGCAGATGTATAAACCTAAAACTCAACTTCCTCAAGTTGGTTCCTTGATTTGTTGCCCACCAGGTTTTTATCAGGGTTACTCCTGAGATATTGCAGATCATAAATATTTTCCTTCAATCAGGTCATTTTCCACAAAACCTGAAAACTGTTTATGAACAAATTCTCCCATTTATGATAAAAAAAAATCTTCATGTGTTTCCATTCAGGCTTTAGACCACAGCACTGAGACTGCATTGGTGAAGGTCCTGAACAAAATACATTTTAACAGTGATAGGTCTAAAACTTCTGTTATGGTGTTACTGGATCTCAGTGCTGCGTTTGACACAGCTGATCAGAACAAACCAATTGGGCAGAAAAATCAGCAGGATTGTCTGGTTCTGTGCTAAACTGGGATTACTGGGACAGGGATTACTTTGTGTCATTTGCTAATCCTCTTAGTTTAGATTATAGAGTTCTTCGGCTTCTCCTACCATTTGTGTGCTGATGATACACAGCTTTATACTCACTGGCGAGTAAGACTCTACTTCAAAGAATCATTGGATCTAAAGTTGGCTACGATCTGATGTTAGTCTTTGTTGTAATTATAGATTATTGATTAATTGAATATTTATCAAGAATTATAATTAAAATCGTAATCTGATAAAATTAACTCCTTAACCAAAATCCTCGTTTATGAATTGAAACCAGAGCTGTCCTCTGGTGTTGTAATTATGGCTCAAGGCCTCTGATAATTACAATTATTAAATGCCACTGTTTGATCAACCGTTTCTGCCGAAACGTGGGGAACTTTGCCTTATTTTGACTGACAAATCACTCTTGCACAAAATAAACACAAAACGCCTTCTCTTTATCTACGTGAAAATTTCTTAAATCAATCAGCCTGATACAATCACCTCTCCGATTCAATAATCTTCACCTACTTAAACATGCAAAGTTCTATACAAAAGGGTAAAATATCTAACTAACAAAATAAAGCAAAACAGCAGTGTGTGTGTATTGAATCAACCAGCAGTTATGGCAACAGTGGTAATATAACAAAGGAATGTGGTGTTGAACGAAGTTTGGAAACAGCCCGCCAGATAGCGTAGCCCAGCGGGACACGGGCGGTCATAAAACCCTCAAAGCAAAGTTGTAAACTCAGCTTAGACAAAGAGTCATAAACCTTTTGGCGGCAAGTTAGCAAGCAGTAAAGTTGGAACAAAGAAAATGGTGAATTTCACCATGAGGTTACTGTCGTAGCCCAGTACCGGCGCTCCGGTGTTCGCCTGGTAAGACATAACTTGTGAGACATGGCGGCCTCAGGACTCAATACAATGTTGCATGCAAATACAATTTCATAACATCAGACTATAAGTTGCGATTCTGATCGCACTAAAAATCCTATCTCTCTCTACCCTGCCCAGACTACTTCTAATAAAGAAATCAAAGAAAATAATAAAGGATGGTTTTACTTTGTGGAGCAATTATTCAGGGCTGCCCGCATGAGGGGGAGAGGAGGAGGGGGAAAGTTGGAAGTTAACGTGCGTCCATGGTTAACTTCGGGTAGAGCGGTCAATCTTCGTCCTTTGGCCTCCTTGGCGAAAGGGAAAAATATGATCTGACCGTCAGCAGTCGACTAGAACAAAAAAAAAGATGGCGATTCGTCTCCTTGAAACTCTGTGGTTTTTTGGTTACGTGTTAAACTAACACCTTCGATCGGTAAAGTTGAAATTTCTGGCCTTCTTATTCCAGGAATTTCTGTCATGAACGTTCTTTTCGTGGCCAATGAAGGAGAATAAATGAAGACTCCACGTGGGACCTCTTCTTCTCCAGAGGATGCTTCAGTTGCGTGGTAATCTGTCGAGATCTCCAGCTGAAGGCAAGGTTTAAAGCGCCCGCTTTCCATATATAACCTCGTGTGACGTCAGACTTGGGACGTCCCCGTCCTACCAGCCGCAGTGCCCACTGGGATTTGTAGTGGCGGACAATACTGGATACAAAATGGCCGATGATGTTGGAAGGCCTGGTGGTGTCCAGCAATGTGTAAATCGTCCAATATTCAGCAAACAAGTGGTCCAACATCTATCTGTCTAACGAATAATGGTCAAATGTTAAATTTGAATAATGTTGAAGTACCCAGCAAATTACAGGGGTATTTAAAACAAGCTTGCATTAAACCTTTCTTTCTAAGCATCTGCAGAAAAGGAAACCAGAGGTACCCTGGAAGAGATGGTGTCTCTAGTCACACTGAGTGAATAAGCTTTGCCCCTCCCTGCCTGAGAGGAGACAGCATAGAAACTGCAGCTTCACACTATTTTCTGCACGCTGGTCCAGGGAGCATAAGATACCCCTAAGCTGCTACCGAGAGCCTTCTTCATTGTTTGCCTTCGCCACACAACTGAACACTTTTCAGACCTTCTTCACTCCTGTTCATTAGAACTGTTCTCACAAGATAAGGTGACCATATTTCTGAAATCAAATCCAGGGACAGAGGGACCAGACCCCCCTCCTGATAACAGTGACCTAACTATGGACATTGAATATTTGGACCACAACTACTGCTCCTCTGTGGAGGAGCAGTAGTTGTGGTACACTCGACCTGTCACTGAGTGCAGTAGAAGACCCCCAGGCTGAGAATGCAAAGCTCTGTATGAAAATAGAGGACATGACAATCAGCTGCAAGTTTGGTTTGGAGTGATTTGCGTCCTCCGATGAGGACATTAGATTTTACACAAGATAAGTTTAAAAGGTATAACAGTTTAAGTACTTTTTTTTCAATAAGATACTGCCTAAACAAGAAGCAGTAGTAGCATTAGCACAGCATGCTAAGTATTAGGTTGTTACTATTGTAATTATATAAATACCGTTTATTTACATGCATTTTCTGTGTGAACACAGAGTTACCTTTACAATTAAGTTTACAGCAGTAGATTGACTTAGTCCAATGACACATTTGTTTACAATGTTGGCTGCACTTTGCATTCAGCCTTTTACCACACTTTCTACAAGCTGCTGTATAATCTTTTAGTAATTTTAGTGCCCTTGTATCTCCCAGTGTTATTGAATAATGTTAACAAATACATAAATAAGCAATAAATTACAAGTTTCCCCCAAAAGTAGTTCAGTGGTGCCACCAGCTAACCTAACCGGAAACACTGCCACCCCCTGAGGTAAAACCCTGAAGAAATGCATGCATATAGCCTATAGCAGGAAAGTTTCTATACACACGAAGTTGGTTATTTATAGATGAGAAACTAGGGTAATCCTAACATAGTCTTATAAATATTAGCGTCTCTTTAAATATTTTACCAGTTTCCTCAGTTGATGAAATGCCAAAATTGTCATATTTAGCAAAGAAACACAACTATTTTTACTTGGAGCTACAAGCTCATACAACAGAAGAATTGTATATTTAACCAGGCAATTCTCTCCCTCCTCATCATTCTCAGTTCATACAGTTCTTGCCTCATTCAGTCTCCCTGTTACGGACTGCTTCATTTTTTTATGAGGAGCTTGCATATGTCCAAACTGAGTGGACAAACACCCCTCAGCCTGAAAGTCTGTGTTCATATATCACAACAATCAATTGACAAAACTACTAATAACTAGCTCTGAAAATGTAAACTAAAGTTCGCCACTCAACTCTAAAACATCTTACTTTGGAAGAATCCTTGTTGATGCTGTAACTTCACTTTCTTAATTCAGACAGCGCCTAAAAAGTGATTTCTCCCTCTCTCCCTCACTCAGTGGCAGCTACTCCCTGCGCTCTCGCCTTGCCTTTTGTTGTTCTTTTCCTTTATAAAAGCTTAGTTTATTTGCATTTTGGTCCTCACCTTTAATAAAACAAAACACATCCAAGCCTTCATTTTTTTTTACCTGGCCACAGCAATTGTTGACAACACTAGTAACATTTCCAAACCAAACCTTCATTACGGCCAGGATCAGCCCAATTCAAGGCAGCGTGCTTCTTCTTCTAATCTGTCTGTAACGTAGCACGACCAGCTACTGTAACAGCTGTTGTTGTGCGCAACATCCTTACACGCTCTTTCTACCCCCTGTTATGGTAATAACAGTCTGCACGCAACATTTCTTTTTGTTATTCACAAAACGCTGAAATCGGGGACATGTCTGGGGTCAGCTTTAGCTGGGGACATGTCTAAAATAGGGTCTGTCCCTGGAAATCTGGGATGTCTTTTCACCCTAACGTAAGAAGAGGTGTCTGGGCAGGGAAAATAAGTGCAGGATAAATAAGTGGTTTAAACACAGATCAGCCATAAAGCATTGTCAGCACTCATAGCACATTAATAGTTATATTAATCGTAGCTAACGGGACGTATGACTTAAAAGGGCTACAAGCTTTCCTTTGTTAGCTAAAACTGCTAACTGCTAATGCTAGCACCAGGAAGCTCATAAATTTACATCCAGCTTGATGCCATCTGGTGAGAGTCAATAGATGTTCCTCTCCACCATTTTTGTAGTCCACTACTCCATGTAGGCACCTGGATAAACAGTGAGGCTCTCACAAGCCAGCGAGCAGCACCTTAACTAGACTCCGCCAAGGAGCGCAGCCATGTAGAGTTGCCATGTAAGAGTTAAAATAGTTAACACATAGAAAAGAATATTGTTTTTAGAATGGATATTTGTGTCATTTATTTCATATTTCTGTGGTAATTATTAAAACTTGGATGATTTCAAATGAGTTTTTTTCAAGGAATTTTCTGCTTCCGTTTGCTGCTTTAGCTTTTGATTGGCTCATGTGACTTAAACTAAAAGCACAAATTATTAAAAATATATGTATTTGTTTTTCATTGCTCTTTTAATAAGATAAAGTCATATATAAATACATGAATAAACAGATGAGTAAAAGTAAAGTATACCTATATTTTGATATATTAACCAACATGATGATGCAAGATTGTAGCAAACATTTCATGAGACGATTTCCAAAATGGCCGCAGTGAGCTAGATTAAATCGCGCTTTTAGTTTAGCATGATAGTGGGATTTCATTTGAATTAATTTACTTTGACTTTAGATTTATTATTTGTTGCTGTAAACTATATTTTATATTGTGATCTATTGTTCTACTTGATGTGATGGCTAGTTAGGTTAGGTGGGGGTTTAAATAAAAATAGTGGATTAAAAAATATATATATATATATTTATATCTGATCTAATGATCAATTACTGAGTTAATCTGTTGTTTATATTTATTGTTGCATTCAATGGTGCATTAATTTACATTTCCTGCTACCTTTTGGCCCAGTCATTATTTTATTGAGTCATTTATTAACTTCTGTATTTATTCTTAATTATGGAACGATTGGTCCCCCACACACTAGATGTCACTAAACAAAACATGTGTCTTCTTTAATGACTGAAGAGCTTTCCTGCCCATAACACCTTAGTTATATTTCACAGATTTCTAAATGACATATTTATATCCTTTCTGGTTGTAAATGTATGACCTTTTAGTTTCTATAATATTTAGCAAAGTCTTCACTGTCTTCTCCAGTTTCACTGTGAAGATGTTGTCTTAAAAAAAAAAAAATGCTCTAAATGCCATTTATGTGCAGTACGTTTATGTGTGAAACATGAAGAGTCCATTGATAAGCATCCAAGGACCTCATAGAATTTGTAAATTGATATTTGTTATAAATATTTAATAAGCGTTAATGCCATCAGTTGTTAGTCCAAGCAGCTACTCAGGAAATCAATATAATCATGGAGAAGTGCTGAGGGTTGGCCTACTCAATACATTTTTAATGAACACCAAATGAAAGTTAAAGTACAGGCACTCTGCTGTCCACTGACACAATGGCACACCTGCTGCCTCATCCATCCTCAGAGGACTGCTGATGCATCCAGGTCTGATTCTTTTACTCCTGCATCATCATGGTGACTGCATTCAGCAGAAAAAAACGTCACAATGGGTAAATCGTTTTTCTACTCGGTAAACCTCTGCAGCATAAAGTATGAAGCCATCAAACAGAGGCTGAACAATGAAGCACTGCAGCTTATGTCACATTTCCAAGATAAATGACATATTGACCAGTCAATACACGGGTCTGTAAAGTCAGGTCAGGTTGGATTCAGGATATTTAGGAATCTTCCTGTTAGCCTGAACTCATATTTTCATTAGCGAAGCTCAGCGTGCAGACTGGAGATGAAAAACAACAAACTGGCAACAAGTCTAATCTGCAAGAACAGAAATTTCTCACTGTCCTGGGTTTAAACTTCCTATCACAGTCTAAAAAACATGACTGTTAGGTTAATTGGTCTCTCTATATTGTCTTTAGGTTTGAACGTGTATGTGCATGGGTGTTTGTCCTGTGTTGCCCTGCAATGGACTGGAGAGCCGTTAAAAGTACCACGCCTTTCACCCAATGACTGCAGGAGCACCAGCCTCCCTGCCGTCCTGCAAGGAGAAGCACTTGCAGACGATGCATGGATTACCAGTTACACTATGCCTTACAAAGCATAGATTAACTTGTTCACACTCTCCTGTACCCCATGCTGCACACTGCCAATAAACTGCCTAAAACAAAGGGTAAGTAGACTGGATTTATACAGTTATTTTATTCATACTGACCAATCAAAGTGTTTTTTACTGGAGCCATGTTCACCCAGCCTTTCCAACAAACAAGCACACATTAATACACCGATACTGTTCAGAGGCACATCGACATGTGGCAAGATGAGAAAGCTGGAATTGAACGTACAACTTTCCAATCATTACCCTTCATATTGAGCCACAGTCACACCGAGGAGGCTCTTATTTTTTTCCCACACATCCATGGTGCAGCAACACCAGAAGCACTGCCCACCAACAGCAATTCCTGTCCAACACTCACTTCACACAGGTACATCTAAAAAAATGAATATTATGATAGAGTTAATTTTTTTCTATCCCTCATTTCAGAAAGTGAAACTTATATATTATATAGATTCATCATACATAGAGTCAAACATTTCAAGGCTTTATTTCGGAATTCTGATGATTCTGGGATCCAGAGAATGAAAACCCAAAACTCAGCATCATAGAAAACTAGAACATTATGAAAAAGTTAAATATTGGAGACTCGTGGTGCCCCATCCTAACTCCAAACACCTGCAAAGGTTTCCTGAGCCTCTCGATGGTCTCGGTCTGGGTTAGTAGGAGACACAATCATGGGGGACACTGCTGTCTGGATAGATGTCTAGAAGATAGTTATGGACACCATCCACAAGGAGGGGAAGCCACAGAAGGTCATTGTTAAAGAAGATGGTTGTTCACAGAGTACTGTATCTAAGTAGATTCATAGAAAATTGGGTGAAAGGAAAAAGTGTGGTAGAAAAACATGCACCAACAGTAGGGATAATTGCAGCCTTGAGAGGATTGTCAAGCAAAATCCATTCAGGTATTTCGAGGAGCTTCACAAGGAGTCAGAGCATCAAGATCCACTACACACAGACAAATACTAGACAAGGGCTACATGCATCTTACTGGGCTGAGGAGAAACTGAACCAGACTGTTGGTCAGTGGTCCAAAGTCCTCTTTTCAGATCAAGTTTGCATTGAATTTTGAAATCAAGGTCCTGGAGTCTGGAGGAAAAGTGGAGAGGATCAGAATCCATGTTGATTGAAGTCCAGTGACGTTTCCACAGTCAGTGATGATTTGGGTTGCCATGTTATCTACTGGTTCTGGTCCACTGGGTATACTGAAGTTAACACAGCCATCTACCAGGACATTTTAGAGCACTTCGTGCTTCCTTTTGCTGACAAACTTTATTGGGATGCTGACTTCATTTTCGGGCAGTACTTGGTGCTGGCCCACACTGCCAGAGGTACCAAAAGCTGGTCAAATGAGCATGGTGTTACTATGCTTGATTGGCCAGCAAACTACTCTGACCAGAACCC
This sequence comes from Crenichthys baileyi, assembly GCA_036173005.1. NCBI lineage: Eukaryota > Metazoa > Chordata > Actinopteri > Cyprinodontiformes > Goodeidae > Crenichthys > Crenichthys baileyi. Next base: position 238,338 of record JAHHUM010002028.1, on the reverse strand, counting down.
TATAAAGAATCTATGGAGTTCTGTCAAGAGGAAGATGAGAGACCCCAGAACCAACAATGAAGATGGCCTGAAGGCTGCTATTAAAGCAACCTGGGCTTCCTGAACACCTCAGCAGAACCACATGCTGATCTCCTCCTTGCCACGCTGCACTGATGCAGTAATTCATGACAAAGGAGCCCAGACCAAGTACTGAATGCACAGAAATGAACATAATCATCATCAATTGATCTGGTATAATATTCTGATGTTCTAAGACACTTAATTTGGGGTTTTCATTCTCGGCCAGCCAGAATCAACAAAATTTCAAGAAATAAAGGCTTGAAATATTTCGCTCTGTGTGATGAATCTGTATATTTCTGAAAATGAGGGACAGAAAGTATAACTTTTTCCCACTCTGCTAGTTTTTTTTTTGATGTACCTGTACTAAAATTTATTTTTTATATGATTTTAGCTACATCAATATGAATAACTGTTTTGCTTTAGTTTTAAATAAAAGCTATTGGATCATGGAATTAATTATTGTTTTAAAGTTTTTCTGTGTTAATATCATGATGCTAATGAAGGAAAATCATACCTGTCATTGTGAAATAAATACAGAGCAGGTTTCAGTTTATTCATGCTTATATTGGGTTCCTCTGTGAAGTTAAGAGTCACTCAGAGTTAAGTTTTCATTCAAACAGTGGTCTCCCTCCATAATTAATCTTTAGAAGTGTGATAATGAAAAAAAATCAATTTCAACACGTTGCACCATTTCTGACCTTCACATTCCCAGAAGTAATTACTGTACTGCTGTTTCTGAGGAGCTGACACACACACACACACACACACACCGTACACATACGATGACGGACAACATTCATTTTTCTTTGCACTGTAAGAAAGACCTCCATGTCACGTTACCCAGCTGTCACCTGAATCACTGGAGTGGATTCATCATGTTGGAATGAAAAATAAAAAAATAATTGCATTGAAAAGTGCCTAATGACCTCGTTTTGTGAGTTGTTAAGCAGAAAGTATCACCGTCTGAACAGAATTTCCATATAACCGCACACTTAAACTTTGAATCAAAATGTAAATGTATTAATTCTGCTTTGTGGAATGAATTCAACATTTATACACGGTTGGCTTTAATTGTGTCTTTTAGTTTTCACACAACATTGAAATCTGAAGTGTGTGGCTATAAAATACATCTTTCTCAACATATCAGAGAAAATTTGAGACCCTGGCAAACTAAGAGGAGTCCTCTCCTCCACCGACTGGTGGAGATGTAGTTTCATGTCTGATAATGCTGCAGGACCAGCATCTTCACCTGGTTGCTGTTCACAACAAGCAACGATCAGACATGTTCTCTCAGAGTCTTAATCACAGTGTAAGACGTTCTTGTTTCCCACCTCTCAGGGTTCTACAAGTTCTACAGTAGGTTCAGTTCTAACAGGTTAAAACTTAACTCATACATGTTCATAGTTCACCATAAAACCATTCTGAACTCTGAATTATTTACACGTGCTGTATGATCTAGTTCTGTTCATTAATCATTTTTATAAGACACAGTCTCTCAAAACATTTAGATCATGATTACATGTTTTGATATTTATGATCATTGTGTAGCCCAAGGAGATCCAACTCGTCCTCCAGAGCGACTGTCCTGCAGCTTTTAGACGCGTCCCTCCTCCAACACACCTGAGTAGTTACCAGACCTCTGCAGAGCTGAATGACTGAATTTGGCCTCATTTCCAAGGAAGCTGCTCCCATTCCCACATTTTCTGGTTTTGTTGTGAGGAAGAAAAATAGATGTGAAATATGTATAGCAAATTTACCCACTAAGACCTGATTCGTACCTCTCAGTCTGCTCCTTTGTACACCTGACTACAAGGCCTGTGTGACATGAATAGCATCATCAGTACCAGCCCAGTGGGGACCACTAGAACTCTCCACAGGTGTGCAGGCTTTTAGCACAGAGTCTTGTGACTGCAAAGACTGTGTCCTAAAAGTGACAGAAACACTCATTCAAAGGGTGGCGCCAAACACACAGATGACAAGGAAAATGATCGGTCATACCATGAGCAGAAGAAGACAACACTGTCAAGAACCTCAGTGTGAGACGATCTGCTGTCCCACACAGCAGTTTCTTAGTGAGAAATCACTTTCTACTTCTTTTCATTTGGAGACAGTGTATTATCCAGCACATTTTGCCCCTATGAGGCTTTAGTAAAACCTGTATATAAAACACTGTGGTTCTGCAAAGCTATTAACAAAATTAATACAGTCCCAGTCATGTTGGCTCGGTCCAAATCACCTATGTTCACACAGCCTTCAGACCAAGCTTTTAATGGTTTGAGCTCCTCTTTAAGAAAACCCTGACTATGTTTAAACAGTTCACCAAAAAAACTTGTTAAATATAAATCTGGGCACGATGCATTAAAGGGACAGTTGAGAATATTTTAAAGGGATGCTCAGTGAAGTTATTATCAGTGATAGTTCCTCTACTTGCAGTAGAAATATGTGTTACTCTGTTGAATTCGTAGAACAGAGAAGAAATCCTCAGAGTGCCTAAGGCTAACAGTTACTTCGCTTTCAGTTTATATAAAGAGACAGGAACAGCAAGCACACTGATAAGAAAGCAACAGCCTGAATCATGTTGGCATGCACACACAGCTGTCACCACATTCTTACCTTTGAGGGAAAATGTTGTAAATTCTGCATAAAGTAGCTAAAGTTTGTTGTAAAAGATTTCTACTCACAGATTTATTTAAGTCCAAATTCAGCATAGTCTAACGACATCAGGAAAAGTGGTGCTTAATTTATCATGTTTAACACAGCAATGCTTGTGAACTTTAGCAGAAAGTTCACACCATCGGTTTTAACATGTTGGTGCACAACACCTCCCATGCTGCTGTTGATTGAATGAATTGGATTACTGATAAATTGTCTAGGTTTCAGGGTGGCTGAAAGTTAAACAAGGGCCCAGTAGTGAATTTTAAATGAGTCTCTGGGTCCTGGAGATAGAAAGGACCAGTGCACCAGTCCAGAACAATTCCAATCTGGTAACTGGACCCGAAGCATGCATTAGAGAGATACAAGGCTGGATGCCTTTAAATTGTTTGGCTGGGATTGAAAAAGACAGAGGTTGTTTTTGAGGATCAGATCATCTGAGGAACAAATTGCTTATTGAGTCACCTGTTCTTTAACAATCACATGAACTTTTGATCTCATAACAAACAGGTTTCAAAAGCACAAAAACTAGTCTGTGCATTTGTTACCTCTTGGTTGGATTATTGGTGATCTCTATCAACAGAATGCGTACATCTGTAAGCAGCCTTCAGATAATTCATATTTCTGCTCTATGTATGGTATTAGGCTGTTTCTGTACAATATTTGATGTTTTCTATATAAAAGCTGAGAAAAAGGTTCAGATATAAAGTTGTATGATAAAATGAGTCAACTTGTTCTGTGGAACAACAGTTTTATTGCAAACTGAGCATGTCCAGCTTCTCTGAAATCTGGTTTGATATGGAGGAAATCAGAGTGTAGAAAGAAACCATGGAGGAAGAGAGAGGTCTACTTGACTATAAATGGAAGTCCTTCACAGTTCTGAGCAGAAGGTGTTTGTGCCTCGACCCGCTGCCTCTCATCCTGCAGAGAGCTCTTCTGGTGTCATTATCCAACCAGCAGCTACATTCCCTCCTTCTCTCCATCCATCGCTCTCTTCAACCGCTTTTTTTCCTTTCTGCATGTTTTGTTGTTTTCTGCCTTCATCACTTCGTTTCTCTGTAATCTCACTCTGATACAGAGACATTAATGGATGTAACTATGGCAATGGCTGAGTTAATTATCATTGTCACTTAATGATCATTTAGTGAGTAACTGCTTCTGACTTCCAATTATTTGAATGAGTAAATCGATAAGTGAGTGGCTGCCTTCCTCATGGACTCAAACTGACCACATCTCTGTCCAAGCCTTAAAGAGACACACCATTTTTTATAAATGAAAAGCCATCAGCAGCTTTCATACTAATACACTCAATAAAAAATTGGTTGGGGTTAAACTTGAACCCTGACCTCATTTGTTCTGTTTGTTTTCTTCATACAGCCCAACTGGGTTTATCTCAGTGTCTGTTCTTCTGCAGGTTTGCCTTTCTAACCAAGCTGTTGCTGAACATGCAGATATTGAACAGCTGGATCAATGCAACGTTGTAAAGCTAGTGAAACAAATGGGATCTGGAAACAAGCTAATGTTGTGTTTAATATTTACCTTCTGCAGATTGGAAAACACATTTTCTGATTAAACTGATGAGCAGTGTAACCTGAACAGCTTTGATTTTCTTTCCCAGTGAGTTGCATGTTGTTTTGGAATAAATACACACTGATTACAATTTAATATTTCATACCAAGTAGATCAAATTAGGTTTGCAGATGAATGGAAAGAGAATTATGGTTAAATTAAATTTCGTGACTGAAGCTAGGAAAAGGATTGTGCCTCTGACTGGGAACCAAAGCCATGGGAGACCAGCAGCCAGACAGTCTGGTGACTCCAAGATGGCTTCTTGTGTGTCCTGCTTCCCAGGGAGACAACTCTGCCGGCTCTGATTTCGCTTAGCAGCAGACAGAACAACGAGGCTTTAAGTGACTGTTTCTGAAGTTACTCAAAGTGGTTGTACTGAATAAATGAAGGGACAGATTTTTATTTTTACTGAAACAAGACGACAACAGAAGAGGAGTTGATCCAAACCCTTCATAGACGTTTATCAGCAGATTTCCTCTCAAAGAAGAACATCTGGTTTGGGTTTCAGCATGCCCTGATTCCAGGGGCATGCTCGAATCTTTTAACATATTTTTTATTCTTCTTAACCAGGCATATCATTATGACCACTGAATAACACTGATTATCTCTTCCTCATGGCACTTGGCAGTGAGTGTAATATGTCAGGCAACAATTTGTCCTGAAAGTTGATATATTAGAGGGAGGAAAATGGGATAGCTTCAGAATCTGAGGAGATTTGATTAGGACCAAACCGTGAAGACTAGAAGACTGGGTTGAAACATTTCTAAAACTGCTGCTGGGGTGCCGCTTGCCAATAAATCGGTATCTAATATAAGTGGTCCAGGAAAGGAACAGTGGTAAACTGGTGACAGTGGTGCAGGTTGTGCCTTTCTCCAGTGGTCACTGGGTGAGAGACGGGATGCACCCTGGACCGGTCACTAGTCCATCACAGTGCAGCAGTTATGAGGCAGTTAAAATCTGTGTTGTTTTTGTCAATGAGTAGACTGGTGACCTCTGCGACAATAACCCTGAAGTTCAGCTGCCGCTGGTTTCCACGGGTCTCTGGTTCCTGAACACGTTTCTTAGTAGGTGAACACAGCAGTCCAGGGGCAGATCAGGCTGTCCCTTTCCCCAACTCCTGCAATTGTCATGAATTACTGGAATGTTTGCTGTGCAACTTCAGAAAGATATAAATCATACGTAAAGCAGAAGAAGTCTGAAAGAACAGAGTGAGCCGCTGAAACTGAATCTGTGTGACATTAAAATTGGTCGCCTGGACAGCTGGAAGAAGAACTACAGCAGCAGATGGAGATGAGACTGAGGAACTTTCCTGTGTGATGATGGAGAGAAACCAGAAGGAAGTAGAGGAGAAACCCGTTTTCCCTCTGATGAAAGAGAGGCGGGGGTGTACGAGATAAGAGGCAGAGGGCATGAGAGGAGCTGCAGCCTCATTATTATCCTCCATTATCCTCCTCTTCATCATCCTCACATTAATTATGTTTAACTGAAGAGCCTTTCTTCCTAACATCGTGTCACAGCTACGTTTTCTTTCATTCACTTTTACTCCCATTCATTCATCCAGTGATTCTTTACCTTTACCTCTACTCAGCTGCACTTTTCATTTAAATCAGGGATGATTTTTAATAACTGACTGAATGTACAGTCTCTTAGTCTTACTTTCTGGCTTTATATTTTTACCTTATTATGAATCCGTATGCTCCCCAAAACCTTTCACTTTGCTGCTGGTACAGCTGAATTTCCCCACTGAGGGACAATAAAGACTATTCTATTCTATTCTATTCTATTCTATTCTATTCTATTCTATTCTTACATTTTAGTCTTAATCACATTTGAACACCACTATCATGCTGAATGAATGAACTTGTTGCTTTTACCAAACTTAGCTTGAAAAGAAAGACAATTTATTCCTTATTGTAACAATAGTTTGACATTAAATCTGATTCTGTTGGAATGTCTATTTCCCTTTAAATGTAAGCAGCTGAGTTGAGTTTAAGGTTCTTCTAATGAAAAACCTGCACTTCCTGCCAACGCCAGACAGCTTTTGGTAGAGGCAGGGTGATGCTGTGGGGCTGCCTCTGTCTCACTGGAAAAACAAGGCTTGTCATCATTGCAGAGATATGGAGATCAGCAGTAATCCCATATCTCCACTCTGAGGGACTGAACTTTATCTTCCAAGACGGGAATGGTAGCCCTGTTTATCAGAGACTGCCTCGTGTCAAGTCCCTCATACTAAGCTCATCCTTTTACAGTAAAACATGCAGTAGCTGCAGTCTGGAGCTCACCTACCAGCTTACTTTCACTCTTCATAACCTGAGATAAAAACTGGAACTATGACTTGAGTCTCAGACCATGAATCCAAGTCAAGTCTCAAGTCTTTTGGGCACAGGTCTAAATCCAATCTCAAGTCTTTTAATTTTGTTACTTGAGTCCGACTCCAGGAGGAGCCTGACAACTAAAGGTTCTGCCTCCGATTCTAGACTCAAGGAACCACCAGTGAACCTGCAGTCAGAACAGAACAAAGCACTCTGTTAGGAACATATGGACCAATCAGATCTCTGATGTATGATGGAGCTGTCATACCTGCTTGTGTTTTTGTTATATTACCTGGTCTAGTCCTTTGTTTTCTGTCTCCCTGCACCCCAAGCCCACACCTGTTCTGTGTTTTCCCCTGATTGTCTTGTCACGTTTGTCATTGGTTCCCCCTGCTGTTCAGTTTTTGTATTTAAGCCCTTTTGTTTCCTTTGTTCCCCGCTGGTTCCTTATGTTATGTGTATGTGTGTTTCCTGCTGCGTGCTTGCTACCCTGTCTGTGTACTGCCATGGAAGAAAAAGGCTTGTCTTACCTTCAAACCTGGAGCTTCAGGAGTTCTTCCCCTCATATTGGTCCATAAAACCATATTATAACAGGAGCTAGATCATTAAGGGCTTTATATGTGAGGAGGAGAATTTTAAATTCTATTCTGGATTTAACAGGAAGCCAATGAAGGGAAGCTAAAATAGGAGAAATACGATCTCTCTTTCTAATTTTCATCAGAACTCTTGCTGCAGCATTTTGGTCCTGATAGTATTATAATAGTATAAGAATTACAATAGTCTAGCCTTGAAGTAACAAATGCATGGACTAGTTTTTCAGCACCATTACTGGAATCCTAGAAACATGTTTAATATGGGATTTTAATGTCCTAGTCAAACGTTATTTACTTTGTTACCAATTTAATACCACCCAGATTAAGGTGCTGACCAAGCAATAGTCTAATATAACCTAATACTAGTACTAATAAATAATCAACTTTTTGTGCATATCCTATTCATGCATTTTAGCTCTGCATCTGTTCGTGTAGCTCCTTATAAAATCCAGAATCTAAAAGAAAAAAGTGTTGCATTTATGAAATGTGTAAGGGTCTACAAATGTCTTTTGCATTGTGGTTCTTTGATTTTTGTGCTACATGTTTCTTCTGCGTCTCGTTAGGCTGAGGTAGATTTGTTAACAGCTTTGTTTGATAGATTGTGAAGCAGCTGCTGAGTAAATGTAGAAGGAACTGGTTTCTCCTCCTGTTTTACCTACAGAGCAGCAGAAATAAAGGCCTGTGAAAACACATTTCTGCAGCTTGCAGTACATGGAAGCATGCACACGTTTGGTTTGATTTCACAGAAGCCCTAACCCTGTTCATCACTGAGATTATGCTAGACTCCTATTTTTGTTTTATATGTAATCGTGTTCTCAAATTAGATCAGCTATGATGATCTTTAAACGGGTCGAGGTTTCAAAGATGAGGACAAAGATATGGATCTTGGAAGCTGTGCACCTTGAGTGTGGTCCAATAGTTGCTTCCCAAATCTAACTTCACCCTGGAAATCATTGACTCCTTTTGCAGAACAAACACCAATCAGCTGCATCCTTAGTTTTACAGATTCTTGATTCCATCTGCATCCCATTTTAGCAGCGGCTGCAGCCTGTTAGCAGCAGCGTGGCTTCCTGGTTCCTGTTCAAGGTCACCATAAAAAGTTGGACACACACACACACACACACACAACACACACACACACACACACAAACACACAAACGTGTAAGAGCATCTGCAGTGTGTGTGTGAGGAGGCGACTCTAAATGGATTCCACACTGGCCACAGCAGTGAAAATTGATTGGTGACAGAGAGAGAGAAGGTCGGAGAGGCTTCAGGATGAAGGTGCAGCCGTGAGATGATGAGATCACAAAAACAGAAACAAACGCCCTTGGCAACAGTAATGTTATTCCATTAGCACAAACTGTAGCCAAATGCTTATTATGGGTTGTAATCAAAGTGGTGAGTGATTTGGATCAGCTGTGTAAAAGAACACGTTCAGGAAAAGCACACGAACATATGTTCTCCTAGATAATCTGGAAAACAAGCAAAGGGAAGCTGCTCCCAGTCCCTCAGCATGGGCTTTCTATCCTTCATATCCTTTCAGTGTTTATTGATCTTTATATCTGTGTAGCTGGAGTGACGAACTGTCAAAGCAAGCAACAGATCCCATAAAAGATTTTGGATTTCTGTGTTTGTCTGAGCAGCGAGTGTGCAAAAAAATCCTTTTCCACAGATTTTAGGCCTGAGTGATATCTCTGATGTGTTGGGCTCAGACTGTAAGGGACAAACAGGATGTTTATACCTCCGTGAAGAACTGTCCAATCAGTGCCTCAAAACAGGTGTTCCAGAACCTTTTAACCTCCGACCCAGACTAACACTGGCTGGAGAGTCCAAACTAGTCCCAGAACATTCCCAGAATATCATGGAGACACATCTTTTGAACTTTGGTTGAAGTGTGTTTGTTCTCCAGAGGCGTCCAAACATTTTGCAACACAGGATAAATCATAAAGTTGGGTAAAAAAAAATGATGTGTCAAAAAATCATTAGACATATTTTTATTAAAGAAATATTTGATGTTAATGCTCAGCAGTAACCTGCATAGTGCATTCAATAAGAGCTCCGTCGTGGAGTAATTTGGTCAGTCAGACCAGAGCTTTGGGTCTTCCCTTCAGAAATGAATCTGGAAGGATTCCTGGGCACCTGCGGCTGAACTCCGTTCACCAGATCAACAGGTTAACACAGATCCTCCTCTGTTTCCTTGTAAACATGGACAGCTCAGCTGATCGGGGAATTAAAGGTCATATGTCAGCAGCTTCCAAAGCTAAGCAGACCAGGAAGCTCTCCTGTGGTTCTGAAGTAATTCGATTTATCCTACTGTCATGGACCAGAAAAGCCCATAAGTCAGAAACAGGACTGCTGCCTTCAGAGTCTGACATGTAGCTTTTCTCCACCAAAACTTTCCTCTGTGGACATCTGGGCTTGATGGGCTTCCATTATGGGTCCTATCATCACCATCATCACTAAATCATCACTAAATATATATCAGCTGAAACTGTTGTTTTTATCATTTAAACATGCTGAACTCTAACAGATTTATTAATTTTAAGCCAACATTTACTTTCAGTAGAGATAAAATCATCTCTTCTGAATGCATAAGGGGATCATTTTATATTATTTTTACTCTAAACTAAACCTTTTGGTTCTAATCTTTAAATACCAACATGTTCCATGAAACATCTCCTTCTCAAAGACAGGTGGGTGCTTGTTTCCACACATCAGATGGATTACCTGCATGTAGCTAAAGAGGCTGACACAAAACTTCAGTGATACAGAGAGGAGAGGGAGGCGAGGATGTTGAACGCTGCACCTGCTGCGGCTGCCAGGTTGCATCGAGCTCTGCAGATCTGCCCCGCTGGAGGGATGTTTAATCAGAGGAGGTGGGAGGATTTGGAGAGAATCTCATGTTAAGCTGTTGAGAAGTGAAGTGGATCAGGTTGGTGCAGGGCAGAGGATGGAGTACTTGGTACTTCATCATAGGTGGAGGGAGCTGTGTGATCAGATTTAACTGAAGGCAGGAGCAGCCCAGGTTCTTCAGCTGTGAGCAGAACATGAAAACATGGTTTTTCAGCTGTAAGCATAAAATGCAGCTGAGGTTCTCAGTGTCATTTTAAATCAGTCTTTTAATCAGCCTGAAAGAATGTAATTAAAGGCTGGGAGTGAAGGGCCTTCATGGTCATGTTGGTTGGATTTAAACTGAGAAGCTTTGCAGCTTGTTTGAAGCTCTCTGCTCTGACAAGACTGCCTGTTTAGAGCGATTACATCTGCTGAAGAGGTCAAGGTCAGAGGATTTACCTCCAGGAAATGCAGGTGAGGATGTTTGAAGCTGTACAACATGCCTGATGTGTCTGATCAGCAGGAGCTGATGGAGACTGCTCACCTGTTTATCTCTGAGCTGTGATCATGCAGTGTTCACCTCTCACCTGTCTCATAGCTGATGGAGCCGCTTCCTAACGCCGAGACCTCAGTCAGAGGTATCTTCACATCAACTAAATGAAGACTGGAACTAAACTCAGCTCGGTGTCTCTGATAATCTCATACCTGAACTGTGAAAAACATTTTTTATCATAAAAATGGGTTTCAAATTAAAAATTCACTCAAACCTCTAAAATGAATCTGTTACAACTGGATATGTTGTGGTTTTGCTCTGCTTCAATTTCCCACCTTCCTGAATCCAAGAAGATGTTTCCTTGCAGATCCTCTGCATGCTGCCTTTCACCTTGAGGCTTCCTGTAAAATGTTTCTTCGCCCTCAGCTCCACCTCCTTAAACAAAGAGATCCTTATGATCCCTTTAATGGTTCCAGCTTTGGGAATGAAATGAGTTTGCTTTGTCAGTAATGAACCTCTGCCTCTAAGCTTCATGATTTACTCTGAGTAATTGAAGATTTGCTGGTTTCAGCTGGAGAATCAGGAGGAGATTTAGTCAGTCATTAAGTTTGTAATTTATCCCTTTAAATGTACTAAAGAATGACGTCCATGTTGATATTCTGTGCTTCTTTCTTTTATCACCAAACTTTGTAACCACAGAAAGGAAGGAGTGGAGAGCTTGGGTCTCTGCTCATTTCTCAGATGTGTTTGGACTAAACCTCTGACAGAAGGTTCTGATGTGTTGTTGGCTTAGGAAGCGGGCTGTTCTGCAGAGAAAAAGGTGAAATGTTTAACTAAAATATGGCTGGGTAGAAAGTTTGAGGCCATCTTGTCAGTTTTTTCTTCTGCTGTCCTCTCAAAGACCAGTTTCTGCTTTTACTCCTGATCACATGACCCTCCTCATCCTCCTGAGGTGGTTGTACAGAGTACTGACTCAGAGTGCCCATTACAAATCTACAGTAACATTTTTACTTTGTAAAAAATTATGAAAACAGGTATTATTTTCCTCCACTTTACAATTATGTTCTTTGTGTTGGTTTGTCACATTAAATCCTAATAAAATACACTGAAGTTTGTGGTGATAAAATGTTTAAATGTGAAGAGTTTATGGATATGACTACCTTTGCAATGCTTTGTACAAAGTTAATGTACCCAGACGGAGTCCTGGCCCCCTTTAACCCTCTTTAATAACCAGAACATCTTTGGAAAAGAGTAAAAGGAGGACAGTGACTGAGGCAGAGTGGATGTAAGGATGGGCTGATTTAAGGAGAGGAGAGGACTGCCAGCATCATTTCTTACAGAAGTGCTGACAGTCCCCAAGCAGAAAACCTTCTTAGAAGCTATTTAGTCTCCTCACTTCATCTCAATAGATTCTAACTGAAGCAGCATACTTTAGGAAATGGGCCAAAGTCGTCTGCTGGACATCTCTGGAGGAGACGGATGGCGAGGTTTTCTTTAGGGATGAATAACGGAGGATGAAGATCACTGGAAACCCTTACTGAGAGAAAGAAGAGGCGACAGAGGAGAGATGTAACTAAAAGACTGATGAACTTTGACATAGAGATGGAGGCTAATTGAATGAAGGATCCAGGAGAAAACAGAGTTCGTTCCTTGAGTTTTCCAGGGTAGAACTTTTTGTTCTTCAGTCCTTCACCATCAGACACGTTTCAAAAATATTTAGACATGAAGTATTGCAAAAACAAACTGATTTTAAGCTTAACGACAACTGCATCAGTTGCCACTAGAGGGCGAAACATTGGCCTCTGAAATCAGGAAATGCTCATTCTGCTCACTGTTGCAGTTAAAGATGGTGGAAGATAAATGGTTAATTATAGAGAACCATTAGCAGCTTATTGGTTAACATGAAACAGTTTCCATAAAAGTGAAGAGTTGGTTAATTTTTACTTATTTACTAATATCTAAATCTTTCTGCCTGACATAAAAGATGAACTGGTATCAAAGGTCCTAAACAGAACGTTCTGTAAAGGACTGCAGATTTGTAGGAGTGTTTCCTTCACTCCTGGTGCCCCATGAAAACATCCTGAAACCGAAGGAAAACAACTTTAAATATTTTATATTATATTATATTGATATTATAATCCAAGGTAAAACCGGTTTCTCTGTAACAAATGTTCCTTTTAATACCTAAAAACCACAGTTTTATATAGAAGCGGTATCATAAATATTTGATTTTCAGCTAAAAGATTCAGTGAATTTGGTCCTATAATGCATTTTCTCAGAATCTCTGAAGTTTCATTATTTCCCCAGACTGTTTCTCTCTCGGGTGTAGTTGCAGAACTCTGACTGATAAAAGCTACCTCTCCTCTGTGTTGTTGTCTTTAATTGAAAGTATAAACCAGGCAGGTAACTGCGATTATTTGCCTTTGTCTGTTCCTTTATGTAGCTGGAACAGGAGTGCCACCTGGTGGTAGTTGGACTGTAAAACAACAGAATGAGCTCATCAGGAGTTTTTTCTACAGTGTGATGATTTTTATCAGGCTGTCTGAGATAGGAGCCTATCTACTAGAATTTAATGAGATTGGTGTGTATGAAATATGTAAATGTATTATTAATCAATGTGCTTAGTTCTGACAGCTGCAAATATAACATTTAATAATATTACAGATCAGAATATTGTGGCATATTTCCAGTCTGCATTTTGTAAAGCTTTGACCTGCTGATACTGATTTCCATCAATTAAAGACGTAATATTTTAAACTGACTTTAGCATATGATATAAGTGATTAGCATGATTATCGCTGCTAGCGTCACAAAACTGTCTCTGTCTATCTTCTGTAGAGACCACCAAAATGTTCCCCATACTTCCAAATTCAGCAGGTTCCCTCACACAGAGATGTTGAATGGTTAAAAGGTTTAAACATTGTTGCTGTATCTCTGTGAGCCTTCCTGTTATCTGCTGAAAGTCTGGCTCTCTCCCAGCCTGCATAAACTGCCAACCTCAACATGTTAGACCTCTTATCGCTCCACGTGTTTTCTGACTGATATCGACAACAGCTTCTTCTTTACTCAGTAACAGCATTTACACCCAGAAGTGTTATCATTGGCGTGACCGTGGAGCGCTAGGGTTTGGTTTGTTCACCACATCTAAGCTCTATGTTTATATACAGTATATATACAGCATATATATATATAATATATATATATATATATATTATATATACCCTTTTATCCAAATTAAGTGGTGTGACTGTTCTCCTGCCGTCCCTCTTGTCCATCATAATGGACTTAATGTAATTTATTTATCATTTAAGTTGGTCTGGTGAACATCATGTTGGACACATCACAAATCACATGGACCTGTGTGATTTTATTCCTGACAACCTTTCCCTCTAAACAAATGTTCTTCTGTCCATTTCTCTGCAGGGAACAAGAAAGACTTTGCTGGACAGCTGACTGTTCGGATGGAGGACTCTGAGGACTTTTAATCCAGCATCTGCTGGGTCCCCCGGTCTAAACTACAGGGCTGTGTTCCCCACAGACACATCCACATAAACCTGTCACCTGTGAGAGGACTTAAAGGTAGGCAATGTCCAATCAGCGCCTCCGCTGGCTGAGTTTTGGATGAAATATGTGACCGATTAGCTGCAGAACCAATCTTTGTGTGTCCTGGTCTGGAACATCTGAGCTTGCTGTGGAACCAGAACTAGATATTTTACCCTTACAGTTTCTCATTGTTTTGTTTGGTTTCAGGTTTTAGGCTTGTTTAAGTCATTCTGTTGGTCCTTCAGATGTACCAAACCAGGAAACCTGGACTATGTTAGGGGTAAGACCTGAGGTCTCAGTGCTTCCCAGAGATTTTGATAAACCATGCTTCATTTTACTTGCAGATCAGATTTATGCACCACTTTGTGTTGGTGCGTCACACAAAATCCTAAAAAAACACGTCTGTGACGTCTGTGGTTGAAATAAGACAAAAATGTTAAAATATTCCAGTAGTATTAATGCGTCTTTAAGGCTGTGACAGCCCCACACACTTCTGATGTAAAACCAGACTTTACTGAAATGATACTGTACAACATCATGACTCAGCAAATAATCTGAAGCGCAGTAATTAACCATGAAAGTGAAGAAAGGACATGGTCCTGTGTGGAGGGTCTGGAGCTGTTTTCAGAGGTTTGGACGTCTCACACTTTCAAATCATCTGAACTTTGTTTAACCTTTTCTAGATATTGTTGTCGATTTGCCTCAAACCACCTCAGGTTTGAATGCAGCCAAAGTGTAGCAGGGATCTCCTGAAGCCTGTTGGTGCATGTTCGACACATACTAAGGATCGTATGGGGGGATCTTTACTGCCATCTAGCTGGCAGAGCTAAGCACAAATATACATCGCTTCACTAATCTGTCAACTAAATACCTAAATTCATATCTATTGTATGTGTGAAGTAACAACCTAAGTTTCAGCAGTTAGAGGTTAGTGCATCCAGAGAAATAAGTGAAAATAACGCGGAGGAGAAAAAGCTCTGTCCTTAAAGCTCTGTCCTCTAAATAACTTAGAGGAGGAACCAGGAGCATCAACATGATTTCAAATATATAATACTGTTGAGACTGTAGGTCTGAGACGTGCTTCAACAGCCTGAAAATGACCTCATCAACAATACGCTCCTGTACAAACTCACAACATCTAAACTAGCTTGCAATTACTGTGTGTATATTTGAGACACAGACTGAAACTAATGCTGCCTTAATGGCCACATCAGTTTGTTGCTGCAGCTGAACTGTTGGAAGAAACTCCGATAAGCAAATAGGCTCATTAGGTAGCTATAGATCTCATAACACACTCAGTGACACAGGCCAAGCTCTACCTGCATGCAGCTGCTCACTACTTTCTCCTGCATGAGGAAAAACAGCTCACACACCAGCGGGCCGGTGCTCTTCTCATCAGTTTTACACACTCTCCTTCTGCATGCTCAGGAAATAGCCGTATATTTTTCATTGCTCCATGTCATGGAAGGTTTTTCTATTGCATCTAATTTAGTGCTGCTGCGGTCGAAGCAGCGCCCTAATGAGACAGAGTGCTCCCAGAGATGGCAGGTCCAGGTCTGAATCACAATTCCAGTAATGAGATGAGCGGGCCTAATGGTCACAAGCAGTTTAATAGGAAGTACAGATACAGAATGAGAGCGCCAATAATGATAGCGAAGGCCTGGGACATGAATCAGGCAGAAGGTGGAGTTACAGCAAGAGCAGCTCCTGCTGCAGCTGCAGGGTGGAGGCTACTCCAATGAACAAAGAAAAGAAGGTTTTACATGTTTGCTTCTTTGCTTTGATTAACATTCATATCTTATTACATGAAATCTGCCTCCTGATTTTACACTAATGTGGTCAAGCATCAATGCGTCCTGGTTGGCACCTGCAGAACACAAACTCTGCTGCTTCATATGTGATCACAGTGTTTTACTACAGACAATACAGACGCTCGTAGTAAACTTGTTTTCTTCCATTACAAACCAGGTAGACTGCAGTTAAGGGATTGGGTGGTCTTGGTGACTGGTGGGGGACAGGGGTGGTTCTGGGATTTTGTTCTCTTCCTGACTCTGTGGGATGCAGGGTGGGGATCAGTCAGGGGGTCTGGCGGGAGGGTTGTTGTGTCTGACTGTGGCGCAGATGGATGGGGGTTCGGGAAGGTCTTATTTCTCTAGAGGCTTGAGGTACAGGGGTGTGAATGAGTCTCGATACACAATCACTTCACAAGGATTAGTGTTGTTGTTGGATGTTATTTTGGATTGATTCTGGTTTGTTACGCATATTGTCCAGACATACATATATTGGTCTGGTGTGTACGTTTGTATGTACGTGTATGCGTATATATGCCAGTTTACCTCAGTGTGAACGTGCTTCATTCTGCAGATCAGAACGATCAGTAGATCACCATCCTGAAATCAGTCCACACCTTCAGAAACTGTTCCTGGTCACTTTGCAGGTAATTTACAAGAAGTTACGACCTTTAACCCCCATAATGAAGACTGAAATAATAAGTAAACAATGTTGAACATATTTTATTATTTAATTATCCTAATCCATGCGGCCTGCAGCATATTATCAGCCGATCCTTCCACTCCTCAGCCCCAGGTATCTGGTCCTAGCTGCAGGTATCTGGTACCAGCCCCAGGTATCTGGTACTAGCTGCAGATATCTGGTCCTAGCTGCAGGTATCTGGTACCAGCCCCAGGTATCTGGTCCTAGCTGCAGATATCTGGTCCTAGCTGCAGGTATCTGGTCCTCGCTGCATGTATCTGGTCCTAGCTGCAGGTATCTGGTACCAGCCCCAGGTATCTCGTCCTAGCTGCAGGTATCTGGTCCTAGCTGCAGGTATCTGGTACCAGCCCCAGGTACCTGGTCCTAGCTGCAGGTATCTGGTCCTAGCTGCAGGTATCTGGTACCAGCCCCAGGTATCTGGTCCTAGCTGCAGATATCTGGTCCTAGCTGCAGGTATCTGGTCCTCGCTGCATGTATCTGGTCCTAGCTGCAGGTATCTGGTACCAGCCCCAGGTACCTGGTCCTAGCTGCAGGTATCTGGTCCTAGCTGCAGGTATCTGGTACCAGCCCCAGGTATCTGGTCCTAGCTGCAGATATCTGGTCCTAGCTGCAGGTATATGGTACCAGCCCCAGGTATCTGGTCCTAGCTGCAGGTATCTGGTCCTAGCTGCAGGTATCTGGTCCTCGCTGCATGTATCTGGTCCTAGCTGCAGGTATCTGGTACCAGCCCCAGGTATCTCGTCCTAGCTGCAGGTATCTGGTCCTAGCTGCAGGTATCTGGTACCAGCCCCAGGTATCTGGTCCTAGCTGCAGATATCTGGTCCTAGCTGCAGGTATATGGTACCAGCCCCAGGTATCTCGTCCTAGCTGCAGGTATCTGGTCCTAGCTGCAGGTATCTGGTACCAGCCCCAGGTACCTGGTCCTAGCTGCAAGTATCTGGTCCTAGCTGCAGGTATCTGGTACCAGCCCCAGGTACCTGGTCCTAGCTGCAGGTATCTGGTCCTAGCTGCAGGTATCTGGTCCTAGCTGCAGGTAACTGGTACCAGCCCCAGGTATCTGGTCCTAGCTGCAGATATCTGGTCCTAGCTGCAGGTATCTGGTACCAGCCCCAGGTATCTGGTCCTAGCTGCAGATATCTGGTCCTAGCTGCAGGTATCTGGTACCAGCCCCAGGTATCTGGTCCTAGCTGCAGATATCTGGTCCTAGCTGCAGGTATCTGGTACCAGCCCCAGGTATCTGGTCCTAGCTGCAGATATCTGGTCCTAGCTGCAGGTATCTGGTACCAGCCCCAGGGATCTGGTCCTAGCTGCAGGTATCTGGCATTAACTACAGGTGTTCTAGAACCAATGAAAGGTTTCTAATCCTAGAGGTGAGAGCTTTGTAAATTTCAGTTGTGTTTCCACCACATGAGCTCATCATACATTATTTGTCGAATGGTGCAATGTGTGTGTCTATATCTAGATGTATAGACACTAGATGTCAGATCCTTGTTCTTATACCACTACTGTCACTTTAATATGTTTGTGTCCGAAGCCTCAACATCATCTGTTTACAGCAACCTTAAATGGGCTTTAGAAATAAGGTGAAGGGGATAAACTTCAAAGCATCCTACTGTTTAACAAGCAGAAGAACCAGAATTCAGTCTAGTTCAGAATTTATAATCTGTATTAATTCACGCCAATTCAAATCAGTCCAACTGGTTCCTGTGCAATCAATCATGGAGAACCGGTTACAAACAGTACAAACTAAGGAAAGCAGTCAGAAACCAGTCAGTTAGTGGTTGCTTTGAGTCATTAATTTATCAGTAATCCATGTTCCTCAGCAAGCATGTGGCAACAGTCGAGAGGAACCCCTTTTTAAATGTCTCTGTTGTCTTTCACAGAGGACAGCATCTTCCCAAGCAGCTCCAACTCAGCTTCTGATCTCTTGCTCAGGGCTGTAAATGTAAGCCATGGTCTGACTCTAACAGCAGTTTCTGACTTTCAGCATAAAACACCTCTGAAAGCAAACATGCTGCATCTGTTGGAGACCTTCAGTGGTGCAGCTCAGGTTCCGAGTTCCTTTCTGGGCCTTTTAGTGCAAACTTAAGGTCAAGAAATGCATGACGGCGCTGACTGGAAGCACTGGACTGAAACGGCAGAATAAGGACACGTCCGGCTGCTGACAGGTTGCTCGGCCTTATAGCTGCCCTCTCTGCTTTGCCTTATAAGACTATTGATCCGAGCAGAACAGAGCAGTGGACCACGCAGACCTATTAGAGTTCACCTTGTTTAGCGCTGTGTTTCTTTTATGGTCATTCAGCAGTGAGAGGCACAGGGAGAAGAACTATTCAGAGCTTTCATCTTCTGGTCATGGCTTTGCTTTTATTTCTACAGAGAAAAACAACCTAAAATTGTTTGGTTATGGTGTCTTTTTTTATGGGTTTTATTAACTCCGGATTATATTGGTTTTATAGGTTTTACCCATTGCTTTTATAAAGATTGCATTTCTTGCATATTGATCCTATTTTAAAATATTTCTCTCCTCTTCTGTGTCCTCCTTTGATTTGATTTGATTTGTGGAGCTCGGAGCACTTTATGAGACTGTTCTATTTTTTCAAATGGTTCTCATTGCGTTGAGATGTTTATATGAATGTTTAGAACCACTGCAAAACAAATCGACTTAATCCACAGACAAAAGAGGGTTAGGTGGAGTAATGAAGGGGTGCAGGCGCACAACTACATTTGAACACCAAAGTAGCAACAGAACCTCGATGAGACGGACTATCCTTTTCATGCTTCTTTTTCCTTTCGATCAATGCAGCACTACCCCTGCAACAGTCTGTTGGAACTGCGTGATTTTGTTTGGTCTAAAAAAATCTATGTGCGGAAGCAAACCGATCCAACTGAAGGTATGAGTGTTCTCACTTTTACGGATCCCTGGACCGATCCCTGGACGATCGCTGGACTGATCCCTGGATGACCCCTGGAGGATCCCTGGACCGATGCCTGGACCGATCCCTGGTCTGGACCAGCAGTGTGAATGCATGATATAACCACCCACTTACTTCTGTTTTTGCTTTCAAGAAGCCAAATTCAACGGCATGCAGAAAACTGAAATAATATTAAATCTCAAAATACAGAAAAGTTTGCAGAATCTAAAAGAACAGCATTTTATTGAAAGGTGATGGTAGAAACAGTTTAACCAAGAAACCATTATTTTCACGCCTGTGGCTCAATACCTTGTCCCAAGCTTCATTAGCTCAGAAAGGTTGAAACAAAATGTATCTCAAAGATAGAAAATAATTTAAACCTTTAAGCTTCTACAGAAAATAATGTTGTAGTCAGATTTCGAGTTGGAGGAAATCCAACTCGAAATCTGACCAGAAATAACTAATGATTGACCTTTGATCCCTCAGGCAGGTGTGTATTAGAAGCATCATGTCATAGAAGAGATGCATCACTCAATCAATTTGTAGAAATCTAAATCTGCAGGTCAAACTCTGTTTATTATTCATTCACAATTCATTAAACGCATCAAAGCTAAGAACTCCCATTACACTTCACCTGGCAGCGTGCTCTTTTATGCTCTCTTTTAATGTCTAATTTTCTGTTGAACTCAACTCTACTGCCTCTGTCAAAGAACCTGCAGCACAGACTCTTTTTATAAGAAAATTGGATTTGTTCACTATCAGAACAAGCGGGTCAGACCTATCAACTAGATAAAGCCTGATTGGTGCCTCTAAAGATTAACACCCTGACTCGGCAGAATTCGGGAAAACAGTCGTCTATCTCAGTTGGACTCTGCTTCCAGTAGAGAACCAGTTTCACAGTTTCAGGTATCTATGAAACCTGCACAGGCACAGGGGTCTGTGGACATAGGTCCATCCTACATGGACACAATGGACACATGTTTTGTGGACAGATGAAATCACATTTCAGGTGAAATATTGGATTAATTAAAGTTCCTGGCTGCATTTGAACTTGTCATTATCCAACTCAAGCTGCAGCTTCACCCCATTTGCTGCTGACTAATCATAATATGAAAACCTTATCTATAACCTATGCTGTGAAATAAAGCCACAGTTTGTCAATTTTAATAGTGCTTCTTCAGCAGCACCAACCAAGCTCCGCCACTGATAATTACTCCTGCCTATTAAAGTAGCTGTCTGTCTGCAGAGGAAGACAGGCTCCAGATTGTGTTGTAGAGCAGGGCAGGTTGCAGGGTGCAGGTTGCTGTGTAGAGGATGGAAGGGTGCAGGTTGCAGGTTGTGGTGCTGAAGAGGGCAGGTTGCAGATTGGAGGATGCAGGTTGCGGAGCAGAGGATAGTTTTGGTTTTAACTTATCTGCTAAAGGCCTTATTTCTGATGAGGTCAGTGTTTCTAACATGATTTACAGAATAAATTGTTACAAGGAGCTATGATAAAATACCTGTTTAGAGTTGTGAGCTGTGGCAGGTAGTGAGATCAGTACTGTAGCTTGGATCTCTGGTTGGAAACATGCTGCAGGGATTGGTAACACTTGTCTTCCTGATGTTCCTGATTCATCAGTCCTGTCTGAGTGTGATTAATGAGTGTAAACCCTGTAATTATCAGAGACCCAGCATTCAGTGAAGCCTACCAGCAGTTTGCATGCTCTGTCCACTTAATCAGGGTTTCTGTGTTGCATAAACATTGCTCACAGACAGATGCTGCTAATATGTGAGACAGAATAAGGCGCTTTGTTGTGCTGTGGGCCCTTTGAGGATCAGATCTAGTTTGTGTAGCTCTGTTGGTGTTCTTCTTCTATCCTAGGCTGGATTAACACTCCCTGGTGAAAGCACTAAGTCTCCCTGGCGGCAGGTTCCTGTCGTTATCGACTTGTAGGTAGGTGTAAACACATGACTCAGATAACTTACTCTGACTCTGATAGTTGCTTCTTTCCTCTCTTCTCTTCTTAGTGCTGGTTGTCTTTAGATGCCTAAATGGGCTGATTGTGAAATCCATCAGATCTCTGCTTCATTTCTGTCCAACTTTTTCTTTTTTGTCCTTCTGCAGCAATGATCTCATAAAGCACCAGGCTTCTCCAATTAGATCTGAGCTTTCTGGGTTTTCAGGATGGCCCAGTAGCTAAAAGCAGCAGATTTAGTTGCTGTTTGTTGCCAGCTCCGTTGTTTGTTGGTTTCAGTTGAGATTCAGAGATGAGATTCATTCAGAGACTTTTACAAACATTTTATTAAAAATGATCTTTTTAGAATATTAATCGGCAGCAGCCGTGGTGAGATTTCTGAGTGTTAATGTTGTATGTCTCACTGTTTCAGTGAGAGGAGGAAAAATCAGTCCTCATGCCAAATGCATTTTTCTGGACCTTAATCAATGAATTGGCAGCAGTGCAACAAAAAGTCTGAATGAGTTTGTTATGTGGTTCCAGGGTGGATGATTGTGTGTAAGAGAGATAAGTGATTTAATAAAAACGTCACTATAGCTGCTTTTAATCTGCTGAATGGCTGCACTTCCTGCTGTAATAAGGATTATTTATAGGCTAAATACCACACTGAGCAAAGATGTTCACTCTAACCAGTTTATTTATGAGCTGGACATGTTCAAAACTATGTTCAACAGGTCACACAACCCCAATACCAATGAATGTGTGAAAATCAGAAAACAACGATCTCTAAATCAGTTTCCTCTCAGCTCATAAAAGCAGCTGGAAGCTTTTGTGTGTTCAGTAAGTTATTCCGGACATATAATCCAGAACATATTCTAAATGATGAATCTGCAAACATTAAACATAATAAAAATGTTCATATTGTTATATGAAGACCATAGTTTTATACCTGTACGTGTTAATGTCTGAATAATAACATGTTCAGGTGATTGAATAAATGTGTGATGTTACGGAAATATCAGTAGATTTTAACGGTATGTCTGAACCGCCAGGTTTCAGAAGCCTCTTCGTTTACCTGGACCAGTCAAGACCGACCGATGTTAATACCAGGTCTGGACCGGGCCAGAGGAGGTAGACAACCATCTACACTCTCTTTGAGACTGATTCACTCTCTTTGAGTAGATTCATCATATAACATACATGTGTTTGAACTGGCAAAATTCTGGGTCTCAGATAATTAGAATATGACAAAAGCTCAATGAAAAGGATATTTTAAACAGAAATGTTAGGCTTCTGAAATGTTAATTTTTATGCACTTATCACATAGTTGGGGCTCCTTTTACATGAATTAATACATTAATGCTGGTGTTCCTTTTCCTACCACACCTTTTCCTTCCACTCAACTTTCAATGAGTATGCATGGATGCAGCACTCTGTGAACAACCAGGTTCTTTAGCAATTACCTTTTTTGGCTTCCCTCCTTGTGGAGGGTGTCCATGACTGTCTTCTGGACATCTGTCTTGTCAGCAGGTGTTTGGAGTTAATGAGCTGATTAGGATGGGACACCAGGAGACTCCAATATTTAACTTCTTTCACAAAACTTAATTTTCTGAGGCACTTAATTTTGGGTTTTCATTCCCTGGAAGCCAGAATCATCACAATTACATGAAATAAAGGCTTGAAATATTTCACTCTATGTGTGATAAATCTATATAATAATTTTTTTAGATCTACCTGTTTACTTTGGAAGCATGAAGCAGTAGGAAATAGAATCAGGAGCCAAACGCAGATGGCAAACAAAGATATGAGATGTTCTCCATCTGCTCCTCTAAAATAATCTTCAACCTTTTCTGAAAAGATTATGGTTGAGTCACCTCTACCTAGGGATGTCTTGTCACCATGGAAACAAGTTTAATGAATGGAGGGGATACTGCTCCCAGTTTAGGCTACCTGACCAGTCAAAGATCACCTTCTATAACAATCATAGAGCTCAGCTCATTGACAGTATTTATACCTTCAGTTTGTCTTCTCAGTAGTCGTCTCTGCAGCCTGTTGCTCTTCCAAAGCAGGAACCTGATTAAAAGTGCAGACCGTCTTTCCCACCAAAACCAGCTCAAGCTGGATTTGTGTCCACCTCTTCTGCTAATTTACTCCCCAAACACAAAGTTTTAATCGACTAAGCATCAGTGTATCTGTGTGCAGAGAGCAAGCCTCAGAGAAATTAGCTGTAATGTGAGATTTCAGCTTTAATCTTCCAAATTACAGAAGATAACCAGTGATGGGGAAAATTCTTCACCCTGTCCTCTGGAGCTCCTCTGAGTGCCGTCTTTCATTCTTCATCCCTGCTGAAAACATGTCCTGAGGCCTGACTGTGCAGCGGCAAACCAAGCCTGAACTGTTGCTTTTGTCCCCCTGAGGAACGCCTGCAGGTGTTTTTGTGGAAGCATAGTGGATGTGGATGTCCTCATAATGTTGCACTATTAGTGTGGAGCAACAGGTGCTGCATCAATAAACATGGAGGGATGTCGACTGATGCTGGTTGATGATGATCTGTAGAAGGTTTCACCTTCTCAGATGAGCCTCAGAACGTAGAGTTTGGCCAGTGATTTCTGCTTTGTTGAAGTTTTAACCTGGTGTCTCTTTGGGTTGTGTTAGCTCTTTGTTAGCTATGATTTCTTACCAGTGGCTGTTGTCTGTAGTTCCCTGTGAATGTGAACAGAGTAAGTGTGCATGGAAAATCAAAGGTTTTACCTTTATTTTGCATAATGTGTACTTTTACACTGCTGAGTTTATCCTTGCAGGGATGGATATTTACAGCTTGCAGAGCCACTATATTTTGGTATCTTGGTGCAGAACTTTGGGATGTTAGCGTTTGTGTTCAACAAACTTGGAGCTCAGTGATTCTGTAGCCTGATGATGCAGGGCATTCTTCCTAAAAGCATCTTATTTTCTCCTTTAGCTCTTTGTTTCAGACATTCATCAGAAGGAAAACAGAAGAGATATGAAATGTGTGCTTCGGAATGAAGTCCTCTTGATTTTAATCAGAGAAATGAAGGAAAGTATCCTCCCCTAGAGGCGTGATGTGAGCGACAGCTGCTGTAAACGTGGTATAGAAACAAGATAACTGACGCAACAAGGAGATGAGATACTGTAAGTCTCCTTGATAAGGAGAATATTATTGAAAAGTTCATTTATTCCAGTAACTCCATCACTGAGTGAAACACATTATATAGATTAATTCCCCAAAGACTGATGTTTTCAAGCCGTTGTTTCTATTAATTATGGTGATTTTCTGCCAATGAAAACGTCGCATTTAAGATCAGAATATTACATCTAGGGCTGCAACTGACAATTAATTTGCTAACTGATTAATCTGTCGACTATTTTTTGAATAATTGATTAATAATCGGATAGGAAAAGGTTCTTAATAGGACATTTTTTTACATAATTTGAACCAGTTGAAGCTAAAGCTAGGCCACTTCAGGAGTTCTGGATAGAGCATATTTACAGACAAAGAAGGTTTTACAAGTTAAATGCAAAATGTAGATATTTTTTGTACAGTTTTGGCCTAATTACTGCTCTGAGTGGGTTGTTCTTACAGCAAACGGCATGTTTTAGAGTCTGTATGCTCCAGTTAATGGTTATTCGATTACTGAATTAGTTGACAATTATTTCAATAATAGATTAATAACATTTAATCTGAATAATTGTTTCAGTCCTAATTATTCACACCAATAAAAATTATGTTCATACAAAAACGTGGGCTGAATGAAAAGGATGTTTAAAAATTTTCTATTAAAGCAAAGGCTAACACCCTACTGAGCATGAGCAATAGAGCTACTGGAGGTGTGACATAGTCCTACTTCCTGCAATAAGTCCTGAAAGGTCTCACTCACTTTGGGCTCCTAATGATGATTAGTTTGAGCTGTTGTTTCTCCAGGGTGGGATGATTATATAACCAACAACAGCAATGAATTTTAATTTAATTTGAGTTTACTGTGGATTTCCTTACTCTTATATATTTGCACAAATGAGCAAGTTGCATCTCAAACACCTCATCTTGTTTTTGTTGCCACCATCTAGCATCATTCTACCAGAATATTTCACCAACCTACTGGACACAACCAGTAGGTCTCCTCCCAAAGACCTGCTTTTTAGGGTTCATACACGTGTTTAATAGTATTGAGGCTGAGGCTTTGGTGAAAGCTTCATGTAAGCCTTTCTGATGTGTTTGGGATCATGTTCCTGTTGCAACACCCAATAGTGCCCACGTTTGAGCCAAACTGTGACACTTAGATAGACAGGTATTGGCTAGGATGTTCAGGAACAACTGAAGAACCAATAAGGTTCTAAAGTAGAAGATACTAGAACACAATATCACGTATCAGCAAGTAGAGACTGCAGCCAGATAAAAAAGCTGCTGCTTCAAAACTAACGCCTAAAACTCAACGTAAACCTGCAGCTGCCCACAGTGACAAGCTGATCGTTTTCAGGAGAAACTTTGTATCATCGGACAGGAGAAAGGTTGAGCTTGTTGACAAGATGAATGTTTGGAGGAGTCAAGGTTAGGCTTTCACAGCTGAGAACACTGCACCAACTGTCAGGCATGGTGGTGGCAGCATCATGCTATGGGGCTGTTCCACTTTTGGTGGTACTGGGCCATTGAACACAGCGAATCAATTATGCTCAAGGTCTTCAACTTCAGCTGGGATGATCTACCAGGTGGTTGAAAGACCTGGTGTTCCTGGAGGACCACAATGAAAAGGATGAATCAGGCGAACCTTGGGCGTATGACCTCTGACCTCCGACCTCATCCAACCAGCTTCAGTAAACTATTTATGTGAGATGGGGCACTCAGGTATCCAGCGAGAATGATCCAGAAGCTTATTGAGGGCTACAAAGACTTGTAGTCAACATGAACCTGGCTATGGGACATTTAACTGAATATCACTGGGCTGTATGCATATATTTGAGCCTGGATGTAGTTCTGACCTGGATGCCTGGATGAGGAAAATTCTTATTTTTAAAATAACCTGAAGTTGTTTGTCATGACTGTTAGCAGCGCATTCATGAAGATTTGATCTGGTATTTGGGGTTTATATGTGTTTCAATTTGGATCTAATGAGGCCTGGTTCTGAATGAAATCTCTGGGCTGCTGACTCTGAAACACTGAGCTGCTGTATTCAGCCACAGCTGAGGATGCACACTCAGCTCTGTGTTGTGTCTCAGCGGGTCTTCAGGGCTCTGGGACATTATGCTACGGTGGACACAAACTGATGGGTAATTTGTTAGAGTTGCAGTTCTCACCTCATCGACCCGTAGGCAAAATCCTTAATGTTTCCTGCTGAATCCTGTTTTTACTGGCTGGTTCTATTAGTGTAAGCACATAGTAGAACCTGGCCAACACTTCTTTGGGAAATACATCGTTTCCTTGCATTTCACTCTAAGTTTGGGATGTCTATGAAACACGACCTTTGACCTAAACATCTGCTGCCCTAAACTTAACCAGATAAAAGTGTCTGTTTCCAGGTTCTGTTACCAAACTTATCAGAACCTCGTTAATCGTTCACCTTTAAACACTCCAGGAAGTAGAATGAAGGTGAAATACACATTTAGATCCTGGAACTGATCCAGACCCGATCTTCATCAAAATGAAAATAAACTTGGTCTTCATAAATTTGCAGTTTTGTTCTGTTGCCTCAGGACTTTTTATCCACATAAGTCGTTTCTTACCTTTGGGTCGACTCATACATGCTCTGATAAATGTTCTATATTTCTGCTGAAAGGAAATGATGTCTCTGATGAAGCTGATGTCCGCCAGCAGCAGGGGGTCATGCTTTTCTGTGTGGCTTTGGTTTGATCAGGGTTAATATTCTGTCAGTTTTCATCAGAATCAACTGGTCTAATTGGCGATCAGAATAAGGCTGCACGATACGTCACAAATGTATCATAGTCGCAATATCAGGGTGTGTGTAATAATATCGTAAAAGCCTGTTTGGAGCGCAACAACCATTGGCTAATATACTCCAAGTGTTATAAACTTGCATTTAACAGTTGGACAAATAACCACAATCAGTGAAAATAGGTTTTAAAAGAAAATTCCCTTAAATAACAATAGAATAATATTATAAAATTAAACAAAATTCTAAAAAGCATCTGAGCATTTTTCCATGTATCACATTGAAGTAGATCTGGACAAAATGCTAACGGCTACATGCGATATACAGTTAATCGACCTGTAGCCATGGAAACCATGATTTTAGACCTGAATGCTGGGATGCAGTAAATCAAACCATGGCTGCAGTAACAGGATAGGAGCTAATTATAAGCACTGAAAGCTGGCTAACTGTTAGCCACTAACGAGGCTACAGTTAGCATCTTCTTTACACTTCCCTGTTGGTGCTAAACTAAAGCAAAATTTCACAGATTTAATGAGTCTGAACAAGATTCGATCATCTCGATATATAGATATAAATATTTAATCTGATCAAAGATGACCTGGATGATTGGACACTGAATATAGGTCTTGTAAAATAGTTTGAGATTCAGTCACCCAGCATAAAACATGAACCATGAAAGCTTGACTGAAGGAAAACAGCCCTGGGCAATCTCTTTATGTTTCCATGAACCAGCAACGTGCTATCATCTCATCTCATGAGCAGAACCCTGGAATACATCAGACATCTTCAGGATTGTTGAGGCTGTCTCAACTGTCCATCATTTCTGTGTTATTGATAAGGAGAACTGACTGATGCTAACAGGAAAGCATTGTTTTACAATGTTTTCATTTTAAACATTTTAAACAAAGAAAGTGCATTTGTGAGTTAATCTGCAGTTACAGCTCCTATTTCTTCATTTGGTCCAGGAAGATCTCCCATCTGAAGGACTAAGCAGCCCTACATACTCTGCCTCTGCCTTCATCATCAATACAAACACTGTTCGGATGTGGTTATCCAGCAGAGGCAACCAGGATAAAAAATACTCAAATATTTGGGGCATTTGCATATGCAATGTGTAGACTGTAAGTATGAGAAAGTATATTCATTAAGTTAGTCAGACTGTTCAGAGGCTTATTTTACCATTTCAAATTTCATAAAGATGGAACATTGGTGGATATGTGATGACGTTTTATATTTTAACCAATGCATCCTGAAAATGAGCAGTTCAAATGAAGCTATGAATGCTTGGATGGATGAAGCTGTTAAATCCTCCTCCCCATAACTGAGACACACTAACATCATCTCAGTTAGCGGGTCGTGCATTTCATTTTGACTTGTTCTGTTCAGTTGATGTGGAGCTGGTGCTGGTGTGGCCCTTTAAGAGAGCCGCTCTGTGGTAATTCATCCATCACTGTGGGAGTCGGTGTGTGTCTGAGCCTGTCTGAGCCACAGTTTTGGCACAGAGGCGGACATTGATATTTGGTGCTGCAGCAGCACAGAGAGACCGTCTGGATTTCACACTGCGTTGGCGGGGCAGAGGCTTACTGGCTCGCCACTGGAAACCTGGGTCAGTCAACAAAAAAGGAAGTTTGCTTTCAGCTTGTTCTCTTTGTGCCAACAGCTCATGGACTTCCATGTATTCAGATCTCATTAAAGCTCAACAAACCAGCTGCCAAACAGACACTGAAGGACGAGAGTATTTACTGAGTACCATTATGTCAGTTTGCTCCTTTACTGCAAAGTAGTTGAAATGACACCATGATTGGGCTTGTATCTTTGAGCGTTAGAGAGGCTGTGTCTAATGCTGCATTTTTATGATTGATTGGAAAGAAATCTGAGCCCTCAGACAAACCTTCATAAATCACCGGCGTCCATTGCCATAATTGGCCCGGTGCAGGACTGTGCAGAGACCACTAAACAGGCAGGTGCTCATATAACCGGATTCTAGGGCAAATATCAGCAAGAATATGCTCACGCAGTTCAATGTACTATGATGCCCTACAACATAGTGAATATTGTGATATACAGTTGAATCAAATCTAAAAAAACTATAACATAGAACACGGCACGATGCATATGTGTATTAAATATTTTATTTTGATCAGAATTTCTCTCTGCAGGACTCCTTTCGTCATAGGCACGTATTGAGATATTCAAACCTGCATATGAGCAAAAGATGTCAGTTAGAGAGCTAGACCACTGAACGTATTTAGTTTTTACACAATTACAATGTTGAAAATATAAACAAAGGGGCACAACACAACCTTTTAGTATACAGTAATAATAAATAAAGCAGCCTGGATGTTCTGCACTTACAGTGGAGATGAAGATGGTCAATTCAGAACAGAACACCTGCATTGAAGTTCAACATGAACTGCAGACAATAAAACAAGAGTTGTTGACACATTGCCTTAGTGTTATGTGTCACCATGAGAAAACATAAAGCCTACTGACACTGCTGGCTGACCATCTAACTTTGAACCTTAAAAACCTGCTATGAATAATAATCTAAAAAATATTTTTAAATGAACTACCTGTTTTTTTCTCCTTGTATTTAAACATTAATGATTATTCAGTAAACAGCTCATCTTAACAGAAGATAGTGAGGGAAAATGAGACATTGAGCCTATGTAGGCTGATGTTTGTTTCAGAGCCTGGGTCGTGTTTTTATTGTACTAATTACACGCTTCGATGGGACAGGAGTGCTGTGATTGGTCAATAAAAACATTATCTATCCAGAACTATAATCTATCAGGAAAAATTTACAGCAGTTTTTATTTTTCAGCCCAAATAATTACAGCCAACTGCAGACTGCTGCTTGTTGTTCTCATCCTTCCTGGTTGTGTGTCATCGATGCAGTGTGTGCTCCATCAGCCTCCTTGTGTGAGACAGTGATAGAGGGTCACATCCTTCAAACCTATAGTGCAGCTTTAATATATAAATGTATTCAGACACACCGACATGCATTATTTATTCAATGCAGACAATACAAGAAGTTTCAAATTCGCTGGCTGCTATCTAATTAAGTTTCTAGAAATGGCTCATTATAAATCTATAATAAGTATATAGATCTATAAATCTATGAGTAAATCTAATTAGTCTTGAAAGAATAAGAAAATATATTAGATGAGGAAAGAAATTTGGACAGAAAAATGTGATATAATTTACATAATGATGTGTTAGTAACAGGTTATTTATTTCATTCTAATCTCTAAAACAGCTGATTGGTAGAAGAATAACTGCATTTTCATTGGGCTGGACCTACCTCCACATCCAGATCAGAACTGCAGACTTTGGGTTGAGGTTGGACAGATATCATCATTTCTGATCATGAGGAGATCATAAACAATAAACGAGATCAGATCAGGCAGGCAGACAAGAAGGAAATGCAGGACACTACTCACATAAATGCTTTCGACTGAGAATGGCACTTACCCCAGTGTTTGATGCGTCGACTTCTACAATAAATAGTTTTTCAGGGTTAGGGGTAAGAAGAACAGGTGCAGTGGTACAAATCAATCTGGTGAACTCTTTTTCAGCCTGATCGTTCCACTCAAAATGGAGCTTGGAAGATGTGAGTGCATGAAGGGGAGAGGCAACCTGACTGCAGTTTCGGATAAATCGACGGTAAAAGTTAACGAAGCCCAGAAATCTTTGGAGTTGTTTTCTATCAGATGGAGTGGGCCACTCTCAAACTGCTGTGGTCTTAGCAGGATCCATGGTGACCTGGTTAGGGGAGATCAGAAACCCCAGAAAAGAGGTAGAGGTTGTGTGGAACTCACACTTCCTAGCTTTCACAAAAAGGTGGTTCTGGAGAAGGCGAAGGAGGACAGAACGGACATGAAGCTTATGTGACTCTAAAGTGTGTGAGAATATCAGGATGTCGTCAAGGTAACATAAACGTAATGTCCCACCATGTCTCTAAGAACATCACTGACCAATGCTTGAAACGCTGGTGGATAACGATTCTTTACTGTTATGTCGTTAAGACCCTGGTAATCAATACATGGTCTGAGAGAACCATCTTTCTTGCCCACGAAAAATAATCCAGCTCCGGCAGGAGAGGATGAAGGGTGGATGATACCAGTTTTTAAAGAGTCCTCCACATAGGTTCTCATGGTGAGATTCTCAGGGGCCGACAGAGAATAAAGACGCCCCCTAGGGGGTGATATTCCCAGGAGGAGATCAATGGCACAATCATATGGCTGGTGAGGTGGAAGCGTTGAAGCCAGAGACTTGTTGAACACCTCCTTAAGATCAAGGAGGAAGGAACTTTAGCCAGATCGGTGTAGGTCTCTTCTATGGAGCTGACTGGACCAGGGGGAGAACAGGCAGAAAATAAACAAGAAGGAGAACAGGATTTAGACCAGCACATTATGGCATTATTTTGCCAGTCAACATGTGGGTTGTGTTTCCTCAACCAGGTAGCCCCTAGCACAATAGGTAATTGTGGGGACTGAATGATGATGAAGGTAATCTGCTCTTGGTGATTACCACCAATAGTTAGACTGATATCCTCAGTAACTAGATTAGTTCTGGATAGGTGAATCTGTATGATTCGATTGAACTTACTTTGTGAAGTGCCTTGAGATGACATGTGTTGTGAATTGGCACTATATAAATAAAACTGAATTGAATTGAATTAATTTTCTTCATAGAGTAATAAATTAAGACCTTTAAATATGTTGAAAAATATTTGTTCATTTCAAATATATAATTCCAATTGTATTCAAATGATCAAATATAACAATGTAATTAAAACATATCAATTTGGTGCTTTTGTGATTTATTGGTATTATTTTAAGCAAATTTACACCAGTTTCTGCCTGTTGTCATAACTTTTTCTGACTGATTGGTGTTTATTGTTGTTTGCATTTTCACTTTTCTATATTTTTATTTTAAATGTTATTGTTAATAAATCTGCTCCATTTGGAGACAAAAATAGTTCCTCTTTAAATAAGTAAATCCAAACCTCCAAACAGATATTATTAGATGGAATACCTGTCAGTGGAGAAATCTAAATGTGGAAACAACGGACCTCAAGGATGGCGCACCTGGTGCCAAAATGGTTCATATAGAAGGGTCGCCTGGACTTTTATCAACTAATACCTCTCTGCTTCACTTTTTCTGAATTCTGGTACAGCTGATAGTCAGATCCTATACTGTGGTTTGCTAGAAGGTTCGGATTACAGCTACATTCTTTCCAAAGAATATTAGATTATAAAGTGCATTTTTTAAATCAGAAAGTTTTTATTTATTTATTTTATTTTCTGCTGTGTTCCATATTCATTTACTCTAACTCAGTAACTTAAGTATAGATTTTTGGATCTCTGGAGTGTGTTGTGGTACCAGAATCATTCAAATAAACCTTGTACTTCCTGAGAAATATCCAGTTCATTTCATGCATGACATTTTCAAGCATAACCTGAAGAGGTTAACCCAGGGGTCCCCCAAACATTTCAGCCTGTGGCCCCCAAAATTACAGCACCAGAGACTGGTGACCCCCTTTTAATTGTTTCACACGATAATTATTTATTACATAAATAAATATATAGGTTCATAATTTAATGGTATATTTTATTCTTATTTATTTCATTGTACTGTATTTATTCATTAAATTTTTTTTTTTATTTAATTTTCTCCTTTTTGGCCCCCCATATACTGTAGAGGTTATATCACAATAATTCTGAAAATCATCTCGTGACCCCCCAATTGGTGTCTCGCGACCCCCCAGGGGGTCCAAACCCCACTTTGGTAAACCTAACAAGTTTTGGACTGCAGCAGGAAGGAGGAGAATCCAGCGAAAGTTAAATTGATACAGAAAAGTAAACAGCTGGGTTAAATTAACAGGAGTATCTATATGGAAAGCAGAGCATTTTTTTAAATGAATATCAGCAGAAGTTGTTAACTTCTTAAATAAATTTTAGAAAAAGCTGTCTGAGCAAAACAGAAACAAAGAGAATACAATAACTCTTCTTTTAGGCATAGATGTTCCAAAGATTGTAATTTATTTGCTATTTACTTAACATTGTATTATCCTCAGAAAGTAAATCAACAGAGTTTCATTTTAAAAAGGATTTTTATATCACAGGCACAGAGCAAAGACAAGTTTCCAGCTTTACCAAAGGTTTTTCAGAAAATCTTGAAAGTATGAATCATAATTAATTGCAATCTGCCTTATTATTACTGTTCACAGCAGATCAGTAATTTTAAAATGCAGATTCTCGCAGCAACTAAAACAGGAAGGTACGACCATTTATGGATGAGCCTGTCACTCTTCAAGGCTGTAGACAGATAATTGTTTCCTTGACCAGCAATACATTTAAACTGCAATATGTTCAGCGGATGTGTCTGTGTGTGTTAGTGACACAGAAAAAGGAAGGAGTGAGCACTCCTGCTACAAAGATCATCTATGCAGGAAATGTGGGTGAACTTCTTGGAAGTAAACTCAGGTAGGACAGATATCTTCTCCTACGACATAAACAGGACTATCTTGGACTTAATGAAAGCAACAACTCAAACCTGATAAATAAGAACACAACAGCCAAGTCAACAGCCAGACCACCGAGGCAACTGCAGCTGCTCTTTATGAGCACAAAACTGTTGTTTTTTACCGATAAGTAGCTGTAGGTACGAGCAGACGGCATCCTCAGAATGTTTTCTGAGCAGCATCACCTGAGTTAAACTCTGTGTGGTCAAACATGGGCGGATTATGTGGAGAAAAGTGAAACATACAACCACAGCATCACTGAAATGAAGCATGTTGGCCAGCAGTTTTATTTTTACTGTTCCTAATTATCTGCTTTAGTGACTTTGTTTCCACTGTTTAATACAGGTTAAAGACAGAAAGCAACTATCAGCGTATTTATGTGACATGGGAGGTTTTACCTGACTGTGTGGAAATCACTTAAAGAACATTAACAGAAATTTAATTTAGTAGTTTCTTCTGCTCCGTCCTCTGTGCTGTGGAGCTGAACAGAAGCAGCAGGTCAGAGCAGAGGGGATGTTATTAAACATGTAAATCATCACAGACTTGAGCAGCTTTCTCAGAATTGGTCCATAGCTGCTGGTGGAGAATCTCAACACCTGAATATGTCACATGAGCAGGAAACCAGTGCAGTACCAGATTTATTACAGCTTATCGTCTCAGAAGGAATCACAAATAAAAAGCACATGGTCTCTGATGATCATTAAATACAGATTTGCTTTTCTCAGATCTGTTCTACGTGTGTTTTCTCCAGCTAAGCAATACCCTGCTGCAATTGGGCAAACCTTGGCAGTGTGTATTCATCAGAGGCCAATCAGAGCTCAGCCCTGTCTGCGCAGCACTGGGCTGAATGTACTTTGGGCTGTCTGCTTGGATCTCATTTTCTCCTATGGTGAGAAATCGGTGGAAGTGAAGAGTGTGGGTGCAGGTGTGTCACATCTCCAGGAGCTGCAGACAGATATTCCTCACACTGCTCCTGCTGCAGCAGCTTTCACTTCATTACAGCAGGAGATAAATCCAAAGGAAGGCTGAGGAGAAAGAGGAGCTGTAGTTAGGAAAAAGCCAGCTAGATAAAATGGAAGGAGGTCCCTAATCAAGCATTAGGACTAAAACATTAAACCTGTGAAAGCTCTGGCTCTCAATCATTGAGTCATCAGTCACATTCATGTTGATGTTCATCATGGGTTCATTCTGACATGCCCATAAAAGTGATGAAGAAAATGCAACGTTCTCCCTAAACCTGATATTGGGCTTTAATCCACAGGAGCAATTTCACTAAAATGTTGACAGATTTCAGCTGTTCAGGTCCAAACAGAACCATGTTTACTGTATTATGTAATCAAACAATCTGTCAGATTGATCATAGGAGCAAAATAAAAGTAAAAACCTGCCTCTGCTTTGTGTGATTGTTGGATAAAGTGACTGCAGCAGACTGCATCTGTAGCTCAGACTAATTCTGCCTCCATCACTGTCAGAATACGTTATGGAAAAGCATCAGAGTGAAACATGACGTCTCTGCCTGAAGCTCCTCTGCATGCCCGAATGGGCCTTCAGTGCACAGGCTTCACTTCCTCCATCAATAAGACGTCATACCAGAGCTGGAAATGATCAACATGGTGTAAATAATCTGTCCGTTTTTATTTTACAGCCCACAAACAGAAACACACACAACCTTTAGGTGTAAAAACTCTGACCTGAGGGAAAATGGACGACTAAACCACCAACTTTCTGACCAACAGGCAAGTGCTCACCAGGAAACGTCTATGTAGGGAAGTTCTGAGCAGTCAGTATCTAAACAGCAGAGTGATCCAGGTCTGGAGAATCAGGAAGAAATGTCCAAATTAGAGAGGTCGGACTAACAGGTAATCAAGGAGGAACCACACAAGAGAAAATTTACACCATCTAGACCAACTTGAATTAAAAATGTTCTCTTCTTACCAGGACAATATTTGTGCTGAAGGGAATCTTTTTTCTTAGATCATTACTTGCCCTTGAATTTTCTTAACAATTTCAAATATTCTTTTAATATTAACTAGTATCTTCTGAAACATATAAAAAATAAAGTTAAAGCTGCAGCTTCAGACATGTTGGTGTAGCACAGCGGCTCCAGAGCCATATTTGACCCCTCATATTTAGCCCCTTCACTGTGGCTCTGAATAATAACTATGATCAAAAATGGCTTAAAAATGAGCAATGATGTTATGTCTGAAGGCATTGAGGAAAGGATCAGTTGAGCTGTGCTTCTATTTTAATATCTGCATGGAAATCCCACAGCAGGATTAAACTAAGGGATGTTTTCTGTTCTTCAGTCCTTCTGTCGTATTTGCAGCAGGTTATCTTGTCCTGCTGAGCTGGTGGTTCAAGGATCGATGGATTTCTGTGAAGCTGTGACTGACTCACTTAAATATGTGTTTCTGACTGAAGAAATGAGGGTCTTGCAGTTGTTAAACCCCTCTGTGAGGATTGGTTTGGTTTAGTTGCAGGTCATCGG
Source organism: Crenichthys baileyi (assembly GCA_036173005.1). NCBI lineage: Eukaryota > Metazoa > Chordata > Actinopteri > Cyprinodontiformes > Goodeidae > Crenichthys > Crenichthys baileyi. The sequence goes on along the minus strand of JAHHUM010002028.1, from coordinate 202,028 downwards.
TGAATTTGAACATGTCATCTATCTGGTGCTCCTTTGTTTGAACCCCAGCTGTTGTTCGTGTTGGCATTGAACGCAACACAGAAGCGGTTCTGCAATTATCACATCTTTTCCCATTTACAGCAGTTTCTCCTATGTTTGGACTTAAAGTTACCATGAATTTTAAAATGATCAATAGTTCATGCATGTTTTCTGAAACTCAGTATAATTTTTGCCTAAATGCAACAAAAATAAACTGAATTATTTATTTCCGTCTAACTGTGACGTTGTTAGATGAGCTTCGCTTGAGCTATAAAACAACTTTATGTATGAAGTATTATTTTATTGCTCTAGGTTGCTTAATTACTGTTGTGCAACATGTTGGAGCAACCTGTGTTTCTGTTAGTGCTATTTTAATTAAGCTGACATTGATCAGCTTAGTGATCACCAGCTGGAAAATAACCTGCATCACTCCCAGAGACATCCTGGTTACCTGTGAGATGTGTGGGTAACATGAACAGCTGAGAAGACATGAGTGAATTTGACGAAAGGTCAAATAATTACAGCTTAATGACAGAACATGAACTCTGACCTTCAGGTTTGTCCAGCTGAGACTATTTGGCCACTCTCCCTTCCTTTTGACCTGCTTGGCTTTCCGTACACAGCACCTTGCTTTAATAGTCATTGAGCTTTAGAGATCAGTTAAACTGGTTGGTTTCCTGCCAGAGACACTTAAACATATTTCACACATTTTTAATAGAGTTAAGGTCGAGGCTTTAGGACACCAGTTCCAGTAGCTTAATGTTAGCCTGCTTTAGCCATTGTAAGACGTAGTTTTGATTTTTCATGCTTCTTTGGGATGAAGCGTCCTGCTGGAAGACTTGGTTATTTTCTGCCTTGCATTGCAACCGTTTAGGAAGATACGCAGCTTAAAGAAAATGAAGCTGCATTATTGGCCTTCTCCAGATCTGACACTGCAGCGCACGCAGCACAACACGGACATGTTGAAAACCGTACATACAGCTCTCAGATTCCTTATCAGGGCTGCATGATATCAGGAAAATATATCATTGCACTACTATTGCTAATGATACAATTAAAGCACATTTCCCTGACATTTCTTTCTTCGCCTAGCAGTACAATATCCCCACCACTCACTGAGTTGTACCATCTCAGCCACTAGAATATACGGCTGATGTAGGCATTAAGGGGAGTTAGAGTCCATCCGATGGGTCAAATATGTGAATATGGTTTCCAACAAAACATTGCAAGCAAGCAGTGCTGTGTGATTAATATATATCAGACACACTGATACTGCAATGACAATTGTGATTTGTTATATTGTGCAGCTCAGTGCCATATAAGTGCTACTGAAATGTTGCAGTATTGACCCAATAGTAAACAAACTGAACCTTATGTTACACTATGCAGAAGCTCTGTCAGCACTGTTGAATATTCAGTCGCCTCAGGATGCTGTCTGGCTCCACTAGACACACTCTGACCCATATTCTGATCAGTTCAGCTGATAACTGTGTGTACAGGTTGTTGGACTTGTATCTCCATATTATTGAACTGAAACAACTTGGTGATGCCACAGCAACAGAAACATGGCCCATCCTGACATCAGAACACTGGAGTTTACACCGTTTATCCCAACATACATGCACTATTCAAAACAAGGGTGCACCAAAAGCAGCACACATACTTCATAGACTCCATAAATACAGGATAATAAACAATGTAAGAGAGCCTTTAATACCTGCTTGGATTAAACAATTTTTCAACTGTTTGAAATGAAAAGATATTAAATGTATGGTTAAAAAACAAAAATTATTCAAAACAATTAGACAGAAATTATTATGATGAACAACCTGATTTCACTAAACAAATATTAAACATTTTGCTTTAACAGGAAGATTTTCCCACCTGGCAGCCATTGTGTTATCATATTATCATGTGATGTATTTCAGCATCTGCTGTTATTGTGACACTAGAGGAGCATCCTCTCCAGGACTTGATATGTTGTGACACTGATTACGGTCCATCTCTACCCCCCCCCACCTCATCTATCTGCCTGCCATATGTTTCCACCCTGCTCTGCCTTGTTTACCGCAGGTGAAGATGCAACATGAAGCGGTGGTGTTGTTGATGCCCTCCCCACCACTTCTGTCAGTCACAATTCATCACTTTATCCACTTCTCCCCGGCTCCCTCTCTGTGTTCATTTGTTAGGAAAGCAGCAGCAGCTTTAGATCTAAGGAGGAGATGGAGCCAAGTTCGCTCCGATGCAGATTCCTGTCACTCAGCATTCATCATTCCAGCCTCTCTGCTCACTCTCTCTGTCTTCCTGCACATTTAAAACATGCAGATGTCCAGCATTAAGAACCCACTCTTGACCCATTTTAGAGGTTTTACAGTCTGGTTTTGAATCTTTACATAGAACAGAATCAGCGTTTATAAAGTTTAGACGAAATATTTTTACCAACTGACTGGTGACTGTGTTGTCCTCATGCTTTTAGATTCATCAGCTGCTTTTTACACAGTGAACCATATGATCTTGCTTTCTCATTTGGAGCATTGGGGGGCATCAGTGGTACAGCTCTAGACCAGTTTAGGTCCTACTTAGTCAAGCATGCGTTCTGTGTCTGCCTTGGTGACCATGTCCTCCTCTGCTCCTGTCTTTTTTGGGGTCCTGCAGGGTTCAGTTTTAGGCCCCCTCCTCTTCACGCTATACCTGCTTATACCTGCTTCCACTTTTCTCCATTTTTAGAAAATATGGGATCTTCTTTCATTGTTACACAGATGATCCCCAGATATATGTTCTGCTAAAGAGAAAGGACTCTCTGAGCCCTCTGTTTTCATGTTTGGGTGGCTGAGAACGTTTTAAATTCCAATGAGAAAAATCCTGAGGTGATGGTCTTCTCCATGACCTTTGACACCATCTAATATGTTTTTACCTCATTCTGAGTGATTCTGTGATTGTTTCATGAATTTATTACCAGGCTGTTTTATATAGTTTTAGGTCCTGTTGATTCAGAAAAGGTGTGTTGTCTGCCAGAGACCAACCATGTGCCCAGCAGAGATCTTCTGTTCCAAAAGAACCCTCACACAGGAACAGAAACAGGACCACAAACCAAGATTATGACAGAAATGTTGAACAAATGAGAGGAAATCAGTCTGATAGGACAGATGGATTTGAAGAATGCATGTGTTAAATAGTTTTTTTGCCAAGGTGATGAAAGGAATGAGAAAAGGTAATTAACCACAGAAAAATACGTTCTTAAAAAATGTCTGCAAAAGTGCTCCTTTAGAGACAGTAAGATGCTACATATGGAACCAGAACATTAATGCAAAACATAGAGGAGGAAATAAGTGCTGATGAGATTTCACCTTGAATGTCAGCTATGGTGATTCATCCAGCTGAGGAGGAGAAGGAAGTTAGGACTAAAGTCAGAGAGGAAGTAGCTTGGAGACCTAATGAAACAGCATTGTATCACTTTGAAACTGGTCTACCTCCTATGGCTGAGGAGGTGGAAGCTGTGAAGAAAAAACTGGTGGAGGAAAAGAACCGAATGGAAAACTGAAGCTGGAGAAGTTTCTCTGGAGTTAAAATTGTGTAGCTCTCCTTTACCCATCAATCAGACGTAAGAGTTCGTTCAAACCCCTAATAAACATGTCCTGGGATTACTTCATACCCTCCTGTTTATTTCATTTACCTCAGAGTAATGGCAAACTAGAGGTTTAACGCTCTCTACACCCAGTATAAGACCTGTGTACATAAATGATGCAGTGTGAATACACTCTAATGCAGCAGATGTGTACCCTAATACCCAAAAACTTAGTTCTTCTCATTTCATTTCCAAAATGATACGTTAAGGAGAATAACCAAGCAACACACATTTGCTCACTGCTCATTGGTTGTTAAACTGTTTCTGTTAACCCCAGCTGCAATAGAACAATAAGGTTAAACCTGACTAGAGACAAAAGACAAGTTAAATTATATGGTAAAAACTGTTCAGTCTCCTCAGCCTTTGTCCTCATTTATCTTTGTTCTGGTAGACATGGTGCCTAGCTTCGCTCCTGTAATATATTAGTCCGTTCTACAGACAGGACAGCCTCCCTGGATCTATTTACGTTTCCCCTTTGTTTATTGTCAGAGTCAGAGCACCCCCCCCCTGTAGGGACATCTACAGCCGGTAGTAGGATGTAGTTAACGCCATCAAATCCAACGAGAAGGGTTCAGTTGTGTCTTTTGTTAGTTAAGGATGGAAAATATGGTCAAATCTGGTTCTGTTTGTTCTCCCTGCAGGAACACATCTTTGAACACATGCATGCAAAAATATATGCATGTTCTCTCCCACATTAGTGCACATTTCCATACACAAGCACACAGCTGGTGCCATCTGTTGAATCACTGAGCCTCAGACATACAGGAGCTGCAGCCAGAGACTCGAGGCCATGTGTGATGAGGTGTCAAAGTGTTTTACTCCACCTGCCAAGCGTCCCTCCGTCGGTTCCAACTCATCTTCTTCACCACTCATTGGCTCATTTTTCTCAGTAAACTCTCATTTTTAAATATTGGTCTGGTTTTAAGTACAACATTTTACCTTCTGTCCGTAGCGCTCATCTAAACCTGTCAGAATAAGTTCTGAATGAGCAGCTTTTCTGTTAAGAATTAACAAATGATCTGCATTACCTACAGTATGGCAGGATTTGGTTGAAGCCGCGTTACTTTGACATGAAATTTTGGTGTGATATTTTAACATTGACAACATTACCACCATGGATATCTTCTATGAGCTGCAACATTTCATTTATGCTCAAAACCTTCATGTTCTGTCATGCCTGTTGAGGAGCACACTACGTTCTTTGTCTCGTCTGGTCTCTGCAAGGCCCGTCCAGGTTCTGGACCTTTTTAGTCTCTAACCAGTGTGAGGGGCCCCTACAGGAACCAGCCATTTTGGCTCTGTAATAACTTCCTGTGTTGCCTCCAGCGTGTTTTGGAGGGGACCACCTTTAGCGCCGGGGTCATTTATATGTCTCAGACCTGCAATTGAGGTATTCAGCGAGGAGAGCTTCTGATTGGCTGGTTTGTGTTGTTGGTACCAGAGAACCATGTGTGCTCAGATAGTGGATGTTTATGTTGTCATGTTCAGTCAGCCATGTTCTATATATGACCCCGCTGATAGCCCATATGCCAACACATACACAAATCCTTTGGTTTGCTCTGAGAAATTAACACAAACCTAAACCACAACAGGTGAAAGGTCAGACACTGAAATGGTTTACAGTTGGACACATCCTGACTGGATCAATAAATCAGACTGATCAAACAGTAAATATATTTAATCAAAATGGTTCTGACTTAAAATGCAATGATAATTTCATGAACAGTAAAGTATGAATCCACACAGACTGACTGAGACACATCGTCTCTGGGTCCATATATCTCCACTTCCAGCCCATTCATGTCTGTTTGTTGTATTTGGGAAGCACAGCATGAGTGTGTACGTGTGTGTGAGACAGAAAATGTTGGTGTGGGTGTAAGAGGGGGCCATCTGTTGAAATACTGAGTGGAGAAGACCACAATCCCTCTCCTGCTGTCCCTTCTGTTTTTGCCATCTTTGACTCTTCGGCTATCATCTCCATTTCTTTTTCTCATTCATCCATCCTGCTGGAAATCCATCCAGTTAGCTTATTGATCTCTTGTCTCCATCTTTCATGAGTTTCTCTTCCTTCGATCCTACAGCTCCACTGAACTATTTGAGATAAAAACAACAGCATCATCAGCAGACTGTCATGCGAGATGTGATTTATGTAGCTTTGATTAGCAACATGGAAATGCTTTGTTTCATTTTGCTCTGGTTCCTTTTGTTGGTTGACTTCATGTCAAAAATTGGAAATAAATCAGGAATGTCTTCAGCAGATTCCTGTACCAGCAGGGATCACATGATTGGACACTGTCTTCTCTAGAACTTCTGGTTTCCAAACATCAGGTAAAAATCAGGTTGGACTAAATCTGCCAAACATTTAGCAACATATCATGAAGAAGCAACGTCAAACCTGAACAATATTTTCTGAGGCTGGAATCCTTCACATTTCCTCTCATTTCTATTGGACCTTTTTTGTCTCAGTTGTCATACTTTTTATTTTTAATACTTTGTAAATGAGTTTAATCAAGCCTGTAAGGCTTAATTATTAGTATTAATTAACCTTCTTAACCAAATGTTGATCATTTCCACACACGAGAGCAGAAAGAAAATGGTAGTAATTAGATCTCAATTGAAGGGTGAGATTCTAAGGAATTAGCATGGTGGCGCTGTTATTAGCACTGTTGCCTTGAGGACAGTAGGTTCTGCATTTGGATCCCATCCAGGACTTTTCTGCATGGAGTTTTCAGATTCTTTCCATGTTCTTGTGAGTTCTCTCCAGCTCTCCAGCTTCCACCCACCGTCCAGTAACACACAGTGTTGGTTAACCCATAAAAACTGGTGACGCTTAGGTTCTTGGTGGCCCATTTGCGGAGTTCTGTTTATTTGATGGTGTTTTGGATTCAGGTGGCCCGTTTGCAGACTGGCTGCTAATAATCTCTGACTTGGACTGTAGCTTCAGGTCAGACTCAGTGTAACCGTTCAGTTATTTCTTAATTATTCTCCCTCTAATCAATAATACAGTTCAAGTGCATAAAGGTTAATGCGTCAGGATTGGATGGACCCACAATGAAACTACCTGCACGCATGAATTGGGACTTTCTGCGCCCTGACAGGGTTAATTATTGGCTCGGTTGCAGGATGATGACAGTAATTATTTTAACAGTCTCTTCCTTTCTTTCACTGGCTTGAAATAATAAATAGGACCAGACAGAAAAACATCACACATAGACAGCAGAGGTACCTTATCTGGATTGTTTCAACTCATATTATCGGAACTTTCTGGGTGCAGCTACATTTTATTATTGGTATCAAATCATCAAACATGATCAGCAGTTAATGATCCTTTAAGTTTACGACAGATGTGAGAAATACATTTTAATAATTAAATAAGAATAAAGTTATTTGGTCCAAAAGGGCTTTTTGAAACAAATTAAACTAAACTTTGTTTTAAATATCAAGTGTTTTTTTTTGGCTTTTTCTTTTTGACACTAAATTCTTTGCCTCGGTGCAAAGATCATTCTTGTGTCAGTAGGAGGCACTGTTGGGTTGGTGGTGAGAATAAGTCTTTGTTGAAACAGTCATAAGAGCTGGATGATGAAGCTGAAAATATTTATACATAAATATTATTCAACAATCAAAAGTGGTGTATCAACCCCACCCATTTCACATATAGCCTTCATTCTTGGATCAGCTGGTAAAGAGTCGAGGAAACTGGGAATAATGGGGGTGGGAATAAATAGTCTTTGTGTCAAGTTGCTGGTAATAAAGAGGTTATACAGTCACCGGCCACTTTATTCGGTACTCAAATTGCTCGTTAACGCAAATTTCTAACCAGCCAATCACATGGCAGCAACTCAGTGCATTTAGGCATGTAGACATGATCAAGACGATCTGCTGCAGTTCAAACCGAGCATCAGAATGGGGAAGAAAGCTGATTTAAGTGACTTTGAACGTGGCATGGTTGTTGGTGCCAGACGGGCTGGTCTGAGTATTTCAGAAACTGCTGATCTACTGGGATTTTCACACACTACCATCTCTAGGGTTTACAGACAGTGGTCCAAAAAAGAGAAAATATCCAGAGAGCAACGGTTCTGTGGGCGCAAATGCCTTGTTGATGCCAGAGGTCAAAGGGGAATGACCAGACTGGTTCGAGCTGATAGAAAGGCAACAGGAACTCAAATAACCCCTCGTTACAACCAAAGCATGCAGAAGAACATCTCTGAACGCACAACACGTCAAACCTTGAGGTGAATGGGCTACAGCAGCAGAAGACCACACCAGGTGCCACTCCTGTCAGCTAAAAAACAGGAAACTGAGGCTCCAATTCGCACAGACTCACCAAAATGGGACAATAGAAGATTGGAAACACGTTGCCTGGTCTGATGAGTCTCGATTTCTGCTGCGACATTCGGATGGTAAGGTCAGAATTTTGCATCAACAACATGAAAGCATGGATCCATCCTGCCTTGTATCAACGGTTCAGGCTGGTGGTGGTGGTGTAATGGTGTGGGGGATATTTTCTTGGCACACTTTGGGCCCCTTAGTACCAATTGAGCATCGTGTCAACGCCACAACCTACCTGAGTATTGTTGCTGACGATGTTCATCCCTTTATGACCACAGTGTACCCATCTTCTGATGGTTACTTCCAGCAAGATAACACGCCATGTCATAAAGCACGAATCATCTCAGACTGGTTTCTTGAACATGACAATGAGTTCACTGGACTCAAATGGCCTCCAAAGTCACCAGATCTCAATCCAATAGAGCACCTTTGGGATGTGGTGGAACGGGAGATTCTAATCATGGATGCAGCCGATAAATCTGCATTATCTGTGTGATGCTATCATGTCAATATGGACCAAACTCTCTGAGGAATGTTCCAGTACCTTGTTGAATCTATGCCATGAAGGATTAAGGCAGTTCTGAAGGCAAAAGGGGGTCCAACCCGGTACTAGCAAGGTGTAGCTAATAAAGTACCCGGTGAGTGTAGATCCAAATTAAAACAGGGTTAATTCTTTACTAACTCTGCCTCCCATTCTACTTCTAGAGACTCTAGGAACCACCAGTAAACCTGCAGTCTGAGAACCAAGTGCTCTGTTAGGAACATATGGAACAATCAGATCTCTGATATATGATGGAGCTAGATCATTAAGGGCTTTATATGTGAGGAGGAGAATTTTAAATTCTATTCTGGATTTAACAGGGAGCCAATGAAGGGAAGCTAAAATAGGAGAAATATGATCTCTCTTTTTAATTTTCACCAGAACTCTTGCTGGAGCATTTTGGATCAGCTGAAGACTTTTAACTGCATTTTTTGGACATCCTGATGGTAAAGAATTACATTAGTCCAGATTTGAAGTAACAAATGCATGGACTAGTTTTTCAGCGTCACTCCTGGATAGGATATTTCTAATTCTTCCAATGATCCGGAGGGGATAGTTCATTACTGTTGCAGTAAAAAAATCATCCATACTTGTTGGCAAACTGGATCAGAAAAACATGTCGTTGTTTCCTATTTTAAGGCTTCATTTTAAGATGCATCAAATGAGGAAAATATATAAAAAGGTGAATAAATGAAGGAAAAGTTCAGCCGCTGCAGGAGTGGAAAGCAGATAAAAAAATAAAGGACCTTCTTATTCTTTTGTCTGGCGGTTCTTTCTTTATCTCTTCTCTCTTTGTCACCTTGTTTCTCTCTCTGTTTCTGAAATGAACACCTTCAGTTTTCCTCCCCCTCCTCCTCTTCGTCCTCTTCTTCCTCTTTCACACAGTGAAAGCAGCTTTCTTCGGCCTTGGTTTAGTTCTCCTTTCTTTTCTATCTGTTTCTCCGTCTCCAAACCCCTCTGGTGTGCTTTTATCTGAATTTGTTGTACTGTTTCGATTTTTCTCCGTCTCATTTCCCTTTATCTTCCTTCTCTCGTTCTCAGCTCCTCTGGCCAAGTCTTTGTGAAAATGTGTTTATCTAAAGTATACGTTTTGGCTTTGCCTGCTGCTGCGGCACGTGTTTTAAGTCTTTGTTACTTTGAACCTGCAGATGTGTGTGTCTGTGGGTCGGAATTTGGGGTTTTAGGTTCATCTTTTTGTTTTCTATGCATGCAGTTAAAATTGAAAAAAATACTAATTTTTTTACTTTAACCATTCTTATTGGACTCCTTTTCCTGCGTTCCACCGATTTTAGTGCTGGATTACCAACACAACCACATTCAATTTAGCAGAGCCAGACCCTGCCACTCACCCAGGGGATTGTGGGTATTTGATTTAGGCTTCGCTTCCATCTGGGCTCATGCAGCAAAGAGAATTGCAAAAACAAAGTACAGCCATCCTGCTTCCATTCCCCTAGGCATGCTGGGAAGCTGGGGCTTTGCTCCGGTGCAGGAAGCAGCAGCCAGGTGTCCACCAAGTTGAAGCAAAGCTAAGATGTTCCGTCTAAAAAGGAACAAAACAGCAGGAAAACTTCTCAGGAAATTGTCTTGTTGATGATGACTCTGTTTTTGTAATTTAAAATTATTATTATTATTTAAAGTCATACATTCAAAACTATGTGATTTCAAATTTGGTTATTAGATTAGTGGTTATTTTATATTTAGCAGCTCTCTATGACATATTTTGACTGGCCGTTTATGGGACAACGCAGGGTTCATAAATACTATAATTTTATTTATTTACTGTGGAAATGCTTTAAAACACAGAAACAATGACCGCAGCTATTCAAATACTTTACATCACATCAGAAAAGTTCTGATGTGACTGTAAGCCTGAAGCTCGGTCCGGCCCACTTTATTTTATTTTATTTTATTTTATTTTATTTTATTTTATTTTATTTTATTTTTCCTTTGCTTTCATGGAAGACTCACACTGGAAACACACACACACACATCTGCGTTTTACTAACTTTATGAGGACTTTTCAGTTACTTCCATTGACTTCCATTCATTTCATCCTTTCTAGTGCCTAACCCCAACTTTAACTCAGTTTATACCCAGGTCCTAAAAATAACCCCTGTTCCAAGAACAGAATTTGGAAAGCGAGGACCAGGAAAATGGCCTCACTGGTTCCCACTCAGCCGCAAGAATATACACACACACACACAGACACTGAGGAAGAACCAGTTAAAACCTGAGGCTCCTCTTTAGTAACAATCGAGCTGTGTTGGTCTAGTGAATTAATAAGTGCACCATGTTGTATGAATATTGATGAGGATGTTAGTACACCTCTAACCTCTCCTCTCAGGGCTAATTTAGTTTTTTCATTACTTTCAGTTGCTGTGTGCTCCCAACAGTGCCGAGCACGGAGACTCCTACTCTATTCTAAGGAGGCTTTTTCTGAGCATCCACAGCTTTCAGGTCATCAGTAGTGGAGCAGAAGACGAATCTCTCCAGGTCCTTCACCAGCTCAGTGTTCTCCATGTCTGTTTAAACCAGCTGATTGGTTGTGGACGTTGGGTTTCACCACAGAGAGAAACTACAGATGCTTCATCTGGTTAAACAGACCTGGTCAACGGCAGATGGAGAAGAAATGAGAACGTTGTTCATCATTTTGTTCTCATTCAGCACCATTCATTAAAAAAGCTGGCAATAATTTTTTACCTGTTTTCACAACTCAGCTGTTATTTTAAAATATTTCCAAAATTCCACAGAAAACCCGCCTAAAAGTTTGTTTTTGTTGTTGTAAAGGTTCCTTCTACTTCCTGAACACCTGGAAGTTAGTGCCTGAACTCTGTCCTCCTCCTCCTCCTTATCATCCTCCTCCTCCCTCTCATTGTCTTCCTCCACCTTCACCTCCTCCTCTCCCTCATCATCTTCCTAAACAGAATCCTGCTGGTTCTGATCAGGGATTCAATGGTCTCCATTTTACTAAAAGACCACAGAAGATCCTTCTTATAAAGCTTATTACATGTTAGAACAAATTGCCACCATGAAGGTTCTTCTGGTTCTGGTGCTTTGGTCAAACGGTTGTTTCTGATGAGCTTCTGAGGTCCAGCTGTAGCAGATTCTGATCCAACCACAACACAGTTTCTAACCCCAGAACTCAGCCAGTCTGCATCAGGTGGTTTGGACGTGTTTAAAAGTTTCATCCCATTAGGCGGAGGAGGAGGATAATGAAGAGGTGAAGATGGAAGTGGAGGAAGATGACGAAGGAGAGGAGGAGGTGAAGGTGGAGGAAGATGAATGGGGTGAAGAGGAGGAGGAGGAGGTGAAGATGGAGGAAGATGACAAGGGCGGGGAGGAGGAGGTGAAGCTGGAGAAAGATGATGAGGGTGATGAGGAGGAGGAGGAGGTGAAGGTGGAGGAAGATGATGGGGGGGAGGAGGAGGATGATAAGGAGGAGGAGGACAGAGTTCTGGGAGCAGATAATAAAGCTCCTCTGCAGTTTTTCCTGATTCAAACAGCCTGATTTTCAGTCCCATCATTGGAGGTTTGACCGGTCTGACACAGATATTTGAATATTGACAGATATTTATGTTATCCACCTTTCACACAATGCAACAGGAAACAACACTCTCCAACTATTTTTACCTCTGCCTTCCTCCCTCCCTGTTGGATGGAGTAAGGGGGAGTCAGGTTTGGCCTAAACCGGCTCAGTTATATTTGAGGTGCAAACACACCCTCCATTTCTGCTACCTGTATGACCCCCTCTCTTTTTCAATGGTTATGATCAGTCTGACAGAGAGAGGTATCCCCAATCCTTGTGGTTTTTAGTATAACAATGACCATCAGTGGGCTCTACATGGACACACTTTATCAGTGTATTATTTTACTTAGTACCCCTACACATAGCCCATTCTAAAATGGCCAAACTCTAACACTCAGTAGTTTAATCTAACCTCCCCAACAACCCGCACCATTCCAAACCCTTTGTGAAGTGCCTTGAGACGACACGTGTTGTGAATTGGCGCTATATAAATAAAACTGAATTGAATTTAATATTTAATCTCTAAAACATCCAAACAAAGATACAAAATAGTCCAGGTTTCATTCAAATGCCATCATTAGCTGTAGGTCTAAACAGGAAGTCACATGACTGCTGGAACTTGTAGTTTTCCCAGAGAAAGGTGTTCCTGCAGATGAAGGTGGTACTCCCTCCCTGCTGTGGTGCCCTGTGATGGACTATCTACCTGTCCAAAGTGTCCCCTGCCTCTCTCCCAATGACCACTGGGTTTGAGGACAATCATGGTTGATATAAAATATTGACTTTTACAACAACTGATTGTGTCCGTGTTTAAATTTCCTTTTAAACTTCAGACTTAATCTGATGAAGGTGTCTTCTGAAGAGAAGATCATTTTTACTAAATCATCAGGTGCTGGAGCTCCTGAAGTGAACTGGATGATGAATCTATTATCATCTCTTTCTAGATTTATTTACTGTCTATTAGAGATGATTTTCAGACAATGTTCGATCCATGTATTTTATTCATAACATTTATTTTTTGTTCTCCATCTCAGAGCTCTCTGACAACCACTCTGTGGGTGCTGAAAAGCTCTCAGATGTAGTAGGTCGTTACATGGATTTGAGCACAGCAAATTTCCTTCTCAGGTTGGGTTCTGATGAGAACCCAACCTGATTCCTCAATCCATTTTCTATTGAGGATCTTTTCAACCTCTTGTAGTCATGATCAGGATCAATACAGGGAAGACTTATCAACTAATCTACTCAGCTCGTCTCTAGAGGCTCCTAATGAAGCTCCTTCCACTTTACTGTAACAAATGGAGTTCAGATGTGTCTGCAGCTGTCTGATGGGTCCTCTGTGAGATGTACAGGTTCACTGAAAGCAGAGACTAGCAACTGTGGGGATATTTTCTAAAATATAAAGCCTCCACAAACCCAAATAAGTTACATTTCTACAGCAGGGATTGAAAATAATAAATGCAATACAAAATAAAAAAATGCATTCTTATTAAAAGGCAAAATTTCACACAATAAGCAAATGTTTTAAATCAAACAGATGTTTCTTTGATGTCTAAATTATGATGAAGAAGAGCAATTTCTACCTTGATTTAGTGGAAACTGGAATGATGTGGCTCATCCAACCAATCAGATCAGGATGCAGTTGTATTCCAAATGTCCACAGTGTGATTAAATGCACCATATTTTTAACCTACTATTTTATCTGTAATTATTATTTAAAATTAAAGCATTGTAGTATTTGCCGTATAAAACACTTCAGTCTAATCCAAAGAGACGCTCACTGATTGGTCCAGTGGTGGAAATGGTTTAATTTGCAAGGAGCTAACAGGCACCGATCAGAGATATTTGAAAGTTGGCAGACAGGAATTGGGGTGAAGAGAGGGGGAAGAAATCCAGCACAGGTCGCTGGGGTTGGGCCTCGAGCCAGGGACAGCTGTATCAAGGGCTAAAGCCTCTATATACGGGATGCATACTCTCCCGCTACGCCGCAACCGCGCTCAGTTACTATTAATACTGCAAATCGCTCTTCTTTCAGTAACAACATTCACACTAAAGAGTGTTGTGGTTAGTGCGAACTGTTAGCAGTAAGGAATGGTGCATTCACTGATCAGAAAACAACCGATTAATGCTCGTCTAATGAATAAAAACCTTTAGATTCACCTTAAATGTGTCCAGTGCATCTCTAATGTCTGCACTGAAGATGTAATTTGTGACATCATGATGGAGTGAAGGTGATGGAGGGAGTTTCTGGAACATCTTACTCAGTCCAAACAGGGAGTGAAGGTCTCCATGAGCAGAAAGGTCTCATAGACAGCTTACACATCATTAACAGCACTTAGGAGAGTTTGATTAAGGTTATTTTGCATGAAGCCAGTTCATCATATCACATGTCAGAGTGGCCCCACGTTCAGAACCAATGGATACGTGTGACATATCAGCCAGAACCAGCTGCAAAAGAATAATTCACATAAATGGTCAATCTTTTCCAACCTCGTTGAAACTGAACAGGAGAGGAAAGAGAAACATTCTGTTATGTTGTGATACCTTAAAGAAATCCCCCTCAGCTCCTCCACCCAGAAAGGTTCAAACCTTCTCCTTCAGAAAGTCTGCTACCAAACCGTCCTGCTTTAAAAGGCCTGTTCTTCAGAAAAACCAGAAGAACCATGGGCCGTTTGGCTGTAAAAGAACCAGAAAATACTAATAACAGAGCAAACTAAAGTACTGTGTTGATTTGAAGCACATTGCAGATGAGTTAGAAGAGCACATTTTGTCCATAAAGCCGGCCAGCACATTCATATTCATCATTCTCTGCTGATAACACAACTTGGTAATTCACAACAGGCCTGCAGCTATTGTGACTATTATTATTATTATTATTATTTCAGGAATTATTAATAATGTTTCTCCTCCGGCAATGCAAAGTCATATTTTCGTGATAATGTGGGGGTGTTTGTCACAGTCCTCACTATTTATTACAACATGCTCATCTCCTGAGAGGGAGCAGCCCAATAAGCTCAGAACAGATTTCTTTGCTTCTATGTATAAAATGAAAGCCTGTTCTGCAGTTGTTGCATTGAGGGGGATCATTTTCATTTAGGAAAGAGGAGTTTTACCTTGTTTGGTTTAATAGACAAGTTTAAATAAAACTGAAGCTGATAATATCAAACTCATTGAAGAATATCTCTGCTATAGTTGTAGCTGTACCTGCAGGCTGCTCAGTCAGCTCTAAACACTGCTAATTGACTTGGTTCTGGGACTCCCTCTTCACCTGTGTCAGTTCGACTTCCTATCTCTGCTGATATTTTCCAGATCACCTTTGGCCTCCTGATGGTTTATCTTCTGTGGATCTCCATCCAGTGGTTATCTTATGAAACTGTCATGTAGAAGGTTTGTCCATCCAGCCTTGGTTTACTTTTCACATCCAGGTTGATTGGCTTCCAGTTGCTTTTTGTCCATGAGTCCGTGTTGGAGATGTTTTAGATCAACAGGATATGGAGGATGAAGTGATGCCATCTCCTGATGAACATCTGGAGGGTATAGTGCTGGTGTTCATACAACAGGACTGATGTTGAATTCCTTAAAGGGTGCAACTCTGGCTTTCTTGGTACAGCCTTTTAACGATTTTGTCTCTGACACCAAACTTTAAAATTACATTTCTGCTGATCTTTCAGCATACTTCTCTCCCAGGAGAAGTAAAGAAACTTGTGTGCGATGTTCTCCCATCCAAGGGAAGAGCTGTTCCTGCTTTTATTGATCTTCTTGTTGGCATTCACAGTCTTCAGAGCGCCATGTGATGGTGGTACTCCAATTGAACTGGTCCAACTGGGTTACATGTTGATATTCATGGACGTTCTTGTATTGATCCAGCCTGTAATGATGAAAGTCTGCAGAGCAGAGGTGGAACGGTACATGCATACGCACCAGAACTCTTCGGTACAGCCCTTTTGGTTCGGCATGCAGGCGTACCGAATGAATTCAGCGTTTTAAAGCAGAAAACATGCATAGTGTCTCTGTGCAGAAGTAAGTTCACTGAACTATGGTCTGCAGTGTAACTTTAACATGCGAGACCGAAACAAAAAGTGTGGACTCCCAGCCATCGGCAAAGTCGGCTATTTAGATAAAGTTAAGGTTTCTCCTTCAGCTACATTGACGATATAGACAGACAGAAGGACTGAACCAGCACTTCTCAACACTTACCTTAATTAGTCACCAGACACAACTTCAAACCAAACATAAACACAACATGTAGCTGAGAAGAAGGAGCTAAGGTCCGAATCCTGCTGCCTGTAGCAGCACTCAACCAACCTAAAATGCTGCAGACATGTGGGCAGGATTCCCTGTGAGGAGAGGGGACATCCTGAGCTTTTAAGGTGCATTCAGGGACAACTCGTACACTGGATTATCTGTATATGAAAAGAACTTCAAATTGATGTAAGCATTATTCATTCTCAAATATCAGAAATTTCCTAAATAACGACCTTGACCATTTTCAGGTGGTTTCAGTGTTTTATAATCACCTGACTGTCTTTAATTAACTGAAAATAATCAAACCACATCTCCAGTCAGTTCTTCATTAGCCGCTCTTTGAAGAAAATCACATATTTGAATGAACGGAACCAGGATTTTAATGTACCATCACATCCGTACTGCAGAAGGTTCTGTTACATTTCTGTTACAGCTAATGCGTAAACAAAAACCAAAGAGCAAAGTGTGCCGGAGTCAAATTCCTTGTTTGTATGTACAAACTTGGCAATAAAGCTGATTCTGATTCCGATTCTGATTTCCATTATGTGTTTGTTTGCTGGTAGGTGGATTCTTAACCTTCAGTTTGCTAAAGCTTGTTCCGGCTGCCAGACCTTGGTTGCTGGACCAGGTTTCATAAGCTGCTCTGATGTTACTGCATGTCTGGAACCGCTGGAGCTAACAGCCCACTCTGTTCCTCATTAGCAATGATGATCTAATTGATCTTTATGTTTTGGACACTGAAAGTCAGAAAGCATCTGATGGTGGAAGACATCTTTGGGCCATGTTCTGCTCCAATGTTTTCCATTGTTAAGGTGGAGGAAGCTCTCGATTTACAGGTCGACTTACGTTCCTACCCTAATCTACGGTCATCACCGAAAGAACAAGATCACAGATACAAGCGGCCGAAATGAGTTTCCTCCGCAGGGTGTCTGGGCTCTCCCATAGAGATAGGGTGAGAAGCTCAGTCATTCGGGAGGGACTCAGACTAGAGCCGCTGCTTCTCCATGTCAAGAGGAGCCAGTTGAGGTGGTTCGAGCATCTGGTTAGGATGCCTCCTGGACACCTCCCTGGTGAGGTGTTCCTGGTACGTCCCACTGGGAGGAGGCCCAGAGGAAGACCCAGGACACGCTGGAGGGACTATGTTTCTCAGCGGGCCTGGGAACGCATTTGGGATTCCCCCGGACGAGCTGGTCCAAGTGGCTGGGGAGAGGGACATCTGGGTCTCTCTGCTTAGGCTGCAGGCCTCGCGACCCGACCCAGGATAAGCAGAAGTAATGGATGGATGGATGGATGGATGGATGGATGGATGGATGGATGGATGGAAGGTGGAGGTATTCATGTGAACTTTGAGAGGTTATACCAAAGGCAAAAGGTTCATGCAGAAGTAGAAGTTTATTTAAATATTCATGGTAAATGAAATGTCACAGCAGCCACAAAGCACTTTAAGCTTGACCCACATTCACACAGTTGCTCTAACAAACTCACACATTCATACATAGATCAGTTGGCAACCTGAGGGTTAAGTGCCTTGCCCAGGGACACATCGACATCTATTAGGGAGAAGCTGGAATCAAACCCACAAATAAAAATCCAGTAATCATACCTAACATTTTATGGCTCAAAGTTTGTTATAAGACAGAATTGAATAAACTGATTTTTAAAGTACAGTTTTTAGTTACCAGAACAATGATGGAATATGAATTCTTTCATCAAACACAAATTATTTATATATGATGTAAAAACTACAATGAACTTTTTTATCAGTGGTTCTGCCTTCATTTATACTCATGCTTAAAAGGAACCACAGTGACAACTTGATGTGACTGTTTGGTTATGATGTTTTATTTTTAAATCCTGTCTGTAAAAATAAATCAGCTGTTTTGTAACAGAGTAATTTTTTTATTCAATAAACCCGTTGCTGCTACTCCAGAACCGTCCTCTTCCCGTCCGGTCAGAGTTGAACCGTCTGATTTACAGCCACATATTCTTCTGAGATTCATGGTCATATTTTCTCTGTCCTCCTTCTCACTTCCTGACCTGCAGACCTGCGCTGTGGACCTCAGATTTATAGTTGAGGAGAGGAGGACATCTTCAGTGTCCTTGTCCCTGAGACATCTTGTTCTTGTTGTGTCTTTGTTTGATGGAGGCTGACTGCTCCACGGTTTCTTTTCCTGTGCTGCCTTCGTCACATAGCCTAATTATTTCACTCAAATACCCCATTTACATTTTGCTCATTAATGTTTACCTTGTTTTTAAACTAGAACTGAATTTGATAAATTTTTTTGGACTTTAAAACAAGATAAATAACACCAGGTGAAAATATGAATATAAAGAGTATAAAGCAATAAAGTGAGAAACCTATCAATAAAAGTTTAAGCCAAGTTCAGCTGAAGAAATGGAGGCAATAAACAGACAAACGTGAAGGACAGAGACAGACAGAGTGGCTGAGGCTACCTGAAACCAAGGAAAAGCAGAAACCTGATCTTAATGAGAAAACTGAAAGATAAGCCTCTTTGACATGCAGCCTGCAAACTGGAGATGGTTCTGTCTATCACCTCAGGGCCCGGAGCGAATCATCAGTCATTCAGCCAGTAAATTACCATCAAAACCACACGTTCACCCCCATCCTGCTGCACAGCCACAGTAGGACCCGTTTCACCTACAGATTACAACTGGATGCTGACGAGTGTGCAACGTGAAAGGGTTCCTTCTTAGGAAACGGCCGGGTTTTCCCGCCCCCGGGCCATAATTTTCCCCTTCTACAAAAGGGAGAAACCCTCACCCCATCCCCAAAAGCCCCCAAAGCCCAAAAAATCAATGAAACCTTTTTTAAAGGGGCCGGGTAAAGCAAAATTTTACTAATTTTCTCCCATACAAAAAAAACCCAGCTGGAAACTGTAAACTCAAATTTTTTTAAATAAGGGGAGGGTGAGGGTTAATGAAATTCTTTTATTTAGTGCCCCAAAGTATTCCAAAATTTGCTCAAAATTTCTTTAACCTCTTCTCCCTCTGACCTTTTGTTTTTTTAGAAACCTAAAGGATTTTTTCTGTAAAACCATTAACCAAAAGTTAATTTTTTTAAAACACATCCTGGATGGTTGTGTCTGAGGAAGAGCAGATGGCTGTCCTCATAAATAACTTTAGTGAGATATAAACATTAATCGGTAAAGCATTATTAGAGAAACAGCTGAATGCCACTGAATGCAACACTTGAGCTCTCCTCTCAGCTAACATGTAGATTTAGCCCTGCTCCCAAATCTACCAGGAATCTGCGAGAAATCATTCCTTTTGAAACTGAAGCTCATGCATATTAGAAAACGTTGCCGACTGCCAGAGCTCTGAAGCATCTTCACTGTTTAAAAGGCACCATTAGCCTTCAACCCATGTACAAAGCCAGTGAAGGGGAAAATACCAGCAAAGTGTCAGATTTTTATCCAAAAACACACCGAGAGTTCAGCTGCAGGCAGAGAAGAGGTGGTGAAGGTCTGTGCCCAGCCTGGAGATGTTCTGCTCAGGCTTAATGCTGGCAGAGAGCCTTGAGAGGTGGAGCAGGAGGGTGGGGGAAGAAAAGGAGGAGGAGGAGGAGGAGGAGGAGGAGCAACAGGGGAGAGAAATGCCGCTCCGACCATCTGCCAGCCTCCAGACTCTGCCAACACAAACACTCAGAGAAATTTACACAAACTTGCATGAAACACTCTTTTCCTCAAAACATGAAGATCAGTTCAAATCTCAGCTTCATTATTTTACTGCTGAACTTTGACCCTCTGTAAAGGTAAACACTCCTCTCAGCGTTTTTCATGTATCTCTCTTCATATGTTCCTATTTCCCTGAGTTTCCTTGCTCTTTATTCAGGAACTCATATGGAGCAAAGATCTTCAGCCGTTTATTGCTTCTTAGTTTGCATCAGTGCTTCATCTTATTTTAGCATCATTGTTTTTCAAATGCTGGTAGGTGTTTCAAAGTTCTTTCTTCTTTAGCTTCCTGCATCTATGAGGGTAGACCACTTGACAGACTAGTTGTTGACAGAAAAAAATGGGATTTTAGCACCAACATGGTAAAAGACATTCTGTCCAGTTCCAGTCCAGTTTTAAAAGTTTCCTCCACCTGTCTGCAATGGGTCAGGTGCCTCCTCAGTGTGTCATCAAGATCCGCAGAGGCCTGAACCATTCATTTAAATCAGGTGTGATAAAGCAGGAAACATCTAAAGTAGGCAGGACATTGGTCCTCCAAGACTGAAAGCTCTTGGAGCAGATGATGAACATTTGTTGGTTTTTTTCCTATATATTACTATATATGACATTTTAGTTTTAGGAAGTAGATTTGGTAACTAATGACATGCTAGGTAGTTTTAGGACTGAAATTTCATGTTTTAAATAATAATAATACATTTTATTTAGAAGCAATAAAGTGAAACATTCTGATAGAAGAACAATACATTAGAGATAGAGAGAAATGTTCAAATGGATCAGTTAGAAACGCTGGACTAATCTAAAGAGATTTCAGACCAGTTTTGAGCAGAGAGAGGTGATGTTTCAGAGAGTCTCAGAGTTGAGGAGCAGAGTGACTGAAGGCCCTGCAGCCCACGGGCTAATGGGACAGAGAGGAGAAAAGTGGAGGCTGATCCGAGGGAGCGGGTGGAGAAGGAGACATGTAGAAGGTCAGATAAATATGAAGGGGCAAGATCATAAATGTCTTTAAAAGTGAGTAGACGCATGTTAAAGATGATGTGAGGTTTAACTGGGAGCAAGTGAAGCTGCAGCAGAACAGGAGTGATGTGGTTGCAAGAAGGGGTTTGGGTGATGAGACGAGCGGCCGAGGTCTGAATCTGTAGCCTGTGAAGGAACTTATTGGGGAAACCAGGGAGAAGAGAATGACAGTCGATCCATGATGTGACCACACTGCAAACAAGGATGGTAGCGGAATAGGGGGAGACGAAAGTGAAAATAGGCAGATCAAATGATATCATTGATGTGGGGCGTGAAGGAACGTGTGATGTTGAGGATGACGCCCAGACTCTGGGCCTGAGGGGAAGCACAGAGTTGTTAAATGGGAGAAAAAGGCAAGATCTGGAAATAGTGTTTTTAGAGTCCCTTTCTCATCCAGTTTGACCAAAGAGTGCAAGATATGATAAATATACAGTATCCATCCATCTATCCATCAGAGCTTTAAACTCATTCAGTGTCACCAGAGCTTTGTGTTGAGGATCAGTTTGTTAAACAAGACAGGTATGATGGGGAGATGCCTAAGATGGTTTTCTAATCAAATAAATTCAAATGACCGAGACGACGGGCTCACAGCGACATCCAGTTAACTTATCATAGAGGGAGCAGAGTTAGTAATGTATCTCTAATACACACCATAGAGCATTTACAGACAGTGAACAGATGCATTTATACAGTGCACATCACCATAGTCACTAAATAATTTTCACCGATTTCTGTTTCAGAATAAAAGAAAAGCAAGACTTGTTTATGTATTAAAATCCCAATAAAACTTTCAGTTTTGTTCAAATATACTGAAAAGTCAAGTGATCATTAATTAAAGATCCTACTTATTTAAAACTAGAAATAAACTCAATTTATTCACCATTTCTTGTTTTTCAGAAAGTGTTAATGTTGCAGATCTTGAAGTGGTGAAAACATTCACTATTAAGTATCATATCATACATTTAGTATATCAGCATGTATGACAAGATGCAAATACAAAGTTGTTCCTGTATTTAATCAAAGGCAGATTGCAGATACTGGAAGGCTTTAGTAGGAGTGGGTGCTGTGCAGCATATGACGCCATCATCTGCACAGAAATGAAAAACTGAATTTGGAAAATCCTGTCTGAGAATACTTATGTAACAGTGAATAACAAAGGACCCAGTACCGAACCTTGAGTGACACCCTTTAAAACCTGTAAAAATCTGAGAAAGAACATTCTGTCTGGACAGGGTGGGTTCTGCTGGTAAGATAATTTGCAAACCAACTAACTGCTTGCTGAGAAAACCCAATATCTGAAAGACATAATTAAAATATTATGGTCAACATTATAAAATGCCTTTGTATTTGTATAAAATACAATTGTTCGTCATATGTCATGATGTCATTGCTAACCATTAAGACACGTGTACTAGTTGCGCTGAGGTGTGAGACGGAGCAGACCAGCAAATTTCAGCCAAGGGTAGTTTCTTGTGTAGTGGTTTTGGTAGAAAGTAAACCAGGTAAGGCATCACATGCTGCAGATGTGTTTCATTCCTTGGAGTGGGAGGTCCACGCCACTCATCATAGGTTTACTGCTCTGTACTGATCAGCATCATTCATCAGCATGTGGTCCAAAGCCCACAGCATCCCAGCATCAAGGAGTCCAGCTTGGATTACTTCAACTCGGTGTCATGTTAGAGGCTACAGGATTAACTCTGTGAAACAAATAAAGCTTGCATTGATTCTGGGGCATGTGCTCAGTGTCAGCCTGTTACACCTCAGAACTGCAGATCAGGTATTGGGTTTCATCTTCCAGCGAAGAGCACCAGCGAATCTGTTGAAGCTGCTGCAGCTGCTGCTGTGTTGGGTGGTCCTGCGTTAATCAGTGCAGCTGACAACATGGAGGATTACTGACCTAATCAAGCTGATAGATGGTGGTTATTAATTAGACGGAGTTGAAACCACCATCAGGAGGATATTTTTTTAAACATGGAGAATTAAACCAAAGGGTGACTAGATATGTTTACTCATCAATCATTTCCACCCATTAATTAATTCCTGAAGCTCTTCAATGCATCTGACAGGTTTCTCCAGTCATTTATCATCCGTGTTTCTCCAGCCATCTAATCCCTCCTCCATCCGTTTATTTATCAGTCTGTCTATCAGTGTTTCTGCCAGTGGATGCAATAATCCATTAATCCATCATTCTCCCTTCAGATTCTACCCATCCATCCATTTTTTTCTTTTATTCATCTTATTCCAACATCTCTCCATCTGATGGTCTATCATCCATCTTCATCCACTCATCACTGTTTACTCTTTTCAGTTTATATCCATCATTTTAATGCATATTTCCATCCATCTCTTGATCCTGTTTTTCTGTCTTACATCATCAGCTGCATTTCTCATCCATCCATTATTGATTCATCCATTCATCACATTGACTGCACATCTTTTTTCTTTATTTTAGTCTATCCATCATCTGCCAATATTCAGTCACTATATTCGTGCTTTATGTGTTCATCTGTCAGTCTCACCATCCATTTATCCAATCAGCCAAACCCCTCAAGGAAGAATCAACCTTCATTCCACGCTTGGATCTACAGACCATCAGCTCCAACGTTCCCTCCTCTGATAACTGAGTGACCGATGCTGATGCTGCTGATGCTGCAATCTGGTAACACAGATCTCAACAGCAGAGTCCAAAATGTGATTAACAACAGTTAGATCAGAGCAATACAGCAATAATCTCAGACTGGGAGTACTGGTGCTTTATGCTGTGGGAAGATGTGTAGCTGGAGTGGATTTAAATTGATTTCCACTGATCCCGACTCCTGGAAAGATAGGAAAAAGCAGACCTCTGACCTGGATTACAACCTTCTCTCTGAACACATCATCTCCTAGACGTTAAGATCTGAAGCTGATTTAAATCACTTTTAACCCACAGGACATTTGTAATAATCTACTGGTTTTTTCAAAGCCTGTGGGATGTGTCTGGTAGGAACAACAAGCAGACATGATGCAGCAGCTGCAGCCGAGCTTAAAACCTGCGAATGATCAACAGTCCTGAGCAGCTCTGCAGACTCTGTAAAACACAGATAATCTGCATGGCCGGCTGGGTTTAAATGTTCTGTTTGCTAACAAAAATCCAGAACTGCTGTTATACTTTAACATTAACAGAAAAGATAAACTGGGAGACAACTGGGAATATTCATCCAGTGAGAAATGTTTCTCATCCTACGACCATGAAGCTCCACTGTGAGTTCCGGGTTGATCCAAAATGTCCTCCCTGCCTACCAGATCCTGGTTCCTGCAGTGGAAACTCAGCCTAAATGTGGCACATTAATAATAAGAACAAATGTTGTTAACTGAACTTTTTCTAAAGGATTCAGTGTGAGACGATGCTGCTGTAATAAAACCCAGTCAGGGTTTGTGGATCACCTTGTTCTGACCTTCGTTGGTCAAGGTATCATTAAAAGGTTCTGGACAACCTGAGAAGGTCATAAAAGCTTCACAGAAACTGTTTTATAGGATTTTAACACTATTTCCTTTAGTAATTCCATGTTTCAACAGAATAATAAATGCTGTGTTCAGTTCTTTAAAATATGCTAAAGTCCACCTGCGCTGGAACTGAGATCTATCTTCATACAAACCGAAACCCAGAACCTCTAAAAACATCAGTTAGCAGCAACAGGATGAAGGAGTAAAGCTTTGCTCCTCCTCAGATGTTCTTGCAGCTAAGAAGATAAGTGACAGAGGAGACCCGGACCATCCTTCTCCTCCATTTATCTCTCATCTTGTTAGGACTGGTGCAGCATCCTTCCCACTGAGCCGCGCTGACTGCCTCAGAACCTCTGTCTCATTACCCAGACATATGGGCCTCTGTGGTCCAAAAGTCCTCACCAGGCTGGACTGCTAACGTTGCTGATATGGTTTCTGTGTGCAGCCGTGGAGGTGAGTAAGCAGCACTGTGGGAGGAGGAGCTCTCCTAATTCCTTATCATGCATAAGATATTTGCACTTCAGTGCAAACAGGGACCGAGACGACAGAACCGCTTGGAGGGAAATGAGCCAGTGCATGCAGAAGATGTTGACCTCAGTAGCAGAAACTGGAGCAGAGCTCAGAACCATCCCAAAACCGGTGTGTGGCCTAAGAACCTTTTTAACTCAATCTCAGTAACTAGGAAAGAACCTGAACAGGCATATCTTACTGGATCATAAGCTTTTATGTACCAGTGCATACTGGCTCTGATTCTGACTGGCAGCAGTAGGGTGTTGGGTTGATGCTGTAAACCAGTCAGGTTCTCCTCTCTGGTGTGTTCCTGCTCAGCGTGTCTCGCGACATCAGGAATATCAGGTTGTTTTCCAGAACCGGTCTGAATGACAGCACCAAGCCTTGTGCATGGTGAATTCACACAACGTCAGCCTCCCTCTGTTGAACTCTGATCTATGTTTGAGTCATGGACAGCCCTGAAGGGAATTGAACTGCCATCCCAGTTTGTGTCACTGCAGAACCCAGTTTCAACTAAATGTCAGAGTTCAGAACACTGACACAGTTCCTTAAATCTTCAATATGCAACATTTTTCCTTTATTAAAGAGCTATAACATGCAGTCGATATATTAAACTGAGTCTGCATCTGACTTATGATGTCTATATAAACTGCCTTGTGTATTATTTATATTTAAGGTGTATTCATATCTATTTTCTGTGAATTTAAAATATTTCATCTCTGACTTTTTTGTTTTACTAATGAGAAATTCCTCAATAATGAAACTGAATTATTTTTATTTTATCATCTGAAATCAGATCTGGGTAAATATTTTTTATCTTAGTTTTATTATTTCTGATCTAATGTGAACGTTTTAATTTTCAGGTTATATTTGAGATTCTCTTCAAATGTCTTCCAATTGATTATAAATATAATTTTTCTTATTAGTTGATAATTATAATTATTTAAAGGGGACATATGCTACATCCATTTTTTAGCCCTTAAATACATGTTGTTGTGTACTAAGAGTCTGTAGGAGTGGAGAACAGTTGAATTTAGTCTCTCCAGGTGCTGCGTAGATATCTTTATATTCTGTTTGGTTTGTATATTTTTCAGTCCGTTCAGTTTTTTCTATCATCTGTTACATTTTTCCAACTTTTAGTCATAGCATTTACTGCAGAACAGCTAAATGTAGTCATGGACTTCCGGCTGATCAATTTCACGTATCCGCCCCTTTTATCACTCGCTGCAATTTTGTAGTCCAAGCTCCAGTGTGCCAATGCCGAAAGAGGATAAGTTCAGTTTGGTTGCTGGGTGTATTAACCCACACAATTCATGACACCGTCCCCAAGCATCAGAACCTCTTCAAAGTGTCTGGTTAAATGTTATTTTTCATGGAAATGTTCCCACATCAGTGGAGAAATTCCTGCTTCTCTCACTTCAAGGACTTCATCTGATTAGGGGTCAGTTCCTTCTGTCTATGGAAACGACAGAAGCAGCAAAGTAAGCTGCAAATAACGCTAACATGACAACAAACTTTATTTTAGACATGAATTTACTGTGTTGATATGACGTCCTTTGTTCTGATAGCAGTAGCATCGTGTCTTCTGCTCATCTTAGTGCTGTGTGCTGCTTTTAGCTCCTGGAGGACAGTATCGTACTGCATTAATTTAATATTATTATTACATAAACATTGTTTTTTGCTGTCTTGTCTTGTTTCTGCACTGCTTGATAATTATCAAATTACAAAAATGGCCGAACAGGTCGACATGGAACCCTCTTTGACCTGGAGGGTGGCGGTGTGTGAAGTTCCTCAGCAGCATTTAAAGAGACGGCACCAAAACGAGTTGCTCTCAGACGCACCTCAGAACAGGTAAAAGAGGAGCCTGTGGAGCCACAAGAACAAGGAGTTCAGAGCAAAGCATTGAGGTTCCACTTTAAATAGACCACAACTGGATGATTAAAGGGTGAAAAGGAAGGATTTACAAGCATTCATCATGTCCTCTTTTAAATCCATCGCTGGTTCCTGTGATTAAAGATTCTTTCCAGAACATTTCTAAAATACACCCAAATAAACATCAAAATGGGTCATAGACATTTGGCCTAGATTTGGTAGATCTTTGAGGTCTAGAAATTGTTTCAGATGTTTATCAGGAATGGAAACGTAGACCTGAATTAGAGCAGGCAGGATTGAACTCTCAACCTCTCTGTTCTCTGAGCCGTTGCTAAGGACAAAGACTTGAGATTAGTTCATTATTTTATTATAATTATCTAAAAATCATGGATTTGTGATAGTTCGGGGTTTTATTATTGTTGTAGAAACATGAATTTTGTGAATAGAAATGAAACTGTTGCCCATCAGAGATGATCTGTGTGTCCTGAACAAGTTTCTCACTGTGGTTCTGTGTGTACCGTTCTGGTCAGGACTGAACTTCATCTCTGATGATATCCAGGAGGCGCCTTGCTGTCGCAGCACAACCTGAACTGCTCCATGCATCACTTTAGATTAAAATCAGTGCAGTCTCAATAGTGAAATTTGTCATCGTATTTCCTGCACGCTGCTATGATTACAGCAGAAAAATTGATGAAATTAGTTTTTAATACTAAATCAAATCAAACTGCCTTTGAGTTTGTTTACAGACTCTTTGTGAAGCTTGTGAGTTTATAAGTTTAACCTTAGAGCGGTTTTAGAGGAGACAGTGTTGTTGTGTGACACATTTCTCATTTATATTATAATAAGTCATACTGGAGGTGTGTAGCTGTCCTCCACCCCTCCAAGACCCTGAGCTCAACCTTCTTTCACCAGCATCACTGATTCTGAAGATAAAACCAGCCCACTCACAGCTGGACCTTCGTTGCAGCCTGAGTTGTGGAGTGGAAAAGATTGATGGAAACAACAGAGCAAAATAAACTTCCTGCTGCAGCTTCAGTCATCCTGGGGTGGGTCGAGGGTGGCTACTCCCATCTGGCCTCACTGTCAATACTTGCACCAGGATTTCCTGTTGACATCATTTCCTGTGTGGCTTTTTATTTGTTTGGTCTCTTCCTAAAAGTTTTTAATTGTTGTGTATAACTAACAGCCTCTACTGCCTCCTGTTGATATGTTCTAGTAATTCATTGACATCTTCATGGTTTGGACTCCAGTAACACTCTCCCATGCATGGGTAGAACCTGCAAACACCCTGCAGAGAGACCCCCAGCTGGGATTCAAACCCAGGACCTTCGCACGTGGAGGAATGTGGTTAAAACTGAGTTTATGACACTATGTTTTATTTGAGGGTACATTATTTAGGCATCTTGCATCATAAATACATTTTATAGGATGTCTTGCTAAAAAACCTCTTAAAAAACTGTGAGAAAGGCTTTCAGAGATGTTTGATTCTAAGCTTTATTCTGTCCACTGACTCCAGGTGTTAAATGTGTGACTGAATCATATCAGCTGTGAGTTAATGGAGCTAACTGATGGCTGGATGTTACAAAATGAACACTGGTGCTGTTCTGGTGTCTGGAGGATGTAGATGTTGGACCGAACCCCCATGAGCTTTTAATCATCTGCAGATTGTGTTTGTCATCAGTACAAGTTCTTCTGATTCTGTGAAACCACAGTCCCACCTTTTATTTTGTAAGAAGATCACTGACTAGAACATCTCTCTGTCTGCAGGTTGCATCCATTCACCACTTCACATCCGTTCCTGATTGGCTCTTCTTAAGGCAGAAATACTAAACACCTCCTTCAGGTAAGATGACTTCTTCGCAGCTCTTGTCTCCCACTGACGACCTTGTATTCTGTGCATATTTGCTGCAGCACTGTTTAAACGCAGCTCTTGAGGAAACTTTCCAAGGTGTGGGATAAATCAGCCCACGCTGGCTGTGGGCAGCACAGATCTGCTCAGCTTTTCTCCTCAGCAATCATTTCATGAGCAGCAGTCAAACAGCTTCGGCTTCATGAGAACAATACGGTCTTCCAGAACTGAACTGGATCTTTAACAGGTCCAGCACACCCACACGTCCTTACACTGACATCCACCTGTTGTCTGTATAAAACAAACCCAGCTGAGGTCAGAGATGAACTTTGTGCTGCTTTTGCTCACAGACAACAATCAGAACCCAGGTCGGGTGTGGCATCCCTAAACGTGAGTATTGGCATCTCTGCAGTCGAGCAGATGTTTATTGGAGATGCTGATCTGCAGTTGGTGGGTGCTTCAGTGTGAGCATCCAGTCTGTTCTATATATGCATCAAATAAACAGTTCTCTCACACATTGCAGGTCACACAGAACTGTATAGAATTATAGAGAGGGATATTAATCATATGCAGGGTTTCAGTGAGCCTTTTAATGGTGTTGTCAGCCATATTATTTACAGGTAAACAGATTTAGATCTCTCTAAACTCTCTCCAATATCTAGATTTCTGCACCAATAAACATATCTGTTTGGCTCCTAAATATTTGTAGCTCTCTGCTGACCTCCCTGAGGAATAAAAAATAAATGCAAAATTTCTGGATAAACAGGAAATGTTGCCTTGTTGGCAAACAGTCCAACTGTTTATTGCTACCAGTCAGCACATTAGAAAGATGTCTCGTCAGTCGCTTATGTGCTGAAAAATGCTACTAATATTTGGTGAAGGTAGTTCAGAGCATGTAGGGTCAGGTGACGCTCCAGTGGTTTCCTGTTGTTGGGGACAAGATGAACAAATGAGCTGATATGAGCCTATGGACCTGTTGTCCAGACAAGTTTTGGCTCTTCCTTCACGTTCAGCACTATGTGCAGATTAACCCAGTATATCAGAGACATGCAGTGTGAGGATGTTCAAACAGCTGGAGGATGTTGGAGCCGATGTTAAGGATAAATGGCATGTTGTTCCTTTTAACTCCAGCTGCGGTGAACTGATGCAGGATGGGCTTAAAGTGGGAACTAACCTGCAGGATCTGAAGGATGAAGCTTCGCTGGAGCTGTTTTTTATACTCTGGTCACATCCAAGGTTCTTGATGAATGCTGGTCTGTGGGTGTCCTCCTACCTGCCTGTAGGCTTTGTGTCTTCTGTGGACCTGATGTGTGATGGTCCACTCCTGTAAATCAAGGACACAGCTGTCTGCCAGCTCAATACAAGCAGATCAAGAAAACTGGGGCTTCCTCCTAGTCATGAGGGCAGTTGATTTCAGCAGCAGCTTTGAAGCAGAACATCACTGTCGAGAGTGTTTGAGAGCAGAGAAGCCATAGAGTTGGAGGTAGTAATAATAATACAAAAATATATAATAATACAATTATAATAATATAAGTAATAATAATATATCTCAAAATGCTTCAAAACAACAGCAAAAACATTTTAAAACATTAAATTACTAAAAGCTCCATTTAAACCATGAAACATCAGTTATTAAACCTAGAAAAGCTGACAGCAACTGGCAGACTTACATCTAAATACAGCTCTAAACAACATCTGTATTTACCCCCGCCTCTGTAAAGACAGAGGGTGTGGAGGAGCTTCTCTCTGTGAAGTGATCTGAATTAATAGATATGACTAGCTTAACCCAAATAACCAAGAAGGGCCATAATAATTCAACACAACATGAATGTACTTCGTACAGACCCGTAAAGAAACAGAGGGAGAAAAATTATTAAATAATCAGTCTTGCTCAATACAATTCAGTTTTATTTAAATAGCACCAATTCACAACACATGTCGTCTCAAGGCACTTCACAAAAGTCTGGTACATACATTCCAATTAATCCTAACCATTGAACAGTGCAGTCAGATTCAGTTATTTATTCAAATTGGATAAAAAGTTTGTCTATCTAAGGAAACCCAGCAGATTGCATCCAGTCAGTGACTTGCAGCATTCACTCCTCCTGGATGAGCATGTAGAGACAGTGGACAGTCACTGGCGTTGATTTTGCAGCAATCCCTCATACTGAGCATGCATGTAGCGACAGTGGAGAGGAAAAACTCCCTTTTAACAGGAAGAAACCTCCAGCAGAACCAGAACCAGGCTCAGTGTGAGCGGCCATCTGCCACGACCGACTGGGGGTTAGAGAGAACAGAGCAGAGACACAAAGAGAACAAAGAAGCACTGATCCAGAAGTACTTTCTATAGGAAGGAAAATGTAAATGTTAACGGATGTAGCTCCTTTAGTGGCTTCATCTAGGAGAGAAAGAACAGATAAACTCTGAGCCATTTTTCAAAGTTAGAGTCTGAAGAGAGCACATATAATTAGTTACAGTAAAAGCTCAGTCAATAGCCATGTCTATGAGAGAGAAAGGGTTAAACACTGAAAGACAGGGCCATGTGGATCATCAATAGAGGGTGAGCATTAAGTTGTTGCCAGCAGAAGCTTGGACGATGCCCCTCTCCAGAAAGGTGTCACAGGTAGACACAGAGCCAGGCCAGGTGTAGCTTCTATGAAGAGAAAAGAGAGTGAACAAAGTTAAAAGCTGAAATAACAGCAAATAATGCAAAATTGGAGAGTAGTGTGAGAATGTATCAAAGAGGGTGAAAGTGGTCATTATGTTCTCCAGCAGCCTAAGCCAATAGTAGCATTACTACAGAGATAGTTTCAGTTCCGTTTATTTATTTATATAGCACTTATTTACAACAATGTCGTCTCAAGGCACCCCACAAAGGGTCCGGAATGGTGCGGGGCCGCCGGGGAGGCCAGACCAAACCACCGAGTGCCAGAGCCCGGCCACCCCAGAACGGGCCACATGTAGGGGCACTAAGTAAAATTAAAAACTGATAAAGTTTATCCATCTAGAGCCCACTGATGGTCATTGTTATACTAAAAACCACAACAATTGGGATACCTCTCTCTGTCAGATTGATTATAACTATTGGAAAAGAGAGGGGGTCATACAGGTAGCAGAAATGGAGGGTGTGTTTGCACCTCAACCATAACTGAGCCGGTTTAGGCTAAACCTGACTCCCCTTTACTCCATCCAACAGGGAGGGAGGAAGGCGGAGGTAAAAATAAGAAAGATAGCTCAGGATAACCTAAGCCACTCTAACTATAAGCTTTATCAAAAAGTAAAGTTTTAAGCTTAGCCTTACAGGGAGGACAGGATATGTTTTATTATTTGTCCTTTTGGCTATTCATGTTCAGTGTTGTTGGTTAAATAACATGGAACAACATTCTAGGAGCCAGTTAGCACCTGCCTTTCAAGCGTGCTAAATATAGATGGAGAAACTGAACCCGCAAACCGTTTCAGGTTTGATAAATTGCATTGCATATCCTCCTCCCATATATTTGCACGTCTGGGTCATTATCATATGTTTTGCATATTAATATAGTCAAGATGCTAAAAAGTTTGCACGTATTTTTATACATGCAGACCTATTAAAGATCAGGGCCTTAGTGAACAATTTTGTGTTTCTTTTTGGGTTTGTAACTCAAATGTCAGCAGAAGTTCTGATTCTGCTCCTCAGGAGGAAGCAGTGCATTTAGTCAGTGTTTCCAAATGTGCAGTCAGCTGCACATCTGAATTAGGCTTTCAGCAGAGTTAAAGAAAGATCCTGGAGTAGCCTCCCTGTGTGAGATGTTCTTGACAAACAGCACCAGCGTGGTTTCTTGAAGTCTAGGCCTGAAGCAACACTGGCCAATGTTAACGTTGGCCAGTTGGCAATAAGTGTAAGAGAGCCAGATCAGGCGGTCGCATTTCTTCATCTTGATGCATCTGGTTGGTCATGTAAGAAGCTAAGGTGTGTATGTAGACATTTTTATTTTCACACCGGGTAAAAACAAGCCTTAAAGTAAATGTGTCTTATATTGCAGCAGCGTAATGTCACACTTCCTGTTTAATTTGATTTCATTTTGACACATTTGGCCCAAGAAAGGATCAATTAAAAGGAAAATTTTGTTTCTGAAGCCGTCCTCCAGGAAATATTCAAATGTTTCCACCGCATTGGCCTTATGTTCTAACTGAAAAGGTTTCATTGGGATATTTTTAGAAGAATGGTTCCAGAGGGAACAGTCTTGAGTTTGCATGTGGATATACAGCAATAAACCCGCCACAAACCTAACCCTTCACCTTAGCTACATGAGATGGAGCAACAAGAGTACAGCTTCCTGTCCTTCTCTCAATTTTGTGTGTTTATGCAGTGTTACAGCACCACGCACAGGCCTGGCATAGCTACTGCAGGGTTTCAGGTCTTTTGAGGTCTTTGTGTTAGTTGTCCGACAGGAAATGGGATAGAGTGGAAGGCATGCAGCAAACGTCAACGGGCCAGAACTGGAACCCGTGACAGCTGCTTTGAGGACTGCAGCCTGGGTCTCACACTCTACCCCTGCACCACTGCTGCACCCCCACCGCACCACTGTCGCACCTCTGCAGCGCCACCGCACCCCCCAGGGTTTTGGGTCATTTTCTGTGTTTTGTGTGGATGAAGACATTGGTGGAAAAATAATACCATTTATACAAAAAACTTTCCAGACATGAATAATGCAAAGATGTGATCTGTCCGTTCAAACTTCATGGATATGCTGTGTCTGCTGTGCATTTCTGATGTGCGGTGTCTGCTGTGCATGTTCATAAGCAAACAATGATGGCACAATTTAAATCCACTAAAGAAAATTTAAACATAATCTCTGCATTATGTGCCATAAAATGGAAGCCAGTTTACAGATTAATCAGACGATGTAAAATCCTGGGTTAGTTTAAAAGCTGCTAACAGCCCAGAAAAAAGTTGTTTCTAGTGATTTTATTCGCTGAGCTCATGTGTTTGGAAAAGTTTCAGAGTTTAACTTTGGAGAAAAAGCCTTTTATTCTCCTATATTCAGTTTTTTTTTTCATTTTGTCATTTTAGCCTCTCAGACTGAGAGCACCAACAGGTTCCCTCCAGGAATAAATCCTTTTGTCTCAGTTCTCTGTCTGGGACACATATTTGGTCGTTAGCTCCTCATCACTTTGAATTTATTCTCATCTTCTCCTCAACTTCATGTAGCCCATTAAAGAGGCATCTGTGCTTTGAGGCTTTTCATGGTTCTGGTTGCAGATAAGGAACAATAGTGATGAGCAGGAGTTGCTGAACAAAAGCCTCTCAGTCTGTGACAGAGTTTAGCTTGCTGCTAACAGGAACCGGCGCTCAAAGACCCAAAGCTCAGAGGAGAAACCACAGGGGATGGATAAATGAAAGAAACAGAGAGGAGTGGGAGGAGAATAAAGGAGGATTTAATAAACGCAGTAGAGACAATAAATTTGTGGAGACTCATAGAGCTCGTATTCTTTATTCTGATTTCAGTGCTCTTAGATGAACAATAAAACAGTGAGACTATTCATTATAGAGACAGGTTTGCTCAAAGACTCCTCTGTCTACATAAAGATATGAGGGAACACTGGTTATTTGCACATCAGTCAACATCTTCTCACTGCTTCAACGCTGACATTACAGACTGACTTTATACCAGCAATCAAACATGATTGTAAAAATGCAGAGTAATCATTAAATGTGGAGTTTAAAAGACAGGAGAAAAAGATAATTTTATGTTCATTGCCATTCATCTACTTCCTGCTATTTGAGGTGGAAACTGGTTATGTTTCAGGAGCTGTGGAAATATTCTGTAGTTGGGTCTAGGCTGAGTCTGAATCTTTGGTTTCCAGGAGATAATGTTTCCTTATTGTGGATGAGGGTTGCTTGTATGGATGTCTGTGCTGCATGTTTGCTGGTTCGGAGGAAACCTAGAACCTGACTGGAATAAAGTTTGAAGGAAGTGAAAGTACCTGAAAATAGATGGGAACGTCAAGCAGAAATACTATTTAAAAATCAGTTTAATTCTGTGCAGCGCTGGCTAGAGAGGGGTTTCCTCTCATTATCACACTGGCTGCAGAGCTCTGCAACAATTTTTATACTTGAATGTATTGTGGGGGGATTTTATGTGACGGACCAACACAAAGTGATGCATCACCGTGAAGTTGGAAGAAAATCATCCATGCTTTTCAAAATGTTTTACAATTAAAAATCTGATCAGTGTGGTGTGCATCTCTATTGAGCTCCCCATTTCTGCAGAACCATCTTTGGCTGCAGGTCAAGCTGCAGGTCTTTTGGGATTTGTCTGGACCAGCTTAAAATATCTACAGACTGAAGGTTCTGTCTGCTATTCTTTGTAAGAAAATCTTAAGTTCAGTCAGACAGGTTGAAGAACAACTGAGAACATCAGTTTTCAAGTCTTGCCACAGATTCTCAGATGAATTTAAGTCTGGACTTTGAGTAGGCCATTCCGTCACATGAAAATGCTTTGATATAAAACATCCAATGGATCTCTGGCTGGATGTTCAAGGTGGTTGTCCTGCTGGAAGGTGAACCCCTACCCCAGTCTAGGGGCTTCCTCAGCGTCGAACAGGTTTTCTTCAAGGATTGTTCTGGATTTAGCTCCTTTCATCTTCCCTGCTGAAGAAAGCACATTGTGTTTCATCATAGGGATGCTGTGTGGTGGTAATTTTCCTCCACTTATGAGGTTTTGCATGTAGATCAAGTTCAGTTGTGGACTTCTTTCTTTTCACCACTGTTCCATAAAGACCAGATTTGTGGAGTGCACAACTAATAGTTGACTATTGAACAGATCATTTCACCTGAGCTGTGGATCTTGGTAGCTCCTCCAGAATCACCATAGCCCTGCTTCTGTCTGTGGTTTAATGGGACAATATGTGTTACAGGTAAAGGGGTGTGAATTCTTTTGCAAAGCTCTCTACATGTATGTTGTGTGAACATGTATGAATACATCCATGTGCTAATCCTGTGTGGTTCTCAGTGATTTGTGATTTTTGTCACATTAAGATGCAAACATTTAGTTTGTTGTCATCAAACTGATGTTTTACGTGTTGGGGTCATAAAACATTGAAACATTTCTATCTATCTATTTATTCTTTGATCCATTTTTCCGCCCAGTCGGGTAATTCAATTATCTTTGCTCTGACCCGGCTCCCAGCAGACTACAGGTCTGCTGGGCTTGGCTCTGAACTGACTCAAGGTCTGCAGCACTGTGTCTTCAAAGTGAATCACTTATAAAGATGCACTTTGAAATTCCTGCAGGCTCTGAGGCAAAGCTCCTCAGCAGATCTGATCCAAGTGCAGAAACTTCACATCACATCAGAACCTTTTCTCTGGACATGTGGTATCCATGGTAATGATAGGCCATTGATATTCATAAAGGAGAGTATATTTCAGTGAAATTAAAGATTCAAACTTCAACATAAAGAGAGTTTCCGTTCATCATTCTGATCAGGAAACACTGCTGCACTTTTATAGCAAAAAAGGAAAAAAGGAAACAGGATTTAAGATTTGAGAAAGGTTTTTCACAGAAATAAAGAATCTGTTTTTGCTTTTCTGTTTCTGTCTTTACCAGAGTGATATCTAGGAGATAAATAGCTCACGGGACGCTTAGAACAGCTTTGTTGTGGTTAAACTGTGCAGCTAAACTCCTTAACAATCACTGATGGCTCAGATAGGAGCTCCTGGGTGTCAGTGGTTGGAGGAATCAGCAGCAGAACTCTCCGGCCTGACAGAAAGTCCAGTGGAACCGCTGTATGTGAATTTATCTTGTCCTCAGCTACAAACAGACTGCCATGGTTTGGGTGTGGGGTCACCCCTACCAAGATGGCGGCTACATTAATGCGTTGTTTCAATGAAGGCAACATCTATGTGTTTAAATCTGTGCTCATAAACTAGCAGTGTTAGATGCTAGCAGATGTTAGCAGCTAAAAGCAATGAAAACTGAAATCCATGAGTCACACAAAGCTTTGCTGCTGATTGTGTGACTGTTTCTGGGTCAGGTTAGCTTCAGCTGGACCACAGGAGGTGGAGGAAGTTGCTCAGTAGCTTCAGCTTGATCAGATTCAGACACTGGACTCAGGTTTTTCAGCAGTGATGAACCAACATCTCGGCTTTTCCAGGAGCTTCTCTGTCTTCACAGAACAAAGTTTGTTCATCCAGGAGAATTTCAGAACCAAGCTGGAGCTGTGAAGCTTTCAGTTCATGCTGTGTGTTTGTGATGGAACATCACTCTGTGCAGTTTAGCTTTAAGCTGGTCTCCAGTCCCTTAAAGTTGTGCTTGATTTTCAGCAGCAACTTGTCACGTTTTGGTGCTGCACATCTAGAGCAGGAGTGGTTGAGTGGAGCTACTCGGAAAAAGACACCTTGATCTTCATTCTCCCCTAGAGCTCATGTGGCGCTTACATTCTGCTGCAGCATAATAAAATCATCCTGACTGAAGGATGTATTTAAAGTATCTGTTGTCACCACACCTGCTGCAGACTTTATAATTTTATGAAGCAGAGAAATGTGAGGCTGTGTTTTATGCTTGAAAAGAATGGAACAAACCACACTAAGATTTCATGTCACAAGTGATAAGAGAAAATACTTAATTTTTTTCAAATCGTTTTGTTTGAAGTCTGACCCATTCCCGGACCAGCCCGACCCAGCCCAGATTTCTCTAAGACCCCTGGGATATTTCCACTCCTTCACATGAACGTAGGGATACAGGCGAAGGCCTGAAGTCAGTCCTGATTTTTATCAGAGTGGTAAAAGTCA
Organism: Crenichthys baileyi; assembly: GCA_036173005.1. Taxonomy (NCBI): domain Eukaryota; kingdom Metazoa; phylum Chordata; class Actinopteri; order Cyprinodontiformes; family Goodeidae; genus Crenichthys; species Crenichthys baileyi. The sequence goes on along the minus strand of JAHHUM010002028.1, from coordinate 164,557 downwards.
GATTCAAACCCAAAGACTTCTTCTGGACCTGTTTCTCATATTTCTGCTCTGAATCCAGACCAAACCTTCAGTACCGTTCAGTTAAACACTGCGTCCAGCCGGCAAACTCTTCAGCACAGTAGCTCCTTCTCTTCTTCAGTTTCAATCTGGGCTTCAGGCTCATTGAAGTTGTCCAAAGCAGCACAGTAATAGCAGCTCTGTTCTTTCATCGCTGTCTGTTTTCCTGTTTCTGTTTTACAGAACAGAACACCCTTTCTGGGTTCAGTTCAGTTCTGGATGGCTTTAAATGTGCCCAAGAATGACTTAAGCTGTTTACAGGATGCAGTCAGATTTTAAACTTTCCAGCTCAAAGAAAACATGGAGGAACATCTCAGGTTGTTGTTTTATTGTTCCTGTTTGCTGTTGAGAACCAGGTTTTATTTTCAATTCAATTCAATTCAGTTTTATTTATATAGCGCCAATTCACAACACATGTCGTCTCAAGGCACTTCACAAAAGTCAGGTACATACATTCCAGTTAATCCAAATCATTGAACAGTGCAGTCACATTCAGTTATTTATTCAAATTGGATAAAAAATTTTTCTATCTAAGGAAACCCAGCAGATTGCATCCAGTCAGTGACTTGCAGCATTCACTCCTCCCGGATGAGCACGACCCTGTTTCACTCCTCCCTCATACTGAGCATGAATGTAGCGACAGTGGAGAGGAAAAACTCCCTTTTAACAGGAAGAAACCTCCAGCAGAACCAGGCTCAGTGTGAGCGGCCATCTGCCACGACCGACTGGGGGTTAGAGAGAACAGAGCAGAGACACAAAGAGAACAAAGAAGCACTGATCCAGGAGTACTTTCTATGGGAAGGAAAAGTAAATGTTAATGGATGTAGCTCCTTTAGTCGTTTAATCTAGAAAGAAAGAACAGATAAACTCTGAGCCAGTTTTCAAGGTTAGAGTCTGAAGAGAGCACATAGAGTTAGTCACAATAAAAGCTCAGCCAGTAGCTATGTCTAGGAGAGAGAAAGGGTTAAACACTGAAAGACAGGGCCATGTGGATCATCGGTAGAGGGTGAGCATTAAGTTGTTGCCAGCAGAAGCTCGGACGATTCCCCTCTCCAGAAAGGTGTCACAGGTAGACACAAAGTCAGGCCAGGTGTAGCTTTTAGGAAGAGAAAAGAGAGAACAAAGTTAAAACCTGAAATAACAGCAAATACTGCAAAATTGGAGAGTAGTGTAAGAATGTAGCGAAGAGGGTGAAAGTGGTCATTATGTCCTCTAGCAGCCTAAGCCTATAGTAGCATAACTACACAGATAGTTTCAGTTCAGATTATTTAGTTAGACGCCGCTTATTTACAACAATGTCGTCTCAAGGCACTCCACAAAGGGTCCCACTGATGGTCATTGTTATACTAAAAACCACAAGGATTGGGATACCTCTCTCTGTCAGACTGATTATAACCAGCTCAACAGAGCTATGACTCTGTGTAAATTTAGCAACTGTACTAAAGAGAAACCTAGGATTATTCTTGTTCTCTTCTATTAATGATGAGAAATAAGCTGTTCTGGCTTGGCGAAGTGTCTTTTTATACAACAGTAGGCTATTTTTCCAGATTAAGTAGGAATCCTCTAGGTGTGTAGGGCGCCATTTTCTCTCCAATTTTCTAACTTTGTGCTTTAAAGTATGCAGATCTAAATTAAACCAGGGAGTCAGCCTCCTATGAATGATTACCTTCTTTTTCAAGGGGGCTGCATTGTCTAATGCACCACGCAATGATGAAGTAACACTATGAACAAGAGAATCAATTTGTGAAGGGGAAGAAACAAAATTATTGCCCTCCACTGTGTTTTTCTGTGATAATGAGGAGATTAAAAGTGGAACAGATTATTTAAAGGTTGTTACAGCATCATCTGATAATGATTTACTATGATGAAATTTTCTTTCAGGTGTGGAGTACTCGGTTAAATTAAACTCAAAGATTATTAAAAAATGATCAGACAGCACAGGGTTATGAGAAAATATTGTTATGTCTTTACACTCAATGCCATATGTCAGCACAAGGTCCAGAGAATGAAGACAAAGGTGGGTCGGTTTGTTAATGTTTTGAGTAAAGCCAATTGAGTCTAAGATACCATTAAAAGCTATATTTAAGCTATCACTTTCAGTGTCAACATGAATGTTAAAATCCCCCACTATAATAACTTTATCTGTATTTAACACTAAATCAGATAAAAGGTCAGAAAACTGATCTAAAAATTGAGAGTAAGGGCCTGGTGGACGGTACAAAACAACAAACAGAAGTGGTTTGAGTGCTTTGCAATTTGGATGAGGAAAACTAAGGATTAAATATTCAAAAGAGTTGTAGCTATTGATTGGTCTGGGACTAATCAATAAATCGGACTGAAAGATGGTTGCTACTCCTCCTCCTCACCCAGTATTTCGAGGAATGTGAAAATTTAAATAATTAGTAGGAGTTGACTCATTTATAGTAACATAATCCTCTTGCTGCAGCCAGGTTTCTGTGAGGCAAAATAAATCAATCTGATTGTCACAAATCAGGTCACTCACTAGCAAAGTCTTTGAAGAGAGAGATCTTATGTTCAGTAAACCACATTTAATTGTTTTATTTTTCTTTTTAGTCTGAGTTGTGTTTATTTTTATGAGATTTCCCTGATTTCCTCCTTTTAGATTATTTTTTAATCTATTCAATTTTGGCCGTGGGCGAGACACTATCTTAATAGGGTAATGGGTGGGTAGCAGTACAGAAGCTGCAGAGAGGAGCGTTAAACTACGACCCTGTTTCCTGGTCTGAACCCTGGGTTGTCAGAGTTTTGGAGAACTAATAAATTCAGCCAGATTCCTAGAAAGAAGAGCTACTCCATCCAAAGTGGGATGGATGCCGTCTCTCCGGATAAGACCAGGTTTTCCCCAAAATGTTAGCCAATTATCAATGTAGCCCACATTGTTTTCTGGACACCACCTAGACAGCCAGCGGTTGAATGACAGCATGCGGCTAAACATGTCGTCACTGGTTAAATCGGGGAGGGGACCAGAGAAAATTATGGAGTCCGACATTGTTTTGGCGAACTTACACCCCGAAGCAACACCAACTTTAGTGACCTCCGATTGACGTAACCAGGTGTCATTACCGCCAGCATCAATAACAGTCTTACTGTATTTACACTTATCCTTAGCCAGCATTTTCAGGTATGATTTGATGTCGCCCGTTCTGGCCCCTGGCAGACATTTGACTATGGTCGCTGGTGTCTCTAGTGCCACGTTTCTGACTATGGAGCTGCCAATTACCAGAGCTGGCTTCTCAGCGGGTGTGTCGCTGAGCGGGGAAATTCTGTTAGAAACACAGACGGGTTGGTGGTGACCTGTGGGCTGGGATCTAGGACTATGCTTTCTACGTACCGTCACCCAGCCGGCCTGAGATCCCGGCAGCGCGGGCTCTGCTGGAGGACTGCTACGGGGAGCTACCCTCGGTGGCTCCACGCTGGCTAAGGGGCCTCGGCTCTCTGCCGGGGCCTTCAAATCCGACACCCTCGCCTCCAAAAGCCTCCAAAGCTACAAAAATGCTACATTTATTACACGTACCATTATCACTAAAGGCGGCAGAGGAGTAACTGAACATCTGACAGAGAGAGCAGGAGAGAGGAGACTCAGAGAGAGAAACAGCAGAACGGGTAGCCATGGTGGAGCTAAAGCTAACGCTAAGCTAGCGACCCCTTACCACTACTAGAAAAACCGTGTAAGACACGGAGAGTCCCAGAACTGTTAAATACAGCAAAAGAAAGCATGTGTTTTAACGTGCTTATGTATTATAACAAGTAAGAGGTATCAAGAGAGAAATCCGATCAAACGAAAGAGCCTTCACACACCAAACAATCCACCAAGTGCAATAGCGAAAACAGGAAGTGACGTTACCCAGAGCCCCTCCTTCAGCCTTCAGCTTGCCCTCCCGAGGGGATACTACCGAGGGGAAGTATATCCCCTCGGTGGGCTTTCCTTCCTCTTCACAGTGATGTTCTGACCCTTAAAATTCCAATAAGATGCAGTGGAATCAGAACATCTCTGTTTCGGTTGGTCAGAGTTTTACCATGAATTTAAAGAAAATCTCTCACACTGAATGTTAGACCCTCAGTCACTGATGTTACCAAAGCTGGGGTTGGGGTTCCACTAGGGGTCACCGATTAGCACATATGGGGTCCGCCCCAAAAATGACAGAGATATTATGTTGATGCTAAATGTTAGAAGAGATCACGGTGCTTATGGAAAGTTGAAAGCAACCTGCTGGATGGTGATGCTGTCCATGTTGCCTGCTTTCACTGATGTTGTGATGCTTGAAAACCCAACCACCAGTTTCACCATTATGTTCTGGCTCAGAACCACTGCATCATCAAACTCTGACAAGAGTCATATACTGCCTACTAGAAACAGCATCTTCTGGGTTTGGTCTCACTGCTGGATGCTGCAGCGGCTGCGTGTAACGTACAGATGTTCTGCTTCTAGATGATCCAGCTCCTTCTGTGCAAGGGGACAGATTTATTATTTTATTTTTCTCACTCGCAGGGGTGGAATATTTCTTATGCAATAATTCACTTTGACTTGAACATATCGTTTCTTGGTTCTTTATCAGGTTCTTAACATGGTTCTTTATTTGGTTCCATATTAGGTTCTTTATTTATTTCTATATCAGGTTCTATATTGGTTCATTATTTGGTTCTATATTTGGTTCTTTATTTGTGTTGTGCCCCAGCCATGGGATGAAATGTGAACTGAACACAATGAGACTGCTAAAGACTCTGAAATTCTAAATTCACCCATTAACCTCCTTTTAGTCCAGCCCAGGAAGGAGGAGTCACAGCTGGACTCCCGGTGATGACTCCTGGTGGGTGGAGAACTAAACAGCTCTCCAGCCACGCCTCGTCCTCATTTTCCCTCAGCAAATCTCCCACCACTGCCAGTAGAAAATGATGATTTACAAAGGGTGCAGTGCACCATTGTGTCATCCTGGTCTGGCCGACAAGGACGTAGAAATGGAAATGCTGCTTGTAATGTCTCAGAAAAATGACACTTCCTCTTCTTTCAAAGAGCCATCAAGTCGTAAAGTATTATCTGTCTTCTTTCCTTTCTTCCTCTATCTTCCCAGCACTCTTCTGCTCTTTACGCTTCCCTCCATCAGTCCATTTTTCTCCTCTCCCTTTATAAGTCAAGACACACCAATAATTTGCCCTAATTAATTTTAAACTTTTTGACCCCGTTAACAGATTCCAAAGACACATTGAACTGTCATATCATTGCATCATTTTATTGGTTCCCTTGTTCATTTATTGGTATATAGTTCATTAGTTCACTTTATTCCTTCATTTTGCTCTGTAGTTTTAGTTGAATTATTATAGCCTAGTAAAGAGTTTTTGACTCAAACATGTTTAACTTGCAGTTGAATTGTCTCTGTAAATAAATTCTTGTATTTTCGGGAGAAGTTGTGAATTTATTCCAAATGTGTGCAGAGTTTTGCTGTTCAGTAAAGTCAGTGCTCAAATCACTCTTTCATCTATTGTCCTAATACCACCGCCATATTGTGCTGGTATTCCCAGGACAATACTTGACAGACCTAAAGTTGTTTGGTTAAATACTAAATGATCATACTGCACAACAGTTTGGTTCTCTATTTGGTTCTTTGTTAAGTTCTTTATTTGATTATTTATTTGGTTATTTATTATTTGGTTCTGTTCCCAGCGTCCTGTCGTTGATGATAAGCAGGAGGTGAGGGAAACCTGGAGGTTGTGGTGGTTTGGTCATGAATGATGCATGTTTGCTATGTTTGTAAATCCATCAGAACAAGGTGTCCCGCCTCTGGGCTTCCTCCAAGGTTAACTGGGAACTTTTCCTCCCAGTCAGCAGAACCACTCTCACTCAGTGAGTCAGACGCTGGCTGCTGGAGGCCAGAAACAGCACCTAGACTGATGCATCCAGCTGAACTGTCCACATTTCCACAGCTCACTGAGCACTGCCTCTATTTATATTTCTTCCACTTCTCAATTATTTCTGCTGTTTAATCCTCTTTTGTTACAGCTGCACTCTGTGCTTAAACAAAGATGTTTGGAGAACGCCTTAAAGCCCCAGCCCCAGTTTGATGTGTCAGTGAGACCTCTGTAAACTCTGTTGTTTCTCAATCATGACACAAAAAAAGGCCTTTGCTTTAATAATAACGGCAAACTGAAGAATAGATTAAAATGAATCTGTGCAAATAAAACCAACAAATATACATTTCAATCCTGTGGAGACTCACAATAAGAAACACAAAATGCGATTAGAGAAGTTACACAATGGATGTTTCTTTGTTTGGCGCTCAGACCCCAGAGGAAGACATGAATGCTGTTAATGCATGAACTGATGTACGTCTTATGATTAGAATTAGAATTGTCTTCCCCCCGGATCTGGTACTGGTGATGGTGAGGAGGCCTGATGGTAATGGAACTGAGAATCTGATGGAGGTGATGGGGTGGAGGAGGGTCGAGGCTCAACTGACAGCTGGGAGATCCATGAATGGGAGACTTTAAATGTGGAGCCTTGAAGGATCATTGGCTGAGGATTATTGCAGACTTGAAGCTGATTGGTTGGCGTGGAGACGTACGGAGAAGCCATTGAAATTTCGTCTTTACTCCATTTCTGACAGTTATTTATCCCACTGAGTCTTTTTTTATGAGGTGCACCATGGTGCAATAGAACAAAAAGTTTGAATATTTCGAGGTGAAAAGTGTCCTGTGTTTTTATCTAAGAGACTGAGTTCAGCAACCAGTAACAAATGAAGAGACTGACTCGTATCTGTCTGTGACTCTGAGCTTTTTGTGACTGGGATCTGTCTGTGACTCGGACCTCCCTTTGAAGAAGGTCTTCATCAGTGAAAATACATTTCTTCCTAAAAGAAATCTGCTGAACAGTTACATAAATAACCCGATAAACTAATATGCTCTCAGGCAGCGGATTGTTGTGGTTGTTGTTCTGTAAGACCCGTCCGTCCGTCCGTCCATCCGTCCATCCGTCAGTCTTTTAAATCTGCTTTTTGTAATCAGTAAAATCATAACGCTGTTTGTGAACAAAAAATCTGGTTCTTTTGAGCTGAATGTTCTGTTTGTTTTAGTTCTACAAAAATACTTAAAATTCTTGTGTTTTTGTTTAATTCTGCCATATATTTCCTTTTTGTTAATATATGCCAATCCGCTCCTTTTCTTTTCATTTACTCACTAAAAATCATTTGTCAGAAACGGATCCTCTGCTGCCGCTCCACCATCAGTCCTTTAGTCTCTGATTAAAACTCAGCTCTGCTTCAGTGTTCAATCAGAAACACGTTTTAAATGTCTCTGCTGTGTAATTCCACCTCTTTGATGTTCAAGGCTCATCACAGACTTCTCTCTTCCTGGTAAATTCTGAGCCCACCCTCCTTAAACCCAGCAAACAGCAGAACCGAGTCCATGTTCACTGCATTCATCAGATTAAATTGACTCTTGTGTTTGCACAGGATTTAGTTAAATTCTGTTTTAATCACAGTAGAGTCCTGCTGTTCTTTGGCTGTGTGTAAATATGATCGTTCAGCAAGTTAATTAGCTGCATATGGATCCCTGAAGACCCAGGTTCTGTTGAAGGAAGCTCATTAATCAAACACACATGAACATCCTCTCCAGCATGTTTTCAGACAGTCCAGGGATGAAATGTGGTGCTGAGAGAATCTATGGGAATCTAATCAAAAAATGTATTAAATATAAAACGGCTCCTGCAACATTCAAAAATGTTTGTGTCTGACCTTTTGACTTTAGGCCCTTCTGCCAGTTTTCTCTTCTCCAGCTGCTTCTGTCCAGGTTGTTCAGGATTTCCTCATTTTTTCACGTCTTTACAACAAATCAGAAATCAGCAGAGAAGGAGGATGTTCAGTCATCACAGATAAATAAAACCAATACAGATATGACACGGACAGCTGAACAATCTGGCGTGAAATATATAACAGCATGAATTATTTGAGGACAACAAACGTCATCAGTCATGTTCCAACAGACAGATCGTCTCTGCAGGACAAAGACTGGTCATGCACCAGTCCTTCCAGTTCCCACCATAAGACATCTGGACTGGTTTCTGCTCATGTCACTGGGCTTATCTCTGGGTTTGAACACTTAGTGAATAGATGCACCACCATCTTGAAAAATAGCTTCATCATCAGGAAGAACCTGTTTCAGCCTCAGATCATCACTGTCTGTGGAAATGTGCGTCACATGTTCCATCTTCTCCTCGGCCACTGGTTCACCCTTAATCCCATCCAGTCCTCTGCAATACTTCTCTTCAGACCACTAGAGCCTTGTTTCCTTCTGTTTTGGTGTTAGATCTTTGGTGTCCCTCAGTTTGTGCTACACCTGGTCCTTTAAACACAAAAACTACTTTTAAAATATTGGCTTCCCCGTGACCCACTATGGAATAAGCGGTAGAAAATGACTGACTGACTGACATTGACAAAATCAGTACCTCAGTACCTCAGATGTCCAGGAAACCAGGATTATTGATGGTTCTTGTTCTAGTTCGCTGATTTCTGCTCCTGGTTCTTGTGTTGTGGAGTTTCTGTTTTCAGGCAGCTTGCTTTCAGTTTGTTGTCCACCTGGATGATCCCACCTGAACGTTATTGTTTCACATGCAGCTCTGTTATACTCAAGGTGTTGGTCCACCAAAAAAACTCGTTCTTGAACCGGTTTGGTTCAGGTATCGTTGAGAAACAATGCGCGTTTCCACCAGTTTTGGGAACCAAGCATGCGTCATCAACAGCATGCGCTTTTCTTGATGACGAGCTTGATGACCTGCAAGCGTTTCTTCTGTGTTCACAGATGTTCCTTTTAATCCTAATGAGAGCATCCAAACACTAATAGAGAAAAGGATAATACGCTGCCATGCTTGTTCTTTCAATCGTCTCCAGTTTTGACCCGCCCACGGCGGACTTCATGGTTCATGCACAAAAACCAAGTAATCTGCTGTGCCCGAGTGGAACCATAGTTCTCACCCTGGGAGCTCTTTTTTTCGGTGGAAAAACTGGATCATAATTATGTTCGGGAACCAGAACGGGCTCCAAACCGGGCTGGTAGTAAAGGGGTATTAGTGTCCTGAAGGAGTTTCCCTGTTTGGGAGCCACACAGTCTGTTGACTGCAGACACATTAACAGAATTGGACCTGTGCAGGTATTTGTTTCAGAAATCCAAAATAAAGTGCAGTTAAGTGTTTTTTTCGTTTGTTGTGCTGCTTTGGCCTTTGTGTTGGACAGTCCGGATCTGTGCTTCTCTGGAGCTGAGAACAAAACAAGGTTGTTTGTCTCCGTGCTGCTGACACCTGTCAGCCGCCGGCTGACATCCCAGCTCCCAGCCAGGCTGACCTTTACTCAGTGGTTCTGCTCCTGCTGCATGGCATAAAGGTGCACTCTGAGGTCTGACACTTCTTCAGGTGGACAGATGGACTGGCAGGTAAGCAAACAATGGAAGCTTTAATCACAAGAAGATCTGAAGATCTATTTTGGCAAAACAACATGAAGCCATGATGAGATTTAATGTCATAGTTGGAGCAAATGTAGCATTTGGCTTAATTTGTTAAAATTTTTCCCTCAAATACTGAACACAGCGTACCTGCTGCTTACATACTAAATATAATAATCATCTCCTCATCTTACCTCCTTTTTGTTTTAGCTGCAGCTTGTAAGTAGCTAAGGTCCTCCTTTAATTCATTATGATTAAAAGGTTTATTTCATGGTGTCATATACACAAGACCTGCTTTTCTTTGTGTTTATACTTTAAAAAAGCTTTTATCGGATGTTATATGATTATTTCTTACATTTTTATATTTAATATTATATAAGTAATTTTCATTTAATCTATGAATTAAAACAGAACAATTAAAGTAAATAAACAGAAATGTTATTGAATTAATTCAGAATAAAACAAAATATTCAGCATTAAAAACAGACCAGAGAAGTTTAAAACTGAATCACCTATTTACAGTTTTTAATTATTTACAGTTTAAATCAATTTGACATAAATAAGAACTAAAATGAGAGGCAGGGTACTGGACAGGCCCATCACAGGACTTCACAGAAACACACTCACTCCTGTAGTTCTGATGGTTCCGGTTTGTCTGTAAAAGGGTATCAACTGATATTTACAGACTGTGATTCTGTGCCACCTGCCGTCTCTGTTAAAACTATCTTGTTTTACCAGTTACAGCAGGAACAGACCTTCTGTTGTTAATTAACTTTTTGCACATAGTTCAGCCCAATTCCTCAAATAGACCCAAACACAGAGTTTGGACCTGGTTTATATGGAATCTCTTATTCAGTTTGTTTTCTGCTGTTGATCTAATGTTTGTCCTTTTATTTCCTTATCCTCTGTGTCCACTAGATGAATAGATTCTTAAACAAAGAGCTTCATCAAGGAGTCCTGAAACATACAGGTGCACCACTGAAACACATAGAGGAGCTTTATGTTCCTGCTGAAACATCAGACTCACAGTCGCACTGATGGGATTTCTTTATCTGTGCAGGTCTGATTCTCTGTGTGTGTTGGAGACTTGACTTGGACTCGTGGACTGAGACTCGAGTCTTAGTACCATTTTTTATCTTCTGTAGTGAAGAGTGACTATTATATTTCTTAGAGCATTAATGTCTATTTATATTTCTAAGGGGTTAAATATTACATTTGATCAATGTTCAAAATATAAAGCAGTATTTGGCATTTTTCTGTATGGTGATTTAAATGTTAAATCATTGAAAGATTGAGCATTTAAAAAAGAAAAGATAATTATTAAAAATTCATGTAATATTTCAGGCCTGAGGACAAACAAAACAGGTTTAGATTCCTAACCTACAGTCATGCAGGGTTAGAGGTGACCTAGATGTTGAGATTTCATTATAAAATAATTATTTCTCATTATTTTTGTCATTAGAGACTTGAGACTTGACTTTAATCTTTAATGTTGACTTGGAAAAAATTAATTGTGAAATTTTTGGATCTGTGCACATTAACAAGATGCCTCATCATGCATCTTTATATGAAAGAAATGTTCTTTCCCAGTTCATCAGCATGACTGTCTGACTATCTGTAGCAGTTGCTTGAAGATCTGACCTGCATATAATAATCTGTGACCTGCTGCATTCACTGCTGCATTCACTGCTGCAGTGACTGCTGCGTTTACTGCTGCATTCACTGCTGCATTCACTGCTGCAGTGACTGCTGCGTTTACTGCTGCATTCACTGCTGCATTCACTACTGCATTGACTGCTGCGTTTACTGCTGCATTCACTCCTGCGTTCACTGCTGCAGTGACTGCTGCGTTTACTGCTGCATTCACTGCTGCATTCACTGCTGCATCGACTGCTGCATTCACTGCTGCATTCACTGCTGCATTGAATGCTGCGTTCACTGCTGCCTTCACTGCTGCATTCACTACTGCATTGACTGCTGCGTTTACTGCTGCATTCACTCCTGCGTTCACTGCTGCATTCACTGCTGCGTTCACTGCTGCATTCACTGCTGCATTCACTGCTGCATTGACTGCTGCATTGACTGGTGCGTTTACTGCTGCATTCGCTGCAATCCCCCCCTCCAAAACAGGTGTCACTACTGAGAGAATTCATTCAACCACACAATCTAAACAATCAAAGGAATATTTTGTTCATACAGAAGCATAACTAGACGGTAAAATGAATAGAATAGAATAGTTTTTATTGTCATTGTACTGGGGGGTACAATGAAATTGAGGGTGCTCGCGCTGGGCTACCATACATCACAAAAAATGACAAGGCATTTGAGAAGGTTTTCTCTTAAAATAGAGATATGATAGATGACGTGTATAATTCACTGTAGAAGGCATGATATTTACAACTGAAGATATATACTATATAATATGCTGTAAAGAGTGAATTTGTGCAAGGAGGTATATATATAAATATGTACATATGTTACATGACTATCAGAGGAGGTAATCATAAATAACAGTTTCAAAGTGAACGCAGGAAGTGGAGCCTTCTTTACCAGACTCTGATATTGTTGGTCGAGGAGTAGTTTAAGGAAATGACCCAGGAACCTGAAGGTGGTGAGAGTTTCCACCTGTTCTTCCTCTATGAGGAGGGGGGCGTGGCCCTGTCTGATCTTCCTGAAGTCCATGATCAGTTCTTTCACTTTGTGGACATTCAGGGTCAGGTTGTTTCCTGAGCACCAGCTCGACAGAAAATCTTCTTTGGGCCAGGCTTTGATGGTACTTCTGGTTGGTCTTGTTTGCCTTCTGACTGGGGTGTAGGCTGGGAAGAGGAGCAGAGAAATTATCTGATTGTCCAATGTTTTAAGTTAGAGTAAACATGATCCAGTGTGTTCTCTCCCCTGGTTGCACATAGCATCAGGGATATGCGGACGCAGTCAGTATTCGCTAATCTCAGACTGTGTCCACAACTGTTGTGGACACACCCTGAGTTCCCATCGGTTAAGCTTCTCCTTCATTGCATGCTTCTCAGTTTAGCAGTAGGAGATCAAGGAAACATCTGGGCCTGCACCCAGCAATTGTTTGATCAGTGATGACTCTGTGGTGTGAGGCTAAGCAATGAGATCAGGCAAACATCTGAGCTGCAGCCATCTGCAGTTTAGCCATACGCAGTAGAAAAATCTTACCTGAAAGGTAATGGTGGACCTTTTTATTTGCTGGGTGGTATTGATGGGGAAGTACTATGGCTACAGCAGCTCCAACAGGCCTGGACATCCAGAGCAGTAGGTTGGTCACCTGGAGGGATAAATCCATCCAGCCAGTCTGTTATTTTTCTTGTTGTCCGTTAGGAAAATATCTTCTCTGGAAGTGCTTAAGTGTGCAGCTGGCCTCTGAACTGCTTTCGTTTCCTGTTCTTAAATCACCTCAGGCTGCAGACAAGTTAGCAACAGGTTCCAGCAGCATGGATGGAGAGCAGAGCAACAGCAGGTATCAGGAGTCTGATCAGCTACTCTGATACCGATTTTCAAATATCACCTCAGCAATCACTTTGGATAGGATCAGAACACCTCAGAATCACTTTAGTTGCTGCTGATAAAAACTAATAATCTGATCAATCTGTTTTTGGTGTAAAGCTGACTGCAGATTCTGACAAATCCTGAATCAAATCTAATTAATGCATGTCTTCTGAATGCAGATCAGAACCATCCCCATACAGTGACCCAGTCCCATATGTGACCTACAGCCTTTGTTTTAAATCTAACCATTAGCATCTATATGTTGTTGAAAAGACAACACAGAGATCAGACTGTGAGATTCAGCGTCTTACTGAGCATGTTGACACCGTTGAAGTGTTGATGTTTACTCTGCTGCAGACTGAGCAGTCTTTCTGTGGTAATAACCGGCCTCAGTGTGCTCATATGTTTGATGAATTACTTCATCCATACCTTATTAAAAGCTCCAATGTGTGTCCCATTCTGATTAAGAAACTCGCGTTTGTACATCTCTTCAGCCTGAGAGTCCCTGTGTGTACATACTTTAAATGCTGGAGAATGTTTGTCCAGTCTTGTCTGCACACCGTCTGTTTCTTGTCTGATGTTCAGTCTGAGCCTAGAGGTCAGCCTGATTTAAACCTCTCCAGAACTCTCTCCCTGACCTGTCTGCTGGGTTCCTTGGTCTTCGTGATGCTGGTTGTTCTCTAATGTTGTCTAAAGAACCTGTGAGGCCAAAAATAAACAGCTGCTCTTATTTTGCACATAATGCTTTACATGTGCAGGTAAACTCAAAGAGTTTAATTTGGCCTTTTTAAAGGTTGTTGTTGGTTTTGTTTGTTCATTGATAGAAGCAGGTGGTTCCTATACTGTTGCCTGCAGCTTAATGTGTGACAGTGACGCCCTGCTTGGCTGATTAATGTTTCAGAGTTTACTTCCTTTGAATCAAACTTTTCAGTGTTATCTCTGTTTATGCTGAGGCAGTAAATGGCATAAAGCATTGGGTCCTGTCATGGCCTCTCTTTCACCCCGCCTGCTCACCAGCTTCCACTGACTGACCCAGTTTTTATCCCTAAAGCCTCATTAGAGCCAGCTTTAGGAACAAAGGGGTTGAATAAAGCTCAGAAAACACAATGACAACGCTCTGTGTGTGCTGAAGAAAGTTAAAGAACAGGATAATTATCAGGCTTCATAAAACACGCAAAAATGCAGATACTTTAAATATCTCTGAGCTTAAATCCCATCTTCATCTTCATCCCCATCATCTGGTAAGTTTCCCTGGTGTTTGAGGCATTCTCGGTTTACATTCAATAAGTGACCCAATTAGAGCACATATTTTTCGACCTGCTCTGTTCTGTGACTAAACGCTTGTTTAATGAAGACCCAAATAGACCACTCAGAACATGTACATAAAGACAGAAATTGTAACCTCACTTAAAACTCAACTAAACGGTTTCTTTAGTCTGAAACTCATTAGTTGTCATGAAAATCGCCGAAATAAAGAGTTAACTAACCAGTAAATTACTGGTTAGCTGTTCGTTACTGGTTAGCTGTTTATTACTGGTACCCTATTAAACTGATTACCTGTTTATTACTGGTTAGCTGCTCATTACTGGTTAGCTGTTCATTACTGGTTCCCTGTTTATCACTGATTACCTGTTCAGTACTGGTTCCCTGTTTATTACTGGTTCCCTGTTTATCACTGATTACCTGTTTATTACTGGTTAGCTGCTCATTACTGGTTAGCTGCTCATTACTGGTTGGCTGTTCATTACTGGTTAGTTGCTCATTACTGGTTAGCTGTTCATTACTGGTTACCTGTTCATTACTGGTTAGCTGTTCATTACTGGTTAGCTGTTCATTACTGGTTGGCTGTTCATTACTGGTTAGTTGCTCATTTCTGGTTAGCTGTTCATTACTGGTTACACAATCATTACTGGTTAGCTGTTTATCACTGATTCCCTGTTCATTACTGGTTGGCTGTGTATTACTGGTTCTCTGTTTATCACTGATTACCTGTTCATTACTGGTTGGCTGTTTATTACTGGTTCCCTGTTTATCACTGATTACCGGTTTATTACTTGTTAGCTGTTCATTACAGGTTGGCTATTCATTACTGGTTAGTTGCTCATTACTGGTTAGCTGTTCATTACTTGCTCCCTGTTTATCACTGATTACCTGTTTATTACTGGTTAGCTGTTTATTACTGGTTAGCTGTTCATTACTGGTTAGCTTTCCATTACTGGTTGGCTGTTCATTACTGGTTAGTTGCTCATTACTGGTTAGCTGTTCATTACTGGTTACCTGTTCATTACTGGTTCTATGTTTATCACTGAGTACTTGTTCATTACTGGTTCCCTGTTTATTACTGGTTCCCTGTTTATCACGTATTACCTGTTTATTACTGGTTAGCTGCTCATTACAGGTTAGCTGTTCATTACTGGTTGGCTGTTCATTACTGATTAGTTGCTTATTACTGGTTAGCTGTTCATTACTGGTTACCTGTTCATTACTGGTTAGTTGCTCATTACTGGTTAGCTGTTAATTACTGGTTACCTGTTTATCACTGATTACCTGTTTATTACTGGTTAGCTGCTCATTACTGGTTAGCTGTTCATTACAGGTTGGCTGTTCATTACTGGTTAGCTGCTCATTACTGGTTAGCTGTTCATCAATTCAATTCAGTTTCAATTCAATTCAATTCAATTCAATTCAATTCAATTCAATTCAATTCAATTCAATTCAATTCAGTTTATTTATATAGCGCCAATTCACAACACATGTCGTCTCAAGGCACTTCACAAAAGTCAGGTACATGCATTACAATTAATCCAAATCATTGAACAGTGCAGTCAGATTCTGTTATTTATTCAAATTGGATAAAAAGTTTGTCTATCTAAGGACAGCCAGATTGCATCCAGTCAGTGACTTGCAGCATTCACTCCCCCTGGATGAGCATGTAGAGACAGTGGACAGTCACTGGCGTTCGGACTTTGCAGCAATCCCTCATACTGAGCATGCATGTAGCGACAATGGAGAGGAAAAACTCCCTTTTAAACAGGAAAGAAACCTCCAACAGAACCAGGCTCAGTGTGAGCGGCCATCTGCCACGACCGACTGGGGTTTAAAGAGACAGAGGCAGAGAACCAAAGAGAACAAAAGAAGCACTGATCCAGGAGTCCTTTCTATGGAAGGAAAAGGTAAAAATGTTAATGGATGTAGCTCCTTTAGTCGTTCACCTAGAAAGAAAGAACGAGATAAACTCTGAGCCAGTTTCAATGTTAGAGTCTGAAGAGAGCACATAGAGTTAGTTACAGTAAAAGCTCCGTCAGTAGCTATGTCTGGAGAGAGAAAGGGTTAAACACTGAAAGACAGGGCCATGTGGATCATCGGTAGAGGGTGAGCACAAAGTTGTTGCCAGCAGAAGCTCGGACGATGCCCCTCTCCAGACAGTTGTCACAGGTAGACACAGAGTCAGGGCCAGGGTAGCCTTTCTAGAAGAGAGAAGAGAGAGAACAGTGTAAAAGCTGAGGATAACAGCAAAATAATACAAAAATTGGAGAGTAGCGTGAGAAGTAGCGAAGAGGGTGAAAGTGGTCATTTATGTCCTCCAAGCAGCCTAAGCCTATAGCAGCATAACTACAGAGATAGCTCAGGATAACCTAAGCCACACTCTAACTATAAGCTTTATCAAAAAGGAAAAGTTTTTAAGCCTTAGCCTTAAAAGTAGACAGGGTCTGTCCGCCTCACGGATTAAACTGGGGAGCTGGTTCCACAGGAGAGGAGCCTGATAACTAAAGGATCTGCCTCCCATTCTACTTCTAGAGACTTTAGGAACCACCAGTAAACCTGCACTCTGAGAACGAAGTGCTCTGTTAGGAACATATGTAACAATCAGCTCTCTGATGTATGATGGAGCTAAATCATTGGTTAGCTGTTCATTACTGGTTAGCTGTTTATTACTGGTTGGCTGTTCATTACTGGTTAGCTGTTTGTCACTGATTACCTGTTCATTACTGGTTGGCTGTTTATTACTGGTTCCCTGTTTATCACTGATTACCTGTTCATTACTGGTTGGCTGTTTATTACTGGTTCCCTGTTTATCACTGATTACCTGTTCATTACTGGTTGGCTGTTTATTACTGGTTCCCTGTTTATTACAGGTTAGCTGCTCATTACTGGTTAGCTGTTCATTTCTAGTTAGCTGTTCATTACTGGTTAGCTGTCTATTACTGGTTAGCTGTTTATTACAGGTTGGCTGTTCATTACTGGTTAGCTGCTCATTACTGGTTAGCTGCTCATTACTGATTGGCTGTTTATTACTGGTTCCCTGTTTATCACTGATTACCTGTTCATTACTGGTTGGCTGTTTATTACTGGTTTCCTGTTTATTACTGGTTAGCTGCTCATTACTGGTTAGCTGTTTATTACAGGTTAGCTGCTCATTACTGGTTAGCTGTTCATTTCTAGTTAGCTGTTCATTACTGGTTAGCTGTCTATTACTGGTTAGCTGTTTATTACAGGTTGGCTGTTCATTACTGGTTAGCTGCTCATTACTGGTTAGCTGCTGTTTACTGATTGGCTGTTCATTACTGTTTAGCTGTTTATTACTGGTTCCCTGTTCATCACAGATTTCCTGTTCATTACTGGTTAGCTGTTTGTCACTGATTACCTGTTCATTACTGGTTAGCTGTTTGTCACTGATTGCCTGTTCATTACTGGTTAGCTGTTGATTTCTGATTGGCTGTTTATTACTGGTTCCCTATTTATCAATGATTACCTGTTCATTACTGGTTAGCTGCTCATTACTGGTTAGCTGTTCATTACAGGTTGGCTGTTCATTACTGGTTAGTTGCTCAGTACTGGTTAGCTGTTCATTACTGGTTACCTGTTTATCAATGATTACCTGTTCATTACTGGTCGGCTGTTTATTACTTGTTCCCTGTTTATCACTGATTACCTGTTTATTACTGGTTTCCTGCTCATTACTGGTTAGCTGTTTATTACAGGTTGGCTGTTCATTACTGGTTAGCTGCTCATTACTGGTTAGCTGTTTATTACAGGTTAGTTGCTCATTACTGGTTAGCTGTTCATTTCTAGTTAGCTGTTCATTACTGGTTAGCTGTCTATTACTGGTTAGCTGTTTATTACAGGTTGGCTGTTCATTACTGGTTAGCTGCTCATTACTGGTTAGCTGCTCATTACTGATTGGCTGTTCATTACTGGTTGGCTGTTTATTACTGCTTCCCTGTTCATCACAGATTTCCTGTTCATTACAGGTTAGGTGTTTGTCACTGATTACCTTTTCATTACTGGTTAGCTGTTTGTCACTGATTGCCTGTTCATTACTGGTTAGCTGTTGATTTCTGGTTGGCTGTTGATTACTGGTTGGCTGTTTATTACTGGTTCCCTATTTATCAATGATTACCTGTTCATTACAGGTTGGCTGTTCATTACTGGTTAGTTGCTCAGTACTGGTTAGCTGTTCATTACTGGTTACCTGTTTATCAATGATTACCTGTTCATTACTGGTTGGCTGTTTATTTCTTGTTCCCTGTATATCACTGATTACCTGTTTATTACTGGTTACCTGCTCATTACTGGTTAGCTGTTTATTACAGGTTGGCTGTTCATTACTGGTTAGCTGTTCATTACTGGTTAGCTGTTCATTACTGGTTAGCTGTTGATTACTGGTTGGCTGTTCATTACTGGTTAGCTGTTTATCACTGTTTACCTGTTCATTACTGGTTGGCTGTTTATTACTGGTTCCCTGTTTATCACTGATTACCTGTTCATTACTGGTTGGCTGTTTCTTACTGGTCCCCTGTTCATCAATGATTACCTGTTTATTACTGGTTAGCTGTTCATTACTGGTTACCTGTTCATTACTGGTTGGCTGTTCATTACTGGTTAGCTGTTTATCACTGTTTACATGTTCATTACTGGTTGGCTGCTCATTACAGGTTAGCTGCTCATTACTGGTTAGCTGTTCATTTCTAGTTAGCTGTTCATTACTGGTTAGCTGTCTATTACTGGTTAGCTGTTTATTACAGGTTGGCTGTTCATTACTGGTTAGCTGCTCATTACTGGTTAGCTGCTCATTACTGATTGGCTGTTCATTACTGGTTAGCTGTTTGTCACTGATTGCCTGTTCATTACTGGTTAGCTGTTGATTTCTGGTTGGCTGTTGATTACTGGTTGGCTGTTTATTACTGGTTCCCTATTTATCAATGATTACCTGTTCATTACTGGTTAGCTGCTCATTACTGGTTAGCTGTTCATTACAGGTTGGCTGTTCATTACTGGTTAGTTGCTCAGTACTGGTTAGCTGTTCATTACTGGTTACCTGTTTATCAATGATTACCTGTTCATTACTGGTTGGCTGTTTATTACTTGTTCCCTGTTTATCACTGATTACCTGTTTATTACTGGTTACCTGCTCATTACTGGTTAGCTGTTTATTACAGGTTGGCTGTTCATTACTGGTTAGCTGGTCATTACTGGTTAGCTGTTCATTACTGGTTAGCTGTTCATTACTGGTTAGCTGTTGATTACTGGTTGGACTGTTCATTACTGGTTAGCTGTTTATCACTGTTTACATGTTCATTACTGGTTGGCTGTTTATTACTGGTTCCCTGTTTATCATGGGCGAACAGTGTTATTACTGGTTGGCTTTTTCTTACTGGTTCCCTGTTCATCAATGATTACCTGTTTATTACTGGTTAGCTGTTCATTACTGGTTACCTGTTCATTACTGGTTAGTTGCTCATTACTGGTAAGCTGTTAATTACTGGTTACCTGTTTATCACTGATTACCTGTTTATTACTGGTTAGCTGCTCATTACTAGTTAGCTGTTCATTACAGGTTGGCTGTTCATTACTGGTTAGCTGCTCATTACTGGTTAGCTGTTCATTACTGGTTAGCTGTTTGTTACTTGTTGGCTGTTCATTACTGGTTAGCTGTTTATCACTGATTACCTGGTCATTACTGGTTGGCTGTTTATTAATGGTTCCCTGTTTATCACTGATTACCTGTTCATTACTGGTTGGCTGTTATTTACTGGTTCCCTGTTCATCACTGATTACCTGTTTATTACTGGTTAGCTGTTCATTACTGGTTGGCTGTTCATTACTGGTTGGCTGTTTATTATTGGTTCCCTGTTTATCACTGATTATCTGTTTATTACTGGTTAGCTGTTCATTACTGGTTGGCTGTTCATTACTGGTTAGCTGCTCATTACTGGTTAGCTGTTCATTACAGGTTGCCTGTTCATTACTGGTTAGCTGCTCATTACTGGTTAGCTGTTCATTACTAGTTAAGTGATGTGATTTACTGGTTGGCTCTGTTTATTACTGGATTCCCTGTTTATCACTGTAGTACCTTGTTCATTACTGGTTCCCTGTTTATTACTGGTTCCCTGGTTATCACTGAGTTACCTGTTGTTATTACTGGTTAGCTGCTCATTCACTGGTTAGCTGACTCATTACTGGTAAGCTCTTTCATTATAGGTTGGCTTGTTCATTACTGGTTCCCTGTTTATCACTGAGTACCTGTTCATTACTGGTTGGCT
Source organism: Crenichthys baileyi (assembly GCA_036173005.1). NCBI lineage: Eukaryota > Metazoa > Chordata > Actinopteri > Cyprinodontiformes > Goodeidae > Crenichthys > Crenichthys baileyi. The sequence continues at coordinate 144,002 of JAHHUM010002028.1, read as the reverse complement.
GTTTATTACAGGTTAGCTGTTCATTACTGGTTGCCGTTCATTACTGATTAGTTGGCTTATTACTGTGTTAGCTGTGTTCATTACTGGTTACCTGTTCGTTACTGGTTAGTTGCTCATTTCATGGTTACCTGTTTATCACTGATTACCTGTTTATTACTGGTTAGCTGCTCATTACTGGTTAGCTGTTTATTACAGGTTGTGCTGTTCATTACTGGTTAGCTGCTCATTACTGGTTTACAGCTGCTCATTATTGATTGGCTGTTTATTACTGGTTCCATTGTTTTATCACTGATTACCTTGTTCATTACTGGTTATGCGGTCTAGTATGATTTATGGATTCCCTGTTTATCACTGCATTACCTGTGTCATTACTGGTGTGGCTGCTTATATTACTGGTTCCCTGCTCTTCTTCATTACTGGTTGGCTGTTCATCAGATTGATTACCTGTTTATTACTGCATTACCTGTTCATTACTGGTTGGCTGTTTATTACCTGGTATCCCTGTGCTTTATTACAGAGTAGCTGCTCATTACTGGTTAGCTGTTCATTTCTAGTTAGATGTTCATTACTGGTTAGCTGTCTATTACTGTTATAGCTGATTTCATTATGTAGATGGCTGTTCATTACTGGTTAGCTGCTCATTACTGGTTAGCTGCTCATTTCTGATTGGCTGTTCATTACTGGTTAGCTGTTTGTCACTGATTACCTGTTCATTACTGGTTAGCTGTTTGTCACTGATTGCCTGTTCATTACTGGTTAGCTGTTGATTTCTGGTTGGCTGTTGATTACTGGTTGGCTGTTTATTACTGGTTCCCTATTTATCAATGATTACCTGTTTATTACTGGTTCCCTGTTTATCACTGATTACCTGTTTATTACTGGTTAGCTGCTCATTACTGGTTAGCTGTTCATTACAGGTTGGCTGTTCATTACTGGTTAGTTGCTCAGAGAGATATGTACTGTCTTAGCTGTTCATATACTGGTTACGCTGTTTATACAATGATTACCTGTCACATTACTGGTCTGGCTGATTTAGATTACTTCCCTAGTTTATCACTGATTACCTGTTTATTCACACAGGAGGTTACTGCTCATTACTGGTTAGCTGGTTTATTACAGGTTAGGCTGTTCATTACTGGTTAGCTGCTCATTACTGTTAGCTGTTGTCATTACTGTGTTTAGTAGTGTTCAGTTTACTGGTTAGCTGTTGATTACTGGTGTGGCTGTTTCATTACTGCGGAGCTGTTTATCACATGTTTACATGTTGCATTTACTGGTTTGTGTTTATTACAGGTGTCCTGTTTGACTCAGATTACCTGATTCATATACTGGTTGGCTGTTTCATTACTGGATTCCCTGTTCGAATCAATACTGAGGATTACTCTCAGTTTATTACTGGTTAGCTAGGTACACTACTAGGTTCCCTGTTCATATACTGTCAGAGTTTTAGTTGCTCATTACTGGTTAGCTGTTCTAATATCTCCTGGTTACCTGTTTATCACTGCCGATTAACACATGTTTATCATACTGGTTAGCTGCTCCTTACTAGTTATGCTGTCTCATTAACAGCGCTGCTCGCTGTCAATTAACTGACGCTAGACTGCTCATACTGGTTCTGCTGCTTCATTACCGGTGGCTTAGCTGTACTAGTGTACTGGTAGCCTGTCTTATTGTACTGGTTTAGGCTGTTCCTTACCTTCTGGTTAGCGTTATATCACTGATTACCTGTGTTCTCATTACTAGGTTGGCTGTTTATTACTGGTTCTCTGTTTATCAATGATTACCTGTTCATCTCACTGTGGGTGGCTCCCATGATGTTTTAATGTATGGTGCCCATTTATCACTGCTACTAACCTGTTCATACTAAGTTGGCGCTGTTATTTACTGGTTCACCTGTTCATCACTGATTACCTGTTTATTACTGGTTAGTGGTTCCATTACTGGTTGGCTGTTAGCCATTACTGGTTAGTCCTGTGTTATTACAGTGGTTCCCTGTATGTATCCACTGATATTCCTGTTTATTACTGGTTAGCTGTTCATTCACAGGTTGGCCTGTTCATTACTGGTTAGCTGCTCATTACTGGTGAGCTGTTCATTACTGGTTAGCGGTATTGATTACTGGCTAGCTGTTTATTTACTGGTTGGCTGTTCATTACTGGTTAGCTGCGTATCACACATTATGGTTAGCTGTTCATTACAGGTTGGCTGTTCATTACTGGTTAGCTGCTCCATTACTGGAGCTTAGGTAGAGTTTAATACTGGTTAGCTGTTTAGTTACTGGCGTAGTCGTTTATTACTGGTTAGCTCGTTATCACTGATTACCTGTTCATTACTGGTTCCCTGTTTATCACTGATTACCTGTGTCATTACTGGGTGGGTTGTTCATTACTGTTTAGCTGCTAGGACTCCATTACTGGTTAGCTGTTCATTACAGGTTGGCTGTTCATTACTGGTTAGCTGCTCATTACTGGTTAGCTGTTCATTACTGGTTAGCTGTCTATTACTGGTTGGCTGTTCATTACTGGTTAGCTGTTTATCACTGATTAACTGTTCATTACTGGTTGGCTGTTCATTACTGGTTGGCTGTTCATTACTAGTTAGTTGCTCATTACTGGTTAGCTGTTTATTACTGGTTACCTGTTCATCACTGATTACCTGTTTATTAATGGTTAGCTTCTCATTACTGGTTAGCTGTTCATTACTAGTTAGCTGTTGATTACTGGTTGGCTGTTTATTACTGGTTCCCTGTTTATCACTGAGTACCTGTTCATTACTGGTTCCCTGTTTATTACTGGTTCCCTGGTTATCACTGATTACCTGTTTATTACTGGTTAGCTGCTCATTACTGGTTAGCTGCTCATTACTGGTAAGCTTTTCATTATAGGTTGGCTGTTCATTACTGGTTCCCTGTTTATCACTGAGTACTTGTTCATTACTGGTTCCCTGGTTATCACTTATTACCTGTTTATTACTGGTTTGCTGCTCATTACTAGTTAGCTGTTCATTACTGGTTGGTTTTTTATTACTGGTTAGCTGTTCACTACTGATGACCGGTTTATTACTGGTTAGCTGTTCATTACTGGTTACCTGTTCATAACTGGTTTGCTGCTCATTACTGGTTAGCTGTTCATTACTGGTTACCTGATCATTACTGGTTAGTTGCTCATTACTTTTTAGCTGTTCATTACAGGTTGGCTGTTCATTACTGGTTAGCTGTTCATTACTAATTACCTGTGTATTACTGGTTAGCTGTTCATTACTGGTTACCTGTTTATTACAGGTTGGTTGTTCATTACTGGTTAGCTGTTCATTACTAGTTCATTTAGAGTCAATTTTTAGAACCTGACTTTTGCTTTCAGGTCCTGCATGCTCCAGTTCCTTCCAAATTGCTGAATAGGTAAAACCACAAAATCCAACTGGAGCCTCAGTTTCTCAAATCAGAATCTACTGGTAGTCCCAATGCGCACATATTAGCCTGCAAGAGTTCGGTTCTGTCCACAGTATTGGATCTTGAATGTGGAATGAGCTTTCTTTGTTTCAAGTTGTCTTCAGACTCTGAACTCCTTTAAAAAGCAGCTGAAGGCATTTTTTTCAAACATGAATTTTTTTAAAGATCTTATTATTGGATTTGTTTTGAAATATTTGCATCATTTAATTTTGCCTTTTTCTTTTTAATCATGTTTAATTAGGTTTTATAATTTATACAGAACTTGTGGAACACTTTGTGATTTTTATCTCTAAATGGTGCTATAGAAAATAACCTTACTTACTTACATTGACTGTGGAACAATGATGCAACAGTAGCACAGAATATTTCCTCACAAAGTTTTTTAGCTGCGCTCCTCATTAAGCCCTCCTTCCCTGCTGCACAAAGCAATTACAGCTCAGCACTAAGCACAACGGGTCTGGATGATGATGAATGGAGTATAATAGAGTTTATATAATGTATGAGGGGGGCGTCCTTTTCTTCCAGGTGTGCTTTGATTCCAGCCCCTCAGGTATATGATTACATTCCTTTTGTAAAACCCAATCAGACCTTTATGATGGCAGTAAACAACACGCCTGACAAAATGCACATTGTGAGGCGGCACCTCACTCCTGTCTAATGAGTCATTTCACTAGACTATAATCAACTCAGTGGCAGGGGATTTTCACTTCTATTACACAAAACACTCATATTCAGCAATGTTTTATTCTTTTTCTGCATTTAAACTTTGAAGGTAGTTGTTTCTGTCTTTAGATTATTTTCCACGATATTGTCAGCTCCTTTGTCTCCGTGAAGGCTTCTGGTTTTGGTCGAGTTTTAATTGCCTCATGCTCAGATGCTTCTATAAAGAATCTGCTGTGGGTTTAGTGTGAATAAAAAAATTCAACAATGAAAGCCAAGGGAAAAAAAAACAGCAGGAATCTGTTAAGAAGAACAAAAAACACCTTTTACTAAATGCTGTAAAAAAAAAAAAACTGCTCATAATCTCTGCATATAAGGCTGAATAAATTCAGGCAGATTAATCTGCATATAGAAATAGGTTTTGATCCAGCTCAGACAAGCTCTTGTTTACAGTTCAGAAATTGACTTTTTGGTCATTTTCTGTTTTTACATACATTTTCTACACAGTGTTCAATAAAATTGATAAACTTTGACACTGTACTCACCCTGCATCTGCGTGATCAGGAAACTAATGCCTTTGTGAGTTCATTCAACCCTAACAAATTGAATTTTACTTGGGGAAAAACAACCTTTGCATCTTCTCAGAGTCCACTTCAACCCATGAGGTCGAGAGGGTAAGAAGGTCTAAAAAAATAACAGCTTAACAAGCTGACTGGGGGGGGGAGAAATATGGTGGACCATAAGAGTAGAGAGAGCTTTCAAGCAAAGAGATTGGTTGCGAGTGTGTGAGTGAGGAATTTTATGCTTGTGTCAGGTGTTTATCTGCAGTCGTTTAGTCTGTGAAGGCTATAAATGAGGCAGGAAAGCCTCATAAAAACCACAAACTAGAGCCACAAGATATTATCTGTTATGTGGGGTGTTTTGCTACTAAGTTGCCCATCCCCATCTGGTTACACCAAAAATTTACCACAATGTCCCTAACTGTGGACATAAAGTCCCTCTATGAGGCTACAGGATCTAAAACCCTGCCAAATAAGTGATTGGACCAATGATAGCCAGGCACGTAGAGCTGTGCAACCAATAAGCAGTGACAATGTCATGGCGACTACCTAACCTGGGTAGTAAATCTGTCGTTTTACAGCCATTTAACGATATGCACTACTGTGCTAGACATTGTGAGAGTAAGCCTGTTGATACCAGTGCAGGTAAAACAGTAACTAGCAATCAAAAGCTAAAAATTCTTCCACTACTTTTAGCTGCTATCAACTAAGGTAGTTTAATCAGGAGGGTCTTCAACTGGAGATGCTAATCTGTCATATACCACTGGTAAACAACCATAATGTCTGGTTGACAGAATATGTATCTTGTAGCTGGTTAGCATTGGCATACTAGTCAATGTCTTCTCGTTGCTAAAGACTAGGCTCTGTTGAGTTCTCAGGATGTTTCATTTTCTCCATCTTTCTGCCATAATTTGAAGGATTGTTAGACCACCCAAACTCTTCTTACTTCCAGAGTCTTCAATTATAATTTTGTGTCTCTGTACACAACTGAATTGAAGTGAATCAGGTGTCTCACTGCTCTAAACTGCTCTATTGTAGCATTATTAGCCAGGAAGACCAGAAATTCCTGGCCTGGTTAGTTTTCTGGTTAGGCTTGGTAACTATGGTGCCGTTTTAAACCCTAATCTCTGCTTTGGACCTTGAAACAGACGCACTGATTCTGTGGTTACTGAATCAGGGCAATAAATTATACTAACTGTAACTGTCCTCATCTGAACCCAGTGGTGATCCTGGGCCTCCTCTACCCGGCTGTTACACTAACCTGAGCCTCCCACCAGCCCAACTCCACAGACACACCCACTAAACGGGTCATAGTTGTAACTGCTGACTTTTTAGTCTCTAACTAAACCAACAGCTTTAGCTTAGGTTAACCACTTAGTTTGTAGCAGATCTGAGGTGTACTGACAGCACAACCACCCAGCCCTCCTACTGATGTTTCTATACTGATAAACTTGACAGCTCATTAACACCAAGCAGAGCACCCAGACTGTCTCCACATTAACCAGATTGAGTCAAGTCTGGGGAATGGGAACTTGGTTCAAAGAGACAGACTACACATTGTCATAAATTACAGCAGCAAAAACAGCTAATGTTTATTATTATTATTATTATTATTATTGTTGTTGTTTTTTGTTGTTTCTGAAAGCACCCAGGGCCTTCTCTGAATATCCTGAAGACCAAGGCAGCTCACCACTATCTAAACCAGATCTTAGCTGAGCTCTGATAGTCATATAGTTGAAGTAGGATAGATGGACAGAGGGGACGATGCAGCGAGAGCAAACGACATTAACACATGTGGCATTTCCAACAGGAAGTGTTTATCATTAAAACCATTTTCTCTAACATTTATTACATCCCGACTTTCTGATTGATTGATTGATTGATTGATTGATTGATTGATTGATTGATTGACTGATTGATCGGTTGATTGATTGATTGATTGATTGATTGATTGATTGATTGATTGATTGAGTGAGTGAGTGAGTGAGTGAGTGAGTGAGTGAGTGAGTGAGTGAGTGGGTGAGTGAGTGAGTGAGCTCCACCCGACCAACAATTTCACATTGAAGACGTTCCTTCAGGGTTTGGACCTTAATCTTTTCTGTACCACATTTTTAATGGGGCACTGTTTTTCTTTGAAAGGAAGTGTTCCTGCCTTGTCTTGCCAGTGACACATGCACCAACCAAAACAACTTTGTGGTTACTATAGATGGAAACAGTGAAGAGTTTTTGTGACCTGTCCTTGTCAGCCAGAGCTGTCCTTCAGCTGTCTCTGAAACAGACACCACAGAGAGTCCTGTTGATTCATTTAGCATGTCACTCACACACTCCTTGTTGTCTTGACCTGAAGACCGCAGTGTACTTGTCGGGTATGTGACTGTCTGGGTGCTTTCAGCCGCTTGGCTAAAGGCAATCTTTCTGTCACCTAGACACAGACACAAGATATGATCCACACAGGAACCTATCTGCATGCATTTTCATGTCACTACAACATATATTGTTTCCTCATTGCAGAACCATACATGAAGTTAGACTTTCTTCAAAAATCAGCCACATTTTCAGCTCATTAATGGTATTTAAGGTTAAAACCTCCCTCTACCTAAGGGTAATGTTGCATCATTGAGCAGTTTATCAGAATATCCACCTACACATTTCAGAGAAACAGTCAAAGTTTTGTTGTTAACCTTCAAGGTGACAGCTGACAGCACCAGAGGCATGTAAAGTCAGGTTAACATAACACCCACAATTAGACCACCTTGCTGTCCAAACTTCTTCAGACTTGTCCTCCGCAGTCAGTCCAGCAAAACTCATGTTGTGCTTGAACAGGTTTTACCAAAGGCAGATGAGAGCTCACTTAAAGGGTTAGTTAGCATTTTTCTCAGCTAAGGTTCTGGGAAGTTCTAACTAGTTAATAGCAACAGGTTAAAAAAGAAGCTAGTGTTAAATGTGTATTGTCTGTTTTATTGGACTTTAGCAAATTAAAATTAACAGAAAATGTTCGTATGATGAGATAAAACACTGTCAGCTGATCTGTTTGTTTAGCCAAACAACTTCAGCGTTTTTATGTAGAGTTACCCCAGTTGATTCTGCTGACTGTATCAATCCACCAGATTAGCTGCAACTCGTCAGTCTGCTTGAAGTCCGCCAAGAACCGGGCAACTCCTGGATTTAGGTTCGGACTGTTAGCTGGACAGCAATGGTTTTTGAAATTGGTCCCCAGCAGCATTAAAGAAGTTGTGTTACTGTACTTCAAAAACCAAACCAACCTTTCAAACAAGGCCTGACTTTTCTGAGAAAATATGACAGCTGTTTCAGCTCTGAAATCTTGCAGTTTTCAGTAGAAATAAGTGTTAAATTAGTGCAAACTAACAAACCAGATAACCAAATAACCAACACATTATTAAGGTCACAAACTAACCAGACATTCAGCCAACCAGCTAGGAACATCTTCTTAGGTTAACGTTCCAGTCCAGGTTTGCGAGGTTCTTGTTTTAATGCATGATCGTTTGCTAAAAATGAATGTTATTCGGGGTTATTCAGTCCTGAAAAATGAAACCTCCTCACCTGCAGCTCCACTTCATTGTGAAGTTCCTCATGGAAGCACCCTTGGCCCCTGTAGTTTACTTCCAGTTTTAATAAGCATATGATTTCCTTTCACTGCTCTACAGCTCTCTCTGCTATTTAAGGGGCCAGTATCCTGTACACCTCAGATATGTATTTGCTTCATTAATTAAAAGTAATATGTTGTTAACCTGATGTCATGCTTGGGAGGCAATGAAACCAACTTAATCAGGTGCGTTGGAGCAGGAACAGATCCAAAGGCAGCAGAACGTCCGGGTATGTTGGGTTAGATAATATCTAAATCATTAAAGAAGAATTTAATCCTCCTTCAATTCAGAGAAAAATATTCCTGACATTAGTTTATTTGAATATGACGATTCTGTTAATGAAAACAACTATTATCTTCAGCTATATCGTCCATTTAAGACATCTTCTGTCTTAGGTGTTGATGGAGACTTCTTTCAGGAAGGATTTAAGCCTTTCTGTTCTGCATTAAATTCAGAAAACATTTCTGAGGTTTCATCTGTGCATCTCCTTTTCAACCCATCTCAGTAGATCCAAACCTTTGACTTCAAAATGTCAATGATGCCTTCAGTCTCTAATTCTCTCAGGTCTCGCTGTTCAACTCAAATTACCTGAAGGACCCATCTTAAGGAAATTCCCTCACAGACTGGAGCTCACATCATTATCTGCTGTGAAACATGTTCCAAGAATGGCAGCTTCACCTTGGCAGATACCTCAGCCTCAGTACAACCTGATTTTAATTTGAAATCACAGAAAAACTGCTCTTCAGTTTTCTCTTTGAAGCTTTGAACATCGCAGTGATGCAGCCACATCTTTTGATGAATTCAATGAACAGAACATTCCAGTATTAGAAGAAGTCCAGGAGTCTAGTCCAGGATTTAGGCGCTTGTCTGGCATTCAGGTGTGTAACCCTGATCATGACAGCATACACCAAGCCAGGGCTTCTGTCTGTTTCTGCTTCTTCTTTAGCTTTATACCTTTTTCAAATGGATTTGCATCATTACTCCCAGCGTGACCTCCCTCAGATTTCCTATCAGTCTCCAGTTCAGAGGCAGAATGGAGGAATTCATGCACACATTAGTCACAAAAATAAAATCACAAGCAAGCAAGGAAACATTGTTACAAAATGCTATTAGCTGATGTGCCATTTATAAAGATACTATGTGCAGCAACTGGTTATTAGCTTCATGCATTGCAGTTGGTGTTCATTCATGTCTGCCAGGTTGCAGTGTCTCTGGAATCTGGCCAGATGCTTATATTAACATGAAATTAGACAAACTGAAATAAATATGTGGCTTAATTACTCCACAACACGCAAGAGAAAAACTATGGGATGGAGTTGAAATGAACCTCACCAGTAACAAAACGATAAATAATTCTAATAAATCCAATAATTTGTTCACCAAACAAATTGATCTTAAATTAGTCAGGTTTTAACACTAGACACAGAGAGGAAGCTTGGGCTGAAAAGGCATTTAAATAACGTTAAATGATTAAATGCTTTCTTTTGTTGCCATTTCTGAAGGATTTTACATGTACTAACCTTTACTTCAGTAACTACTTGTGTACAGACAGAAATAGTTTTGGTTTATTTTTTTAAACATGGGGAAGTGTTGAACCAACGGGAGAATAAACAGCGATGCAGGCAGACGTAGACGTGAAGATTAAACCACGACACCCTGGCAAACGCTACAATATTATTTGTTATTTCATGTTTCTGACAATGAAGTTGTTTTGTGAAAATTTGTGGAATTAATGTTAATGGTCAATCTTGTAACCTTTGACCTTGGAAGACTATGACAGTGTTAATGAATTCACTGTGCTCTGAAACTTTAACAAGCTACAAGCTCCATGTTTTACCAGTTGAGCTGTTCTTCTAGAGTGGACACGCGGGTGTTTTAGCAACATGTTTGTGATGGGTCACAGGAACGGTACCGTGCAGAAAGAGCGCAGCAGCAACAAAAACACAATGTTCACCAGTCACCATCCAGATTACGTTCAGCAGGACCTAATATCTTCTGCTGGAACACCAATCCACATAACAAAGGTTCTGTTTGGATGCTGCTGATATGGACCAGTCCATTTACACGTTCATTTGAAAACAAACTACCATGACCATCATGTAGGCTTTCAGAGTTAATATTAAATCCAGAATCTGAGAAAATCATTATGGTATTCCAAAACACAAAAGAGATCTCACTGAATTATTGTGGGTGAACAACATGCTGTAATGTCAGTAATTTAATTATTGTGCACTGTGTCTTTCTGCAGAGAGTATGACCTCTTATGAGCCTTTTCAGCTTTAAATGAACTGTTTACACTCTGAGTAAAACTGGTGTAGCACACATGTTCTGTACAGGGGAGGTCATGATCAGCATTTTTAGTTTCTTGTTATGTTTCATGAATAATTATTTCCGGTTGGATCCCTGAATGTTCTTTGAGGGCAGCAGAAATGCAGCTGAGAGGTTGAAGCTTTGCAGAGAGAACGGAAAAGTTCACTCAAAAAAGCAGGGTGGCGGCCATGATGACAATACAGGAGACAAACAGAGCTGAAGGTCAGTGAGGGTGGACACCATTGATGATTGGTCAACAGAAACATCTCCACCTTCATATCCACAAACAGCTTGTGTATTCCCTCTTCCTTTTTCCCTAGCTTCCCTAAATATGTCCTCTTCTTGTTCAATGCAAGCTGCAGGATGGATGATTGGAAAGATGTTGGAAACACTGTATAGGATAATAATATTTACTGTTTAATGGATGGACAGATCTGTGCTTCACTGGACTCCAAACTTTTATTTAATACCATTAAACTGGATCAGGCCCTTGTTATTCAGTAGAATGAGAAGATTTATCCAAAAATACAGAAAACCTGGAGGGTTGTAGATTTTTGTGCAAAATGTCTCTATGGGATTGATTTTAAAGGTAGTGTGGTCATTAATGTTATTAGATTAGGTGAGTCTGTAAGGCAAGGCAGGGTTCTCATAGAACATTTCAGCAACAAGACAGTTCAAAGAGCTTCAAATGATGAAACATTAAAAACAGAAAAAAAGAACATAGCAGAGGTAGAATAAATATAAGTAAAGAAAAATTGGACTACAGATTGAAATTAATGACGTAGAGGAACATGTTTCCCTGTACATTAGTAATCAGTAGCATGCACATTCAGCCTTTCACAATAAAACAATCAGTCCTCAGATGGTCTCTTTGTTCTTCGTGACACTCAGCTTTAAAGAGATCCTCCTACAGCAGCCAGGGGTCTACAGGAACATATTGCTTTATTAGAAGTTTCAATGAACAGTTTTCCTTGTTGCATGAAGTCTTGGAAGGTCCATCTAAAGGTCACACTGAGATGTTTGACCATACCTGCACCGTGAACCTCTAAAAAGCCAATTTCCAGCTGAAGACCCAATATTTTATCTAACAATTAAACTCTGTGAATTGATCTTTGTCTTATTTATTTTAAAGGGACAGTTAACATTAATCAGCTTCACTCCATAACACAAGCAGGACAGATTTAGCCACACAGACTCGTTTCTATCCTCAGTAGGTTAAAAGACAAAATTAGGGAATAAACTGGATTTACCTACAGTTGAGTCCAGAAAAAATCATACCCCAGGCCAAGGACGGACTGGGATTAAAACAGCCCTGGACTTTCTCTCCAACAGGCCCACCATCTGTATTTGTAATAAAAGCTCCAAACCCAGGATTCCTAATATCTACACATTATGTTGCCAGAAGTATTTGGTCATCCATCTAAACCATTGAAACCAGGTGTTTCCATCCATGTCCACAGGGGTATAAAATCAGCAGCTAGTCATTCAGACTGGTTCTAAAAAAATACAGAGAAAATGGTGAATCACAGTTCTGTACCATGATTAGATGCTACCTGTGCAATAAGTTCAGGTGTAAAACTTCCTCCCAACTAAATATTTAGCAGGGTAAAAGGGTGTGATTGCTGTTTCACATTGATTATTGAGAAAGGATTCAATCATGTTTAACATTTCTAATTTAACTGTAAATGAAAACAGTTAATTAATCGTCATCTTCCGCTTCATCCGGGACCGGGTTGAGTAGAGACACCCAGAGGTCCGTCTCCCCAGACACCTCCTCCAGCTCCTCCAGGGGGAGCCCAAGGCATTTCCAGGCCAGCCGAGAAACACAGTCCCTCCAGCATGTCCTGGGCCGTGTCCTGGGCCTCCTTCCGGTGGGACGTGCCTGGAACACCTACCGAGGGAGGCATCCAGGAGCCATCCGGTTAACAGTAGATGCCCGAGCCACCTCAACTGGCTCCTCTCGATGTGGAGGAGCAGCGGCTCTATTTCGAGTGCCTCCTGGATGGCTGAGCTCCTCACCCTATCTCTAAGGGAGTGCCCGGCCACCCTACGGAGGAAGCTAATTTCAGCCGCTTGTATCCAGGATCTCGTTCTTTCGGTCATGACCCAAAGTTCATGGCCATAGGTGAGGGTAGGAACGTAGAGAGCTTAAGGAAATCGAGAGCTTGGCTTTACAGCTCAGCTCTCTCTTCACCACAACAGACCGGCACAGCGTCCTCATTACTGCGGCAGCTGCACCAATCCGTCTGTCGATGTCCTACCAGGGGCATTTAAGCCCCAGACAACATAGCCTCTAGGATCATTCGAGCACTAAAACCCCTCCACCACGTTAAGGTTGCTGTTCAAGGAGGGGGACGGCTTAATTCATTTTGTTTTTCCAAACTGGTAAATAGTTATATTATCTTCTGATATGTTCCTTTCACATTTAAAAAACTGTTTGGTTGATTGAAAATAGTTTAAAATCTAAATCTACCAGGGGTATGAAAAGTTTTGGGCTTAAATTTTCCTGGATGAAAAAGAAAGGAAGCAGAAGAAGCTAAAACTTTTGGCTACAGCCTCAACAACCTCTCCTCTACACAAATGGAAAAATTGTTAAATAAAAGATCATGGATTTAATATTTTATGTTGTATGAAAAGCTGTTTATCCTGGCTGTTTTTTTCAAAATTTGATATACGAATATGAATATATATGTTAACTAACATATCTTGACATTCATGGTTTTCTGGGTTCTGATATCATCTCAGTTTTATCCAACATTTTCAAAGTAGCTTGATGTAACTTATTGACTGTATATGGATGGATGGATGGATGGATGGATGGATAAACTTGTGCTTTTTAAAATAAAACAGGAACCTACTAGTAATCTCCCTTCTTTGCCTTTTCTGTTGTATTTTTGCGCAGAATGCTGCAGATCATCTGTTACTGAGCTTTAGTGCAGAATATGTATTTGCAGAAACTCTCTGAATGATGTTAATTTGTGGCTGCACAACCAGTTAGGAGCTGGTGAACTCAGGGACACTTTGTGTTCGGATTAAATAAATGGCAGCAGTATAAACTGCTGTGTATATTTGTGTTTTTGCGGTGAGCTGTACAGGCTGTAAAACAGCATTTAGACAAAGTGTCAGTGTGCTCTGTGTGTTGGAACCAACAGAAATGAGATTATTTGAGCCACAGAGTCAGTTTCTATGTTTTAAATGCTCTGGAATCTGTGGAGAGACAAACGATGATATTCTCTAAGGCCATAACGCAATTTCTTCTCCACAAAATCTCATTCTCAGCTTGTGTAAAAACAGCATCCGGCCGGCTGTAAAGCAGCACTTCACACTCTCACAGCGTGACCCACCTGGGAGGTGTCAGGTACAGCTGCGGTTCCAGGGTCAGTTTATTTAACATTTAACGCTGGTTAAGGTCCAGTTCAGTGTGACTTCCTTCAGTCCACATGCTGTTTGTGTACGCGCAGGAGCTTCAGCTTCTCTACCTAAAGTCTCATTTTCGTTCACCCTCTATGGAGCTACAACTGTGACATAAGTAAAAAACATTTAGGTATGTCAGTAATTAGTTAAAAACAAAAACAATTCTTAAAATATAACATTAATAAAAATACTGTAATTATATATTTCATGGTCCCAGGCTTCAGCGGATCAGAATTTTAATTGTCTGCCAACATGTTGGTCCAAAGTTATTGCTCTGGATAGAATAACTAATCAGATGTGATCGTTGGTTGATAGGCCACAGGCTGATCAGCTCCCCCTGTACTGACCAGGAAAAATGTCCACAAAATACAATCCACACAAAGTCAGCAACACACACACACACACACACACACACACACACACACCTACATAGGCTGTGTCCAAATTCCGGGGCTGCATCCTTCGAAGGACCAGTATGGATCATGGGATAGGGTGGGCTTCATTGAGGAGGAGGCTTTGAATATGAACAGCCTTCGTCGCCTCACTGTGAAGTAATCAGCTACAAATGCAGCCTTGGAAGGATGCAGCCCCTAAATTTGGACACAGTCTTAATGTACTTATACAATTAATGGTGGCTATCGTCTCAGCAGTAGCAGAGCTTTAGCATTATAAACTGAGATAAGGGAGACAAGCAGGTTTATAAAGATTTTGCAGACATTTTTGGGAGGGTCAGTGAGAGGAGATGAAGGGGAAACTTCAATAAAACAAAGCCAGCTCACGTTACATCAAGGTTTAAACCACTCATTTAGATAAAATTTGTCATTTGTTTCTTTGTCTGTTTCCTGTCAGAACATTTTGTTTTGCATTACTGTTCATTGGTTTGGTTCATAGTCCATCACTGGGTCAGTACCAGCAACCTGCTGTGTTCTGTGATCCATCATAAAACTGCAGCTCAGACTCACTGAAACGTGACTAAATGTGACCATCAGGGAAGCCATGTTAGATCAGATTATTTCTGACTACTTTAGTTCAGCTTCCTGTTCTGACAGGAACATAATTTAAAGTGAAAAACCTTCATGCAGCAACATATTTCAGAGCAGGTTTTAAGTCTTTAAAATCAAGAGTTCTCTTTGTCTGTGTTTCTGTTGGGACAAACAAATGTTCTCAGCGTGTTCCTCTGTACGTTGTGCTGAGCAGAAACCCTCCCTCCTGTGGAGCTCAGATAATAAATCAGTAAAAACCTTCTAAGAAGCTGATGTTACCATCAAGTATTTATTTAGATTCTTTATTTAAGAGTTTCCTTTTGTCGTGTCTGAATTTAAAACCCTAACAAAGTTTTCTCCATTAAGGACTTGCTATCTGCTGTGGGTTGGGCTGTGTGATTCCACTGCAGCAGAACCTTCTCAGCAAACAGAAACATAATGAGAACAGCAGAGAAATCATCTGACTGAATCAAATAAAATTAAGAGCAGATATTTTATCCACACTCCTACTATAAACTAGCATTTATTCTGTGTGGATTAAAACAATGAAAAGATTAGGAAATCCGTGATTTCATCCTGATCTCTGTGCAGGTATCTCAGACCATCAGTGACAGTGCAACATTTCGTTTCATTGCAGATGACTTGCTGATTTATTTGCCTTTAAAAGCAGGGACAGACTCATAAACAGTGGATGTTCTTACTTTTCTATATTAAATGAAAACAAAACAGAAATTGACATTTTTGGCAGCTTCAATAGTCAAGATATCGACAGTGCTCCAGGCCCTTTATCCTCCAACTGTCAGACCACAGATGTTCCTTTAAACTGTGCAGACAGGTGAGTGAGTGCAGTGGTCCAGTCCAGCTATGGTAAAGCCATCCCTTCCAGTCCTGTTCATTATTTGCAGACTGGACTAATGCAACTCTCCATACTTTGGATTGGATCAGTCTCCAGTTGGTCCAAAACGCAGCTACTTGTCTGCTGACCGGTCTGCAACAGAAGGAGCTTATGACCCCAGGTATGCCCTCTACACTGATATCCTGTTACTTACAGAATCCAATTTAAAATTGTACTTTTTGATTTTAAGTTACTAAATAACAGAGACCGGTCTTACCTGTCTGAGGTCCAGTTCAGAACTGATGGTCTAAATTTCTCATTGTGACAGGTCCTTCTCTGTGGCTGGTCCCACTCTGGAAAAGTCTGCCTCTAAATATGGAGTATTTAAAATCTCTGGCCTTGCTTTCAGCTCATGTTGAATGTTGTTTTATTAGCCTCAGTCGCTGTTGTTTTTGTAGTGTTATTGTATCAGTTTTCTATTTCAATGCATCTCTGCCATGCATTTTATTTATTTTAGTTGTAAAGAACTCTGGGCAGCATGAGAGTCGGTCCAGAACTGAGATTTACTCATTTAGGTTTCTATCTTCTAAGAAATTTTACAATGTAAAAAGTCTTTAATTTTAGATGGGTCCTTATTTTAAATATTTTTTAAGGAAATAATCACACAGCAGGCATAGCACTATGACCCCCTACCTAACAGTGTGATGGTTCCCCTTTTGCTTCCAAGACCATATTTGCCTACAGAGACATTGACCCCACCAGAGCCCTAAGCTATGCTGTGGTATTTGGCCCCAAGCTGTTAGAAGCAGATCCTACAGGACTTGGAAGCTGCAAGGTAGGGCTTTCTTGGATCTGACATGTTTGTCCAGCACATCCCACAGAGGTTCAATTGGACTGAGATCTAGGGAATATGAAAGTCAAGTCCACATCTCAAACTTGGTTGTTGTGCTTGCTAAACCACTCCTGGACCAGCTCTACTGTGGGCCAGTGAGCATTTTCCTGCTGAAAGGGGCTGCAGCCATCAGGGAATCCTGGTTCCATGAAAGGATCCACATGCTCTGCAAAAATACTTGGGTAGATGGTACATTTCAACGTAAAATCCACTTGAAAGGTAGAACCTAAGATTTTCCAGCAGAAAATGGCCCAAGCCATCATGCTGTCTAAACCGACTAGGTACCATGTTTTGTTCAGGAAACACCCATCACATGGATCCATGTCGTTAATCAGACCATTGCTCTGTGGTCCTGTTCTAATGTTCATGTGCCCATTTTTGATACTTTTGGTTTGGAACAAGGGTTAGCATTGGAACCCAACACACAATGAACTCTTTTCTATCAGAACCAGCAGTTTGAGCTGCAGTAGCTCATCTGTTGCATTGGACCACAGTGGCCAGAGTTTTCAACCACTATGATAGATACTCAACCCTGCAGAATGGGAACTGCCCACAGAGAGGCTGTTCTGACGATGTTCTGACTAAGTCTTCTGGATGTCACAGTTCGGTCCTTGTGGTCAAACTTCCCCAGATCCTCACTTTCCTGCTTCTGACACATCCACTCTGAGGACAAGCTGTTTCCTTTATGCCAGAGATGTTCCACCCACTAACAGGCGGCATGATGAAGAAACAATCAGTGTCCTTCATTTCACCTGTCAATAGTCATAATGTTATGCCTGTTCCCATTTCTGGAGTCCCCAAAATATGAAAACATTAAACATTCAGTTTGTTACTGAAAACCTTAGAACTGAAATCCAGAGAGAGAACCCGATATGTCTCTAAACACTTTGCTGAGGAAGATGAGCAGATGAAGCTTCGGAGTGTCAAAACTGAAACAGGAACTAATGAGAGAAAAGTGGGAATGATTGGAATTCTGTCCTAGTCAATGCTGGAGTGACATCCCGACACTCTGCAGGAACAGCCATTTACCAGCGCTCGCTGCACTCTGACCCACTCTGAGACCCGCCTGCATTCTGCTCATCCTCTTTGTCACCCTGCAGGGCTCATTTTCTCTGCAGCCGTCCTGACCTTGGCTCCTGCATGAACCTCAGCTCGGTTGTTTGGGCTGATTAAGCCTGGCAGTCTTGGCCCGTTAGGAGCAAGAGAACCCTCTCGGGCCCTGACCTCCTGCTCCTCATCAAGGCATGATGGGAAAACAGCAGTTGTAGCGCCTCTACGTGCCTGTCTCTCCACCAGTCGTCCTCATTGTCTCCTTTTGTCTTGCCTTTGAAACTGCAGTCCTCCTGTTTACTTCTGGTTTTCTCTCCATTTAAAAAGAAAGTACACCCTCTTTCAGTTCTAGAATGTTATGGATCAGGAGAGATTCACATGATCTGGTCTTTATCAGGTTCAAAAATCTTTTATATAAAACTGCAGTTTTTAGAACCTCCTTCAACAACTCAAAGAACAGCCTTCAGCAGCTGATAGAACCTCCTTAGCTGTTTGTAGAACCTCCTTCAGCAGCCTACAGAACCTACGTAAGCAGCTCATGAAAGCTCCTTCAGCAGCTTCTAAAACCTTTGTCAGCAGATTCTAGAACCTCCTTTGGCAGCTTGTAGAATCTCCAGCAGTTCCTTGTAGAACCTTCTTTAGATGCTTGTAGAACCTCCTTCAGGAGCTTGTGGTACCTCCCTGTGAGCATCATTTTCCTTACAGTTTAAGGAAACCATATAAGCAGCAGAAATTAATTTACATCTGAGTAATATGAACCTTCTGATGAACCAGAATTGGAGAACACTGGGTTCTCTGTGAAAAAACTTCCCAAAGCTGCTGTTTTGGAGTTATTTCTTGTGACCGTGAAGATTAAATAGGCAGAACAAACCCTTTAATGATCATTAAAAAACATCCTGATTATGTCGTTTAAAGTTTATACCTTTGATTGACAGAAATCCTGATAAGATCCCATATTTTCCACAGTTACAGCTGTTTGTGTTTCACTTTATATTTTTCGTATAACAGTGTTTAAAGAACCTAAATCTGTCTGGTCTTTTATCTCTAATGGCCACCATCATCAAGGTGTCTGACACTCTCTGGACTATTTTTTGTTTCCTGTTAAACAGCAGTAAAAAGCATTAAAATCACTGGATCAGCAGGTCAGAAGGTCTTTGATTCTATTAATTAAAACCCCTTCAGAGGACAACTTGTAGGCCCCATAAATACATTTTCTTTAGTTCTTTCTGGTAAAACCAGTTTGTTTCTGTGGACTCCACATGCAGGCATTGAGTGCAGAAATGAATGGGACACAGTACTTCTCTGGGATATTCCATGTCTCCATGTTTAGTTTGTCTCACAGTTTGTTCTCTGGCTGGTCCAATCCTTCTTATCTGCATCATCTGGTGCTGAGCAGGATGTGAAGGTGTCAGCTTTCTTCCTGCCTTCTTCTTCTCTTTTCCCTGAAGTCTCATCCTTTCAAATTTGTCTCTTGTCTCCACCCCTCTTCTCCTCTTCATGATTTATCTCACCTCCTCTACCTTCCTTCCATCATCTCCTTTCTCTCCAGTTGCTCCTCTGCTTCCTCCTACTCACTCCAGAGATCAACGTGAGTAAATATGAACATGCATGTGCACACTCACATTTGCATAAAAACTCCCCACACACTCAAGCTGGGAGTGCTGCTAAGGGCTAATGTTGGTGGAGATGTTTCCAGTGTTTCAGGAAGGTGGAAACTTTACAGAAAGATGTGCACTTTATCCTTTAGCCATCTAGTTATGTTAAGATGAACTGATTTGCATTGATACGCTGACACACACCTGCAAGATGCATGCAAACAAACAGCTGACTGTAACATATCACCGCTAACATTATTACCCACCTGAAACAGCAACATGCTGTGAAAGTGAAGGTCTACCTGCAACAGACCCGTCTCAGGTTCAGACTCTTCTCGGGCCAGAAGCTTCTAAAGTAGTGGGCTCATTGAATTTTCTAACAGCTGTGCTCATTTAAAGACCATTTAAGATGCTCCAGCCTTCTTTAAGGAGATCCAGCCTCGGTCTTCCTGAGGACGCAGCTTTCAGTAGCTCTGACTTTTATTTTATTGTTTTTTATGACCTCCATGTCTGAGAAGATCTGAGCTTCAGCACGGCTGAGCTGCCTCACTGTTATTACAGTCACCTTTCATAGTGGTTACTGGTGTTGGTGTGAAGCAGCATTGAAGGTTTAAGATGTTATTTGATGCAAAGGTATAAAGAAACTAAAGTAACTTTTTGTTTTTTTGTTCATTATATAGAAAATGCATCTTTCTGCTCTTTGCTGAGCGTTAATCACATCAGCAGCTCAGGTTTTATAAAGTACTGTAGAACTAGACATGTATAATATATATAATTACCATATATAATACCATATAATTATGGTATTTTTAACTGAATAGTGTGCCTTTTTTAATTTGTGTTGTCACATTGACTCAAACTGAATCACTCTGTTTACCCTAGAAAAAGTCAAGATGAAGAAGGGAATTGCATTGTTTCATATTGCTTTTTCCATCTACGTACTGAAATAAATCAGATCATTGGCAGAGTATCACAATACGTATCGTATCGGCCACAGAGCACAAGTACACAACCTTTCTGCCTTTTCATAAATACAGGCTGACCAGAGCCCAACAAAAATGTTTCTAGGCCGAAATGGAAATATTCTTATTGTCCCACAGTGGGGAAACAAACACTAAAACTACCAAAAAGACTAAAACATAAAAATCAATAAATGTATTTCGCATAAGATCATCACAATATGGTTCTGTAACACTGTGAAAACTTAAATGCGAACTCCTCGGTACTGTAGTCCTTTCAGGCTGCCTGCCAGCTTTGTTTGTTCACACCTGGTTCCTCTTTCCATGTCCAGAACTGTGACACCATGTTTTATTTTGCAAACCCATCATTAAGTATTTTCTTTGTTCGTTCAGTGATCATAACAGGAAACATAACTTTTAGTGGTTTAGTTTGAAAATCTGCTTCATAGTGAGGTGAATTCTGCTTGTTTCAGCTCCTTCGAAACTATCTGGACCCACAATGCTGAGCCCAGTTTGTGTGATTGTTACTCCCCTGATATTACCGGAGAAAGAATCACGATCAATCCCCAATCAATCCCCGAAAAGGTTTACTGGCTGATTACTGATGTACAGATCACAATTGACTTGGATAAAATAAACATTAATGCAACATGAGAATGAACTTTTTAACCATTTTGTTTCCAGTATTTACATTGTTGTTTAGGCTTCTGTGAACTAATATGAATTACAATTATTTCAAACCTTTTTACTGTCAACTCGTATAGTATGAAATCAACTTGTGTTAGTACTGCATTGGGGTATAGTGGTAGTCTTCCAACCTATCACATGATCAGTCTAAAGAGTAAAACCACAAAAAGCCAACATTCAGCTTTGTGCTATAAAGTAAATAGGGGGATTGCATGCTGGTACATTAAATAAGGGTGACTGCTGCTGGTGAAGTAAATTAGGGGGACTGCTGGTAAAATAAATCAGAGGGACTGCTGCTGGTAAACTAAGTCAGGGGGATTGCTGCTAGTAAAATAAATCAGGGTGACTGCTGTTGGTAAAATAAATCCGGGGGGCTGCTGCTAAGTAAATAATTCAGGGGGATTGCTGCTGATGAATTAAATGAGGATGACTGTTGCTGGTGAAGTAAATCAGGGTGATTGCTGCTGATGAAGTAAATCGGGGAAATTGCTGCTGAGGAAATAAATCAGCGTGACTGCTGCTGGTGAAGTAAATCAGGGTGATTGCTGCTGGTGAAGTAAATCGGGGAAATTGCTGCTGAGGAAATAAATCAGCGTGACTGCTGCTGGTGAAGTAAATCAGGGTGATTGCTGCTGGTGAAGTAAATCGGGCAATTGCTGCTTGAGAAATAAATCAGCGTGACTGCTGCTGGTGAAGTAAATCAGGGTGATTGCTGCTGGTGAAGTAAATCGGGGAAATTGCTGCTGAGGAAATAAATCAGCGTGACTGCTGCTGGTGAAGTAAATCAGGGTGATTGCTGCTGGTGAAGTAAATCGGGGCAATTGCTGCTGAGGAAATAAATCAGCGTGACTGCTGCTGGTGAAGTAAATCAGGGTGATATCTGCTTGTAAAGTAAATTGGGGGGATTGCTGCTGGTGAAGTAAATCAGGGGGATTACTGTAGTGAAGTAAATCAGGGGATTGTCGCTAGTGAAGTAAATGGGGGAATTACTGCTGGTGAAGTAAATCAGGGGGATTACTGCTGGTGAAGTAAATCAGGGGAATTACTGCTGGTGAAGTAAATCGGGGGAATTACTGCTGGTGAAGTAAATCGGGGAAATTATGCTGGTGAAGTAAATCAGGGGGACTGCTGCTGGTGAAGGAAATTGGGGGGATTGCTGCAAACGTTTGACACCAGCGAGGGTTCAGTACATTAACAGCTGCTTTGCAAAAACACTAAATAATTGTGTTTAGAGTTTAGACAGAAAACTGCATGGTGTTAAAGTGCTCTGAGGCATATTCCAGATTGGTGTTGCTGTTGGAAAAGGAACTTCATATATTAAAGACATTGGATATAAATAGTCAGTAAGAATTTGAATTATAGAGCAGTGACTTTATTTATAGAGCACTTTAAACACTCACAGGACCAAAGCACTGTTCACAGAATAAATGAAACAGCAGTCACATGACATAAAACTAAACCAGTAATAAAGTCAATATTATACACTAGCTTTAACTGAGCAACCTGCTCAGTCCAGTCATCTTTTCCAAGCTCTATGATGAGTGGAGGGACGTTGCTGCTGTTCAGGCTGGTCTGTGGAGCTCAGCAGCTCCACCAACACTGAGCCCAGTTAATGTTGATGCATCTTATCTGTCATCTGCAGCCAATCAGACGGACTCAAACAAACACTGTAGCCAAGTACCTCTGTTGGACATCTACACTGTCCCTGTTATCAGAGCAGACCTCATCTTTCTTTGCTTCTTCTCTTTGTCTGCCCTTTCTCCCGTCTGTCGCCTCCTACTCCTCCTCCTCTCTCCTCCTTTCTGCTGCCGCTGCTGTTTCTTATTGACATGGTAATCCTCTTGTCAACAACAAACAGCGGCCTGTGTTTGTGGAAACAGCAATAAGCGGCGTGTGTGTGCGTGAGCAGCCAGGCTTATCTCTGTCAGGTGTGCATGTGGAACCATGTTAGGGGTTTTTCACCCGTTATTCCCTTCTGTTTGCTTGTTTCAAAGTTCAATAAGCCCATCTGCTACATTTCTGTTCAGTTCAACAAGTTTTATTGTTCTGACCATAATGATGTGAAAACCAACAGTTTAGGCAGTCAGAACTGAGGCTGAGGCAAATAAAGAAGTGAAATCAGCCATTTATCACAGAGCTGCAATGATTGCAAACATTGTTCACCTTTTTTCCTTTCTCTGATTGTCTCTAAACGCTTTAACAATAAAATAGGACTTTTCACCTCATTATGTCAAGTGCACAACCTTGCATATAATTATTCTTTCTACAACCAAAATAAGAAGCCCATCACACTTTAGACTGGTTGATTTAAAGACATAAACACATAACAACACAGAGTTAAACTACAAATACAGCAGAAATACTCGTACTCGTACTCGTTGTCTTCCGCTTATCCGGTACCGGGTCGCGGGGGCAGCAGACTCAGCAGAGACACCCAGACATCCCTCTCCCCAGACACCTCCTCCAGCTCCTCCGGGGGGAGCCCAAGGTGTTCCTTGGGGAGACATAGTCCCTCCAGCGTGTCCTGGGCCGTCCCCTGGGCCTCCTCCCGTTGGGACGTGCCTGGAACACCTCCCGAGGAAGGCGTCCAGGAGGCATCCGGTATAGATGCCCGAGCCACCTCAACTGGCTCCTCTCGATGTGGAGGAGCAGCGGCTCTACTCCGAGCTCCTCCCGGATGGCCGAGCTCCTCACCCTATCTCTAAGGGAGATCCCGACCACCCTACAGAAGAAGCTAATTTCAGCCGTTTGTATCCGGGATCTCATTCTTTCGGTCATGACCCAAAGTTCATGGCCATAGGTGAGGGTAGGAACGTAGACTGACCGGTAAATCGAGAGCTTCACAGCGCCTCCATTATTGCGGCAGCCGCACCGATCCGTCTGTCGATCTCCCGCTCCATTCTTCCCTCACTCGTGAACAAGACCCCGAGATACTTGAACCTCCACTTGAGGCAGGAACTCCCCTCCAACATGAAGAGGACAAGCACTTTTTCACAGCAGAAATATTCTACCATAAATGATAATTACATCATCATTCATCATCTTCAAATTTAATGATTTCACTTCTAGGTTAATGAGAAAAGGGTTGACATGTCAGTTTCCAGTCTGCACCAGTCTGAATGTTTTGAATGCTTACCTGTTTCCACCCAGTCACATTAGCATGAAGCAGCAATAAACAGGCTCTCTACAGAGAACTGATTGGAGGTTAAAATGTCAGTTTCATTTGGGTTGTCATATGTTGTTTAAAGAATTATGTAAAATTATTCCAGATTTTCTTATATAAAAATATCCATAATGTTTTCCACACAATCACCTAGAAACAGCAGCAGCAGCACTATGATTTAGCATGCAAAATCATTTCACAAACAGCATGATGGAGTCTGATTATTAATTCACGAGCTTATGCACATCACTGACATTCAAGAACATAATTAGACGTGTTAATAACAACCAGCTTGGCTGAATAATCAAACACACACATACAGCATTGTAACGATGTGTAAATGGGGTCAGACAGAATCTCATCTGACCATTAAATCCATCTCAGTGGCCTTCAGTTCGGTCACTGAGACAGATTTATTGGTCCCCGGTGCAGCTAATGAAACCTTAACGACATCAGATGTTTAGGTATCAAATAGGACAGAACATATCGGAACCAGCACATCCAGATCTGATTCTGACCGTCCAGGTGGCTCTGCAGGGACTTTTGGGTGTCAGATTTCATTTCAGTGTTTTAGTTCATCTTCCAAAGAAGACTCATTTTCTCAGTGGAAACACATCGTGCTGCATAAAACTGCCTGAACACCACATACAACATTCACAGTGTGGTGGCTGCTGCAGATCCAGTTAGCTTCAAGAATAAACTCTATATTATTTAGTCTTCCATCCATCCATCGTCTGTACCTGCTTATCTGTGGGGGGCTGCTGAGTGAGTGCTGTTACCCAGCTATCATTAGACACTGAATAAAGAAAGAAGAAAATCATAAGAGCATCAGTTTAGAACTGTCACATCAGCTAAAGACCTGCTTGAGACAGAGAGCCAACTCCTACAATGTGTCAAAGATAAAGAAAACCCATTAATGTGAGTAGATTTTGTTCTGCATCAGCTCAAGTTGCTGTGGCTCAGTGGAGGCATCTCTAATTTTCATCAGTGAGCTGTCATCCCCTTCTCTGTCTTTAACTTGCTCTGATTGAGCTGCTGGCTGACGGTGATAATTGTGTTCCCGTTTGTTCAGTAGATGAGCTGTTCCTAGGGGGAGGGGAGAGGGGGCAGACAAATGCAAATGCTGTGATAATGTCACCAGAGGGGTCTTGAAGCCCACTGAGAAGACACACCATCATTTGAAATCCAGCGCAATTAGTTTTCCTCTCTCTGCTGAGACAAATGGAGGAAATTTCCTCAAGTTTGTTGTTCTGACTCAAAGTTTTTTACCGTTTGAACAAGAAATTTGATTGAATTCTCTGTGCTGAAACTTAAAAGTTCCCTAAGTAGCCATTAAATACAGCGGTTGGACAATGAAACTGAAACACCTGGTTTTAGACCACAATAATTTATTAGTATGGTGTAGGGCCTCCTTTTGTGGCCAATACAGCATCAATTCTTCTTGGGAATGACAGATACAAGTCCTGCAGAGTGTACAGAGGGATTTTAAGCCATTCTTCTTGCAGGATAGTGGCCAGGCCACTACGTGATACTGGTGGAGGAAAACGTTTCCTGACTCGCTCCTCCAAAACACCCAAAGTGGCTCAATAATATTTAGATCTGGTGACTGTGCAGGCCATGGGAGATGTTCAACTTCACTTTCATGTTCATCAAACCAATCTTTCACCAGTCTTGCTGTGTGTATTGGTGCATTGTCATCCTGATACACGGCACCGCCTTCAGGATACAATGTTTTGAACATTGGATGCACAGGGTCCTCAAGAATGGTTCGGTAGTCCATTGGCAGTGATGCGCCCATCTAGCACAAGTATTGGGCCAAGGGAATGCCATGATATGGCAGCCCAAACCATCACTGATCCACCCCCATGCTTCACTCTGGGCATGCAACAGTCTGGGTGGTACGCTTCTTTAGGGCTTCTCCACACCGTAACTCTCTCGGATGTGGGGAAAACAGTAAAAGTGGACTCATCAGAGAACAATAGATGTTTCACATTGTCCACAGCCCAATATTTGAGCTCCTTGCACCATTGAAAGCGACGTTTGGCATTGGCATGAGTGACCAAAGGTTTGGCTGAAGCAGCCTGGCCGTGTATATTGACCCTGTGGAGCTCCCGACGGACAGTTCTGGTGGAAACAGGAGAGTTGAGGTGCACATTTAATTCTGCCATGATTTGGGCAGCCGTGGTTTTATGTTTTTTGGATACAATCCGGGTTAGCACCCGAACATCCCTTTCAGACAGCTTCCTCTTGCGTCCACAGTTAATCCTGTTGGATGTGGTTCGTCCTTCTTGGTGGTATGCTGACATTACCCTGGATACCGTGGCTCTTGATACATCACAAAGACTTGCTGTCTTGGTTACAGATGCGCCAGCAAGACGTGCACCAACAATTTGTCCTCTTTTGAACATCTGGTATGTCACCCGTAATGTTGTGTGCATTTCAATATTTTGAGCAAAACTGTGCTCTTACCCTGCTAATTGAACCTTCACACTCTGCTCTTACTGGTGCAATATGCAATGAATTTAGCCATGAAACCTCCCACACTAAAATGACAGCTGTTTCAGTTTCATTGTCTAACCCCTGTACATGTGTTACATTTATAATTATTGGATTCCTCTAAGGTCTACAAATAAACTATTTATACTCCATAATGAGCTCCATCTGCAGTGTTGATGGAGGGACATGTACTCATAATGAACTGATAAGATACTGACTGTACAGGCTGGGGCAGGTAGTCAGATGAACAGCATGATAACATGGATTTTTCTGTTACACAGTGAAGCATCTGTAATCAATACGCTCATCTCTGAGCTAGCTGAATGCGGCTGCATTAGCCCAGAGGGATCTGCGGATCTCCATGACCCCCTGACTTTATTCACATGCTCACCCATGGACACTTCAGTTATTTTTATTGTCTTTAGTTTATGTTATATAGAGAATGGAGGTCTAATTTTTATGTTTTTAGCATCAAGCAAAACCTTGCAAACTTAGCATGCTAATGCTAACCATAACTGAATAGCTCAAGTATCAAAAGTGAAGATACTCTTTCTGTGTCAATAAGTTATTTATTTGTGTTAATTCTGTTAAACAAGCTGAGTTTATCCTATTTGCAAGTAGAATGATTCTCTGCTGCCACCTTGTGAACAAATCAGAGGTTAAACATTTGGAAGCAGCATGGGTGTTATAATTGAAATGGTCGTTTCTGAGATGTGCAGATATAATCTGGGGGTGAATTATCCTGGTTCCACCAAGATCTAAGCCCATATTTGAAGGACCAAACAGACGTGTACTGCTTTTTCTTCTCCCTCCATTGCAGACCCAAGCAGACAAAGACCAACACTTCTACATTTACTGAGCCTGTTTACTTTGTCCTGGCGTATTGACTGTGAATCAATGCATCTGGGATGACCAAATCACCTCAGGTGTAATGATTCACAGCAGAGATACCAACATGGTGAGTCTGCTCACAGATGAAATCATGGCGCTGTGTTTCAGGGTCCAAAGGGTATTCCTGCAGCACCTTGTGCCAGAGGCATGATGAATATTTGCTAATGATTTTCTGGTTGTCATCAGGTGTAATGAAGGATGTCAAAATAATTAAGAGTTTCTGATTTCTGATGTTGTAACCACAGAAACAGACCTGTTCAGTGCAAATGAAACCTTCTCCTGGTTTGAGATGAGCCCTGAAGAGTTGTCCTTTCTGAAAGTAAAAGTGTTAGATTGTGACAGAACGTCTCTTCAATCATCCTTCCTGGAAATGTGAAATTTATAAGTAGAGCTTTAATGGGAGAGCTGCTCGGTCCGGGTCTGAACCAAACTGTGGACCTTCCTCGCTCTCCGTTTGACTGACTGTGATCAAACAGGATGAGCTTCCTGCAGAAAAAAATCCATGAATCATTGACTCAGACAAGTGCAATGTGTGATGAAAGGCTGATTAGATTTAATTTTCATGAAAGTGAAGCGTGTTTCTGTTAGACTTTGATCTCTGTAGCTGAAGATGATGAATAGGAGGAGGAGGGGGAGGAGGAGCTGTGTTCGCAGTGAGCACAGCGGCTGGACGGTGATTGATCCTGGCTGCTCTGGCTTGAATATGAATTCTAGTGCTGAGACATGCATCACTGTAATCCATGTTTGAGCTTTCTACTCACAAGGCGTGCTGGTGGATCTTCAGTGCAACAGACATCCAAACATCTAATGGCTTTACATGCCTTCAAGAATGATTCATATCTCTTCTTAAGTTTTTAAGGGGGACAATTTGGGTCTTTACATTCATGTTAATGTCCACTATCAAGGTTACCCCCTGGACCTTGGAAAGAGTCACTCAACCATCTGACCCTGTGACACATCATCATTCAACAGCAAATGGATTGAAAGCTAAAGTTCTTGTTTGGATTTTGTGAAGAGGTTGTGTAGGTTTTGTTGGTGATTTGTTTCTGAGTCTTAGTCTCCAGTGTAGGAGTGCGGATCTCTTGGGGTCCTGTTTCTGAGTGGATGAAGCAGTAAATGGGTGAACGGGTCAAGGCAATGTCAGTTTTAAAAGAGCTCTGCTTAAATCTGAAGCTCAATTGGTCCATCTGTTGTCCATCTTTCAGCTATGGTACTGAGGTCCTTCCCTGCTCTGGCTCTGCCTAAAGACTCAGGTATACCGTTGTTTAGGTCATTTCATGAGGCAGCTCTGCTCTCAGCATGAGTGTGTTGCCTTTTATACTGCAGTTCTCATTCATTGTGGAGGAAACCTGCCTGTATTCAACAATTGTTGGCAAAAGGAGAGTGTAGAGGAAGTGCATTCATACCTTCAACCTAAGCCATACTTCCAGGCACTTTGTGTAACATTTTTGCTGCTCTTCCTCTTTGGTGAGGACCACCTGTGCTGAGCGTGGAAACCAAATTGTGGATGTGCTGAAACGATGGAACACGCCCCCACCTGACTAGTCCAGCCCGTTGTTTCTGTCACAAGATGCCAGAAACGTCAGACATAAACCAGACATAAGGTTAGGTGCTCTGTCATCTAAACACCGAAGTATTTCAGCCTTCATGTCAGAAGGCGTTCTGGACTCCTACCTTCCTCCTGTTAGTCTGGCGGACCCAGAACTTCCTTTTAAGGCTTAGTTATGCTCAACGTTAAGGAAGCAGATGCAGATGGAGGAAGCTTTCCATCTGTCTTCTGCATTCATTTCATGTGTATTTTAGTCCATCAGAGAGCTTCTGATTGCAACATCAACAGCAATACCACCCAGTAATGGTGGGGGCAGTGTGGCCCAGCATAGCTCACCTTCAATCAGCTAAAGGAAGCAAGAAGGAGATGATAAGGCGAGCAATGGTTTGGGTTTTTTCATCAATAACACATAAAATACTATTGAGTGTATGATATAAGATGACAAACTGGAAACCTATAGAGATAAAAACATGTACAACATAAAGGAATTGGCTATAAGATATTTCAAACCTAATATTTTAAGGTATTAAAACTACTTTACATGTTGGCTTTCAGCACAACCTTGACTTGAGCTGTGCTGGGTTTTGAATTAGACCACTGGCATTTATGACATCAACATTTTACAAATAATCTCAAAAAGTTGTAATTTAAGAATGAGTTTTTTATTGAAAAAAATAACATCAGGTTTTAACTTCATTTTAATGCCATCATATAGTTGATATAACTGTGCATACAATAGTAAAAAGATGTGAAATTGTTTCTAGAACTGTTTTACAGAAGATTCATCCGAGTCATTTCTATATTTCTTAATTTATTGGTTGGTTGGATATATTCAGTGAATTATTTTGACCTTGTAGGTGACTAAATACTTGTCATTATAAGTCCAGATCAATGACTAGTTAAAAGTCGCAGAGTTACTGTCCAGTAAAACTGACAGCGAGGAGTTATAGGACAATGAATCATATACCAAAGAAATGTTTTATAACATTTTTAAGTAATATTTTAATGCCATTTTCAGAGGCGCCTGTGTATTTGAGAAGAAATGGAAATAAATGGTGGAACTTCTCCATCTAATGGCCATAATGTATTTAATGACCTCATGGACCACCTTGGTCTACTGCGGTGCCTCTTTTTCTGTCTCTTTCTGATGAAGAACATGGTTAAGATTTCCACCACCATCACCATCTTTGCAATTGTCTGAAACTTTCCCAGAAAAACCAGCACAGAACTGTCGTCCTGTGGTTGTAGTACCTTACAGCCATGCTGACTTAAAAGCATCAGGGTGGAATACTTCATGTGTAAAGGAAACCTAAATGGATCGTTTCTCCTGCATTTTGTCCTTCATGCAGGATCAAACAAATGCATGGAGAGGCTTACGTTCTCCTCAGATACCAGCTGTGATCCTTTTAAGTACAATGTCAGTCAGTCGGTCGGTCATTTTCTACCACGTATTCCATAGTGGGTCGCGGGGAAGCTGGTGCCTATCTCCAGCAGTCTATGGGCGAGAGGCGGGGTACATCCTGGACAGGTCGCCAGTCCATTGCAGGGCAACACACAAACAACCATGCACACACTCATTCACACACCTAAGGGCAATTTAGAGAGACCAATTAACCTAACAATCATGTTTTTGGACTGTGGGAGGAAGCCAGAGTACCCGGTAAGAACCCACGCATGCACGTGGAGAACATGCAAACTCCATGCAGAAAGACCCTCGGCCGGGAGTTGAACCGAGGACCTTTTTGCTGCATGGCAACAGTAATACCAACTGCGCCACCGTGCAGCCTAAAGTACAATGTATTTTTAAGAAAATTGCAACATTAGAATCAGGAGAATTTTCTGTATTTAACAAATAAAATCATTATAGCCTTGCTGAGACAGGAGCAACATGCAGAGCTTTAATCCTGTTTCCTATGATCCTGGCAGAGCTTTTAGGTGTTTCTCCTTATTCATCATTGTGGTACAGAAGGAACTAGTATTTCAGTTTGAACTTTAGGTTTGGACTGGTAGAGTGGAGACCAGAATAAAGTCCTGTTTGATGGTGAGAGAAAAAGCCAGATTGACATTCAGAGATTGCCTCAGTTTATTTTAGGAGTTATTTAGATGTCTGGCGGTTGTGGTATGGTTATGTGTGCATGGTGATATATTCTGGTCCTGATGTCCTGTTAGACAGGAGTTCCAGCAGTGATGCCTTCGAGCTCCAGTAGTGGTACTCAAACATGGAGGCCTTCCTCTCTCTGCAGATGGATGAAGATGATTTCAGTTAACGTTTAAAGCTATTGACCTTATGCGCCTCTAAGCAGCACAACATGGACGACATCTAGATATTAATGATAGTTTCCTCCAGATCCAGTCAGCAGAAGTATTGAGTTTTTGCTAAAGCAGACAGTGACTGATGATGATAAAAGCTGCACATTTCTCACAGAGATACGTAAATGAAATCATGCAGCGCAGGCTGATGATTGTTCCTCCTTCTGTGAGCTGCCAGGGCTCAGTCTCATTACTTGAAGTTAAAATTGTCTTGTTGGACCACAGTTTTCTCTAGAGTCTCTCGTGGTTCTGACAGGAAATCTCTTTATAATCCCAGAAATAATGCAATGTTGGTAGTTGCTGAGGTTTTCAGAAAATCTTCAGAAAATGTAAAAGCAAAGAGCGAACAGGAGGGCTTAAGGTCATGAAGATAATAACATATGATTGAACAGTGAGTTTGGAGATAAACTCTGTGTAAAAAACTAAATATTAAAATCTAAAAGTCTGAGCAGTCTCTCATAATAATAATTCAGTTATTAAGAAACCAACCGGTCAACAGGAAGGAAACACTGAGACTTTATTTTGTTTTAAAGATTGATGTTAAGCTTTTTTAAAGTTGTTTCTATCATCTTTCTAAAAATGTTTTATAAAATAATCTGTTTATAAATATTTATCAGTTTCTGTTTCTGTTTCTGAAACTGGGAAACATCTTTAAAAAGTTCTCCAGAACGCAGCTGATGGCCTGAAAGATTGGACCAGGCCTTAAATTCTACGGGATGAACTGGACTGTTGTAAATGCTGGAACATCTCCCTCAGAGTCATGTTGACGATGGTGCTCAGATGTTCTGGCAGCAGCAGAGTTTAATGTGTGCTTCATCCTCAAAGGTCTGGACTGGATATGATGAAGATGAAATACATATTGTACAATAAAGAACAAAAACTACTTTAGGACCAGAAGAGTCCAGTTTTCTGAAGTACTGCCAGTGATGTCTAGATCTGTTTCACCTTATCAAACGTCTCCCAGATTGTGCTTTCAGTACTCACCTTCTGTAGTTTGGGCTGGTCAGCTGATTGTTCTACAACCAGAAGGTCCAATCCCCAACCAGAAACCTGTGAGCCGACGCAACAAATTCTGATCAAATCGGCTTTTATGTTGTTTTCACCACAGAGGTTTAATACACCAGCAGAAAATATTGAGGTTTGCTCAGGATTTTATCTAAAACTGGCTCAGTTTTCATAAATGTGCATCTTTAAATCATCACTTAGGAAATTCATGCAGACAGAAAGCTGCACACAGAGTTGCATCAGTTTTATGAATCTGTTTTACAACAGGAGGAGTTGTAAAGCTGCAGGTAAGCCTGTTATCATCTAACAGCTTCAGATCACACCTGCAGAAGAGTGTAAAATACAAATAATGTCAAAGTTCTTCTGTGTGAAGCTTATTTTAAAGCTAAGGCCATGGTCCTGCTTTCAGCAAACAACCCAAGCTCTGATTTACCTTCAGAAAGAAGATATTCACTTCAATTATTATAATATTTAATTCAGCAGATCTTACAGTCCAATGGATGCTTTAGATCAAAGCATATTCATGTGTTAGAATTGCCTAGTCAAAGTCCAGACCTAACTCTAACTGAGAATCTGTAGCAAGACTTGAAAACTGATGTTTACAGATGTTCTCCATCCAGGCTGACTGAGGTAGGGTGGTTTACAAAGAAGAATGGACAAAGTCTTAGTCTGTAGATGTTCAAAGCTGGTGGAGACGAGTCCTAAACGACCTGCAGCCAAAGGTAGTTTTACGGACCTCTGACCCGGGCCAAACATTTTCTTGTACATTTAAAAACCTCTTCAGAACTGTGAGTAGGTCTTTCAGGTGAGATCTCTATGAAAAACATTGATTAATTTTAGATTAACTGAATGCTTTGGAGCTTTTCCAAATGCAAAAATGAAACCACAACATTTAGGAGAACAAACCAGAAGCTGCTTTCATACATGTGGAGAGTTTTAGCGCGTATGAATCCAGCTCTGACATCTTAAACTTGTGCATCATCCTCATTCGGTGCCCTGGTTGTCAGTTCTTGTTGATTTCAAACACATCATTCAAACAGTAGCTGCAGCAGAGAGCAGCAGATCTGTGGAGCTCAGCTTCTCGCTCCAGCTGGGACACACATCAGGATCAGTCTGCAAGAAGAACAGAAACCTCCCTGACACATGAAGCTCTGCACCAAGGTTCCTGCAGCACTGAGGAAAGATGAGTTTTAATCAGAATAAGATGAAAACCAGAGGCTGAAAGCGGTGATGTGATCAAACATGATATAACTAACCTTAATGATGTGTGTAGAACTGGTCCTAGTCGTTATTCGTTGAATGAAGTAAAAACTGGGAGTTTCCCTCCTCTGTTCAAAAAGAAATCATGTTTATTTACCATCACTAATGATTTGGTTTGGACAACACAAATCATGTTTGGGCTACACAAAGAGCTTTTAAAGTATAGTAACTATTTTTAGTTTTCCTGCTGATTCCTGCCATGAAATCACACCGATGTGTAGAACTAGAAGACCTTGGTTTAATCAGTCCATGGTTAAACCCAGTTGGGTTTAAATGATTTGCACTATTAAAGAATGATTTAAACTCGAATTCATTTAATTTGCAAAAATGCAACATATTTTAATTTATGAGTAGAGGCTGACCGTTTTTGCATAGCCTGACTGTGTCTCTCAGGCGAGCTCAGGCATCGCCGCTCTGTTCCTGCAGACTGGGCCCCCTCCTACATCCTGGGCCCGGGACAACAGACCCATTTGTCAGCCTTCATGCTGGTTTCTCACTGTGGTCTGTTCCAACAGTACCCATCCCTTTGTCTCTGTCTTTCTGTCTGTCCATGTCTGCAGCAGCTGGCTGGAGGACACCTCAACCATCTCAGCCTTCTCATAATACCAGCCTTCTCGGCCTTCTTATATCATGTTTTCTCATCTTTCTTCTTCTTTGATGTTTTTGCTCAGACCTTCTCATCTCCTCCAATTATTCTGCAGAACTTCACTGATGAGACTAGCTGGTCTGCTGTGTTGGTCCACACAGAAAATAAAGCATTTATGTAACAATTTAACCAGATTAAAATAAAAAAATGTTCTAATTGAAGTCGGTGATCTCAAATATTACAGAAACCTAGGATGGACCTCCTTCTACCATGGTGTTTCCCTCTGTGCTTTCTTGGCGCTGGAGTCTTTACAAAGGAGACCCCCTCTTCATAACAGTGAAAGCTACCTCCACCTGTGAAAAACATGAAGGTTTGAGCCAGATTGTCACACCCATAACGTAATGATGCCTGAAGCAGTCTTTAGTGCACAGACATCCAGATTACATGGAGATTGGGTCAATCATTTTTAACAGGGCTGCACGGTGGAACAGTTGGTAGCATTGTTGCCTTGCAGCAAAAAGGTCCTGGGTTCAACTCCCGTCCGGGGGTCTTTCTGCATGGAGTTTGCACGTTTTCATCGGGTACTCTGGCTTCCTCCCACAGTCCAAACACATGACTGTTAGGTTAATTGGTCTCTCTACATTGTGCTTAGGTGTGAATGAGTGTGTGCATGGTTGTTTGTCTCTGTGTTGTCCTGCATTGGCCCTGTGACCTGTCCAGGATGTACCCTGCCTCTTGCCTGTAGACTGCTGGAGATAGGCACCAGCTCCCCTGTGACCCACTAATAAGCTGTATAAAAGATGAATTAATGAATGGGTCAGTAATAGTTACTTCAGGTTAATGATGAGCATTTCTACCTGAGCTCAAGGTTGGAACATCAAAGGACAAGCCGGTTAGAAGCTGCTTAATTCTTCAAGATACTTCTCCATCACTTGTGGCACCAACCCCTGATTCCACTTTTCCACGAACCCCCGGCCACTTCCCTCTGGGCTGGAATCATCTCCACTTCATGCTGATCATCAATGATTGAAGACATCGTCTGCAAAGAGCCTAACCTCCTGTCAATGATTGCACCTTGAAATCCTTTCCATTAACAGGACAACCAGGATCAGTGATGATAATCCACTCCAGAAATGCATCGAGGAAGTGGACAGGGTTCTTGATTTGGTGGCCTGTAAAGAGACCCCAGCTCTTCAGACTCCAATAATTTTTCTGTTGTGTATTGGGATTTAGGACCACCTGTCGATGTGCGAATGTCCAGGAAGGACTCTGCTTTTTCTGGTCTTATATCAACCAGGTCCGTATCAAGAAGAATAGATGTGTGCATCAATCTGGAGAAATCCTAAGCTGAATATAGGATTCCTCTAGAACTTCTGACCACAGCCCCTTTTTCTAAGCATTTCAGAAACACCCCTTCTACATCTTAGGTGTATGAATGAGTGTGTGCATGGTTGTTTGTGTGTTGCCCTGTGATGGACTGGCGTTTTGTCCAGGTTGTACCCGGCCTCTCGCCCATAGACTGCGGTAGAAAATGACTGACTGACTAACCTTCTACATATGGTTATCCCTCAGCATGAGACTCCACTTACCTTCAGACACCATCAGGCACCTAAACAGTGCATGCCTTGTCTCATCAGGTAGCAACATAGGGCTCTGTGTTAGAATCTGCTGTCACAAATGGACTCATACTGCCACCTTCCTCACTCCTCATCCACTAAATTTCTCCATGTACAAAAAAATTATTATTTTGTTTCTGCAGACTCAAAACTACCATAAAAGGAATTCAAACGTGCGAAACAGAGAAGCTTCAGTTTAAATGTTGGTTGTCATTACAGACTGTTTACAACAACTTCACAGGAATATTGTTTTAACTTTTTTTCTCGTTAGACACATTGAGACATCCTTGAGGAATATAATAAATTCAAAGATACTCCCGTAATTCCCTGTTGTTTATTTGGAAGCATGCACTAGACATGTTCATATCTGTAAAAACATGCCGTAAATGAACTGAACTTACATAGCGCCTTTCCAGTCATACTAACCACTCAAAGTGCTTTACACTAGAGCCAGCAGAGTCAGCAGAGAGGAGAACAAGAAGGAGATGGAAGTGATCTGCAGAGATGGATGAAAACGTGACCTGATAGAGATAGAAAACAGAAAATGAATGAATGAAGGCAGCAGGTTCAGATGGGAGAGAAGAGTGATGGTGTTGGTGAAGGGATGATGGGAGGATACAGGCAGAAAGATAAGTGGAGGGATGGGGAAAAGGAGTGATGCAATTGAAATGAGAAGCACTTTTATTTAAGAAGTGAGTGATTAAAAAAGGAGAGGGCAACAGAGATGGAGAAGTGCTTAGAGAAGGAGCTGCTTTGCATTTTTCTCATGCTGAGCTGACCTGACTGAACAAATTAAATCTGTTCTTGCGGTAGCATCGCTCCTTGGAGAGCCATCATCTCTCTGCATCTACATTCAGCAGCTACACCCATCAGAAAGTCATCTCAGCAATCAGCGTGTTAATGGAGAGAAATGCACACTGTTTGCTTATAGCGCTGTAAACAATTGATGGAGGACTGGTCAGCATTTTTCTTAGAATTTCTCACAATTTCCAGGCATGGATCCCAACCAACTGTCACCAAGAACCAGGAATTACAGGATAACTGTCCTGTTTACAACAAAATGTAACAACGCACTGAACCGATTTTATGTTTAGACTGATATTAAATCAGTCTAAACTGTCCCTGTTTCAGCTCAGTTAGATTACTGTAATCAGTTCTGTTTACTAAACGCTCCTCATTCAGCTCCTTCTCCAGGATAATGAAACAAAAAAATTATTTCTGTCTGTTTTCACTCTCTTCAAACTCAGATGTTTGGAAATATTTTCTCAGTATTTGGTAGAATTACCTTTTAAACCATATTTGAAATATCTGTTGTTACCAAATGTTAAAAAGCTTAATAATCTTAGTTTTTGTAAACTTAGAAAGTTAGAGAGAATAAAAAAATGTTGTGAATAAAATTATCTCTAATTTTTCTGCCATTGGGGAATCCTAACCCAGCAGACAGGTTAGGGAGGAAGTTCTGGTTCAGGTTAAAGCAGGGTTAGGTTCTACAATAATATCGGAAGCTTTGAACATCTCCCAGAGCTCCGTTCAATCCATCATCTAAACATGGAGAGAGGTGGAGCAACTGCAGACCTACCAAGACATGGAGGTCCACCTAAACTGAAAGGCTTGGCAAGGTAAGCATTTATCCAAGAAGCAGCCAAGAGGCCGATGGTAACTCTGGAGGAGCTGCAGAGATCCACAGCTCAAGTTGGAGGACATGTATAAATCTGGCCTTTATGGAAAGAGTGCTAAGAAGAAAGCAAGAAGTCCTGTTTGCAGCTTGTCACAAGAAATGGAAGAAATACAACAAACATGTGGAGGAAGATGATCTGATCAATGGAGACCAAAACTGGCACTGCACACATCCACCATGATGGATGTTCACTGATGTTCTCCATCCAATCTGACTGAGTCTGAGTTATTTTAAAACGAACGATGGGCAAAAGATTCAGTCTGTAGATGTTTAAACCTGGTGGAGACGAACCCCAAACGACTTTTTAGTATTTTAGTTTTGAAACAATTTGAAAACAAGCTGTTATTTTTCCTCCACTTCACAATCAGCTGCCTTGTGTTTGTTTGTTACAAGAAATCCTGATAAAATACATCCATGTCTATAGTTGAAGTGAGACAAAATATGAAAAACCTAAATGGGTGTGAATATTTTTGCAGCATGATGGATTCAGTCCTTCCAGTATGCAGGATCTCATTCTGTCCTTCCTGATTTGTGTCACATGACCAAAGGTAAGCTCCTGATGGAGCTGCACCTTAAGGCTGGGCTTCCTCTTTAAGACAGACCTGAGTGTCTTCACCACAGACAATCCCAGACCCATCTGTCCATCTCCTGCTCCATCCTGTCATCAGCAGACACCAGGATACCTCAGCTTTTCATCTGGAGGCAGAGGATCAGCCCCAACATGGCTGCTGGGAGGATCTAGTTTCCTGTTTTTGTTCTAATCTGATGATCATTCAGGGCTCGAATGTGGTTGGGTGAGATGTGACTGTAAAGAAAAATGCACTTCAGATGTACTAAAAGCTCCACCTTGTAATTATTCTGACTGAACTCCTCAGAAAAAGGTCTAATTATTTAGTTTTATTGACAACTTAGTGAATTCCAGTCGCCCCTCATTATTTCATGAATGCTCACGGGCCCATCCTGTTCTCTGCAGGGTTGGGGGTTCTCACCCTCATTTCCACCTAAACGATCTCCTCCTGCTGCATTTCTTCTATCTGTCTCTCAGATGTAGCCTCAGAGCCTTTCTGAGCCACATGGTTGGATCCATACTGACTTCCTGCTCAGTATTCTGTGCAGCAGTCTGAATGTTTCAGCGTTGTAAATAAGAGCTTGTTTCTTCCTGCTGTTATTTGCCATCGACCTGCCTCCAGTCGCTCGCCGTTTGCCGCTGAGGAACTGTTCAGAGAGCGTTGGAGTGATTTTCTTTGCGTATGTCATTCCTTCATGTGTGTGTGCTTTCTTTTTGTCCTTGTATGAATTTATTCTGGATCCTGCTGAGCCAAACTCAGAAATCGAATGGAGGGAAATCAGTGGCAGCATATTCCTTTACTGTCTTTCCAGGGAAAGTTCGACATTTATAGGCCTGAAAAAATCTATGAAATTTATGAAGCACGACATACATAATTTTGCTCTCCTTAGAGTGCAGTAAGTTTAATTGGTCCTGTTTATTGGTACTTGTAGGACGTCTGAGTCAGCAGACAATAACAGCAAACTCTGCCTCACCTCACATTTCTTCTCTTTGTCAGCCTATCGAATGAAGCATTTCATGGGAAACCTTTTGACTGCAAAGTTCTTATAGAAAATCATAAATAATGATGAGGTGTAGGAAAATTTCCGGAGGCATTAAAATGTCGTCATATCTCCAGGTGTGTTAGTGGGAGCAGGACTGAATATCTTCTTGAAATCTAATGCAGGAGCGGTGCATGAAAAGCTGCTCCTCATTTCTAAAGCAGATCATTCAGGTCTGGTGTCCTCATTTCACCCTGATACATACATTCATGAGCTGAAATCAACTCATGCACCACCTTGACACTAACTGCTAATATTGGTTTTAGTGGATATTGTTGAGTGGTGACAGTACTGTTGACACTATAGGAAACCACATATACAGGTAAATTAATGGTGACATGACTTTCTAACAGTGTAAAGACGTTTTCTCATATTGTCCCAAAACTACTATAGGTTCTGTGTGTTTCATTGAGATTTAATGTGACAAATCAACACAAACTGATGCACAACTGTGAACTAGAAAGGAAAAAATAAAAAAAATAAAGGACACAAAAAATCTTTAAAAAGGTATGGATGTAAGAAGTACTATTGTAGTATACTAAAAACAGAAACATAATGAAGGCATAGTGGGGAATATAAAACAGCGTGATAGAAATGATAAAGAGGGGGTAACTGTTTTAAATTATTTTCTTAAACGTTCAGATAAAAATCAAATTATAGATAAATTCAGTGAGTTCTTTGTAAATGTTGACCCAAACCTTGCAGCAAATATCCCTAAAACAAAGGTTGATTATAAAAGTAGTAAAGATGAGGATGTTTACAGCACTTTTATTTCCAAATTACAAAAAGAAGACATTTCTGCTGTCAAAGCCTGTTAAAACAAGGGATCAACTCTCTTTTTAGATATAGATATGAGATTAGTTAAATCTATAATTCATGTTGTGATTGAGTCATTCACATACATGTTTTTTTCTACTGGAGGATTTCCTGAAAATATAAAAGGAACAAAGGTTATTCTGTGTTATAAAAATGGTGACAAACGTATTTTCTCCAACTACAGACCAGTGTTTTTACTTCAGTTTATGAATAAATACTATATTAATGTAGTAATCAGTTTGGGTTTTTATATAAATCATTCTACATCTATGGCCTTAATGGATATGATTGAAGAAACATCAGCTGCAACTGACAAGAGACATTATTTAGTTAATATCTGTCAGAGTTAGACATACTGATAAACTCAGAGAATGTATGCAATGAAGACACAAGCAAGTCAAAGTTATCTTTGGCAGCCAGGGAGAGACAGTCCATTCTCTCAGAGGAGCTGCACTGTGTCACAGCCTTTTATTAAAGAAAGAAAAATAACACTCATGTTACAGCATCGTGGGCGTGGCTACACACAGTTTCACAAACACAAGTCCTACTGAATAAAACTGGTTCTGTCCAGATACTGATACAGCACACACGTCCACATCTGGCATTCAAGGACACGAAGATTGGCTGGGGTGCAAACAGACTGCTTCCCAAACTCCTCCACAAACACACACACACACACACACACACAAGTTCCTGCTCAGCCTGTATAGCAACCACCCAAATGCAAGATGACAATTCTGTTAATAGTTCATAAAAGTACTTTAAAGATAAATGTAAAAAGTATTCAAACCACTTCTATCAAAGTTCACCAAACTAAATAAATAAAAATGTCTTTTAATGGTAAATCATGACGAAGGAACCTTTTTAAACTAAGCAATGATAATTCATGTACAAATCTTCCAACAGTATCTTTGTTGATCGTGACAAAATGTGAAATTGTTCAGGTGGCACCAATATCTAGACAACAGATGGAAAAGCAGCAGAAAACTGTTAGTATGAACATCACTAAATGTGGTAGTAAGGGCAAAGGTCTGTCCATGTGTGGGAGTCACTGCTCAGCCTGCTGTAACACTGGATGTTTAGTTTAAAAACAGACATATTGTAGAAAAGACTAGGTTTAACCCATCACCAACAGTGTTTAATAGCACTTAGCAAGATTTGTCCAGTTAGCAGGGCTAGCTTTGAGAGTGGTCTCTGCTTAAATCCCAGCTCCTAATTATATGGAGCCCAAACCCAACGTAAAACCCGCCCACCTCAATAAAGACCAGCCTCAACCTCTCTTGAGCCTCATGTGAAAGCGTAAAAACTGTAACACGCATAACAAACAGTAACACGCCACCCTGTTCTTTTAAATCATGACGTTGTGCTCAGATTTCTGTATAACAAGCTTTAGAGTCATCCTCTGGGACAGGGGCAAGTCCGGCTTTTAGTTCCGGATCAGCATCCCATTCCTTTCTGGATATTTCTTTATATTTTCCCCCGTCTCTCAACGCCAAGTCAAAGCTCAACAGTAAAGGCCTTCACGGTGACACTTGATTAACCAATCACTGATCAATGATTTTAAAATAAAGGGACAAATGATCTGAGTGCAAGGGAACAACATGTTTTTGAAATGTGTGAGTTTTTCTTTATCCGCCACACAACGATAAATATTTTGATAGAATTTTTCAAGGAAAACTTTCTAAGAATCTGCCAAATGCTGTGAAAAGCAGCCCAGAGTTGAGCAACCCACCCAAAGGTATATTTTCCAGGCCACCGTGTTCAAAAACGCCCAACTGGGGGGAAATGCACCCAATCTGGCAACACTGCTCCCCACCCACCCCCACCCTCAACTGGAAAACCAGTGGGAATTGCTGATAGCTGTGCTAACTACCAGGCTAACTAGTATTGGTATCTTTCAACCCTTTATGAAATCTGGTAATTCATTCTTATAATTAAAAATATACAGTGATGTATTTGAGGACAATATTTAAAGAGTATGAGAACAGTTTGTCTGTTAACTGTGTTAACTGTAATTGATCATCAAGCAAACTCTGGGTCGGTTCCAGATCTGATGTTTTCTGACCATGTGTTGATTTCTTTGCTGATTTTTTTCTTTATTTCTGTCCAAAGGCAGACGGACAGCCATGGATGTCCTCTCCTCGCTGCTCTGCCCTCTTCTCGTCCTCCTGTCCTGCCTCCCTCCCTGCCTCTCTGACATGCTCTGTCCAAAGCGTTGCACCTGCCAGAACCTGCTGCCATCCTACACGGTTCTCTGCGCCAAGACGGGTCTCCTCTTCGTCCCACCGAACATCGACCGGCAGACGGCCGAGCTCAGGCTGATGGACAACTTCATCACCACACTGAGGCACCAGGACTTTGCCAACATGACCAGCCTGGTGAGTTCTGTGAACACGTCCGCATTCAGGCACCAGTGGAAGCAGTTTGGTGCCACTCTTCTGTGGGGTTGGTTCCTGTCCTGTTCTGCAGTCAGTAAATGACCAGGTTCAAACACCTGTTCTGGTTAGATACTGGAACTGCTCTGTAGAACAGACACAGAAACCATTCAGCAGCAGTGAGCCAGGAGTACCTTCTATGGGAAAGAGAAGCAGACCGGTGGACCTCGTTGTGAGTCCAGTCTATTAAATTTACATCTACACTTTGACAGAACCAAATCTGTTTATTGCAGTGATCCTGTACAGGCCGTCAAGCTGAAGATCATCAGCATTTATTCAAAGTTTGACTTCAGGGCAAAAAGAGAAATCTCTGCTGAGCTCTGGTTGCTCCCGATAAAAATAAATAAATTAAAAATTAAAAATGACTTCATTAATGCAGCCATATTAAAGCTTAACAGCCTGTTTCTTTAACTCATCATTTTACAGACAGAAA
Organism: Crenichthys baileyi; assembly: GCA_036173005.1. NCBI lineage: Eukaryota > Metazoa > Chordata > Actinopteri > Cyprinodontiformes > Goodeidae > Crenichthys > Crenichthys baileyi. The sequence goes on along the minus strand of JAHHUM010002028.1, from coordinate 101,158 downwards.
ACAGAAATTCAGAAAATTATGTGAAAATGTTTGCAGCCAAAATCAAAAGGAAAAGTGTTTCTTATATAATGTGAGCCTGGATCCTTCCTTCTTTTCTCTGTGACCACCCTTCAGCTGAAGGTCTCTTATCCCGGGTCCCAGAATTCACAAATGATGCCCACAGTAATGGAGGTCTGGAAACTTCAGCTCAGAAATAAAATCCTCCTCACCATCAGATGTTTCCTCTGCAGGAGGATCACAGCAGCAGACCTGATGTTTGTTCTCTCTCAGGGAGTCATGGGACATTAGTTTCATCTTCAGCAGTAACAGGTGTCCCACCATCATGTGGCTGCTGGTTGACCTTTTAACATGTTTCTGCTTCTTCACAATCGTTTTGTGAGCAGCAGCAGGAAAACTCTTCTAACCCTGATTTAATAGAAAAAAAAATTGGTGCATGGATGAGATTTTACCAAACGATATGTAATTCTGGAAGAGATATTTTAACATAAACCTGGATATGTATCCTGGATTTTTACTACTGCCTTTTATGTTTTACTTCTCTTTTCCATAGAAAGTACTCCTGGATCAGTGCTTCTGTATTCTCGGTGTGTCTCTCCTCTTGAGGCGACATGTGGATTGTCGTTATATAAATAAACTGAATTGAACTGAATTGAATTATCTCTACAGTTCTCTCTGTGAACTCTAATGTCTGTGAAGGGCTGACCCAAACAGCCCCGGTCTGAAACATGGTGTAAAATCACCTCCTTCACGGTTAATCAACAAACCTTCTGCCCTCATGAGGCACATTTATTTAATATTATTATTTATTATTATTATTATTTATTAATATTACTTTGTAGGGGGACATTGTTCTGTCCTCTGTTGCTCCTCTCGGTTAAAAACCATCTCCTTACCTGCATGGGCTCATGGTACAGAAATTGTAGAAAAGAACCAGAAAATTCAACATTGTAGTCAAGTTATAAAATATTGTTTGCCATCATCAATGCTGAAGCTGAATTCACTGAACAGTACCGTCTGACAGAATATGTCCGTAATCTCTCCATATGGTCCCAAAGTGTCCCTGTGGTCGGTAGCTGAAGATGACCTCCTGTGTTTCAGTGTTTGGTGCAGCTTTAATTAAACAGTCCAGTTCCACGCAGCCTCCTTGGTCCATATATTTCTTCCAGCACCAGAACCTCCTGAACCAAGTTGAATCCAAGCCTGTGAGCCGAGTTCATCCTTTCGAGTTGCTGAAAATGGCTGACGAATCCAGGGCTGGTGAGGACAAAAGCCCCACGGACTGCAGATGATCAGCCGATCAAACCGAATTTATGTTGCTATTCGGTTTAAGGCTGAAGGAAGACGAGGCTGAAGGAAGGCAGAGGAGGAAACAGAACACCCCCAAGCAGAAAAACTCTGCCTAGTGACAGCAGACAAAAGTTGCTGATTGGCTTATTTTTTCCCAAATAAAAACTCCCCTTAAAGATCAGATAAAAATCTGCATCTTTTAAAGAACCTGGTGAAGGCTGCAGTCCAGAATGGGTTGGTTCATGGATAAAGTTTCCTGTTGAATTCTTTCTAAAGTCTTAATGTTGTGGATCTCCAGCATAACATTGATCTGCTGGGTAAATTCTTGTGTTTCTTTGTGTCCAGATCCACCTGACCCTGAGCCGTAACACCATCAGTCAGATCAGGCCGTACACTTTCGCTGACCTGCAGGACCTCCACGCCCTCCACCTGGACGCCAACCGCCTCACCGTCCTGGACGATTCACACTTCCAGGGGCTGGTGAACCTGAGGCACCTGATCCTGGCCAACAACCAGCTGCACAGTATATCAGAGGGGGCGTTCCAGGTACAATCACACTCAGCAGGAGGTCCGGCGCCTCCGCTGCCCCCTACTATACTAAGAGCTGCAGATTGCAAGAACAAATGGTGCTCAGTGTGAGGAAGCAGAGTCCAATTTCTCCATTTCTAATGAGCATATTTAAGTGAGATAAACAGAAATGTGAAGTTAACCTCAGGCCTTCATTAGTTCCAAATTATAATTTTCACTTTAAATTATCTGTGTTGGGACAATTCAAGCTCCGCTTTGCCAGTCTGAAAAATAAAGAGCAAATAGATGTGAGGATTATCAGTGAAAACGCTTAGAAACCGCTGCTACTGCCAGCTCCACTGGCAACACTCATGCTCCCACTCAACAAAGTCAAAACTTTCTCATTCTCACCGAAGTTTTCATTTTCCCCAACAATTTGTAAAAATCCTCCAACCTTTCAGGTCGGGACAGACTCCCCCCCAAAAAGGGTTATTGAAATTTCATTAAAAGCCGGTTCCCAAAAGTACCCCGTAGTGCTGCAGGTCAAGTGCTTTCTGGCTCCAACAGAACCAGCCAGCCCAGCTTGATGCCTCTATAATAACCGAAAAAGCAGAGACCGCACCTCCTGCTTTAATATAAGCTCTTCTTTTTTTTTTTTTGTTCTGGCATCTGGACCAGCCCTCAGACCTCCACCACACAAACAGGAACATAAAACTCAATTAATGATAAAGACGCCCATCGAACCCCAACTATAAAATTTTTATTCTTCATTTTGCCAAAAGCTCCCAACATTTTCTTTTCCCCCTTCTTCATTTTTTCCCCCCGGTCCTTTTGGGTCCTTTCTGTCCGTCCCTCCCCCCTTTAATCCCTCACGGGAAGAAAAAACAGGTTTTAAACCTCCGGCCCCTAGGGGGTTTCCCTCTCCCAAACCTTGAAAACCCTTTTGAAGCAAAAAGGAAAACCTTATGGTTAAAAGAGGCATGTTTTTCCCAAAAAAAAACCTGGGCCCTTGCTGTTACCACACAGGAAAAACCCCCGGGGAAAAACCCACCCCAAGGGTTTGCTGAAAGCACAGTTATCCCCCGTTTCCCCGTTTTGTCACAACCCCACCCGGTTTTTACTCAACCAGCAGTAATTTTTAAATTTTTTGACTAAATTTTGAAAAAAGGCCCTTTTTAATTTCAAGCCCAAACCTTCCCTTTGAAACAATTCCCCCTTTGGGGGGTTAAGAGGGTAAAAAACCCTGGTTCTCCCCCCAAGCTTAACCCCAGCAACCGTTCCCCCCCCCCTTTTCCTTACCTTCCGGGAAAAAACCTCCCCCCCCCCCGTTTTTTCTTTGTCCCTTTTTTTACCCCGGCCTGCCTTTTTGAAACCACCCGGGTTATTAAAACACGCCTCTAACAGCAGGGGCCCCCCTTTTTTAATGATCAAGGGGGCCTCTGGGGGAAAACTCATTTTCCCCAGTGGGGGCCCCCTTTGTTTTCTGCCTTTTTTTTTTCCACACTTTAAACAGTTTTTGTTTTTTTCGGCTTTTTCCTTTTTTCTAAATTATGTTTAAAAAAGAAAATGAAAGGGCCGCCAGTTATTGCCCCCTTAAAAATGGAAAGGAATTATAAATTCCCCCCCCCCCCCCCCAAGAGGGGTTTCCCAAATTTTTGTGCATTATAAAATTTTTCCAAAATTCTTAACTTTTCCCCCCTGACATTCCCCCCTTTTGGGCGATAAACACCATCCTGTTTTTTTCCCTTTTTCCGGCGATTTTTTCCCTGTGCAGTAAATTTTTTGGTGAATTCCCTTGGAGACGATTTAAGAAAACAACGCCCCCTTTTTGGTTTTTGGGCCCACCTTTTGACCCAGGTTTAAACATTTAACCCCCTTTTTTTTAGCCCCCCCCCGCCCAATTTTTCCCCCCTTCCCTTTCCCCCCCATTTTTTTATTTCCCCTCCCCCCCCCTTAAACCCCAGAATATTGGGCCCTTTTACCCCCCGGAAAAATATTTCCAGTTTTTCCCCCCGCCCAGTTTTTTTTTTTTAAATTTTTTTCTTCTTCTGAACCCTTTTTTTTTTTTACTAATCTTTATGATTTTTTTTCCCCCTTTCCTTTCCCCTTCCCGTGTTCCCCCCTTTTGCCTTCTTTTCTTCACCTTTTCCCCATTTCTGGGTCCCCTTTTCTTTTTCTGGGCCATTTTTTCCCGCAAAATTTTTAAATTAAATTTTGTTTAATTTTTTTTTATCGGGCCCTTTCCTAAACCCAACAAAACTCAAAAGGTGAAAATATTTTTTTACAAACCCCCCATTAGGGGTTTTTTGGCACAAAAAAACGGGTTTCTCAGCTTCCCCCAGTAAATGCCAGTTTAGGATAAATCTGGGAATTTTTGGATTACAGTTTTATGTTTTTTTAAAAATTATTTTTTGCCCCCCCTTCCCTGGTTTTTTTTAAAAGGACCCAAAAAACCCCGTTTCAAGTTGCTTTTTTTTTTTCCCCCAAGTCATGGTATTTTTTGCCCCCTTTTATTTAAAATTAGTTTTTGATACCCCCTTTCCAAATTTTTTTGGGTTTCACAAATTTTATTCCGTTTTGAACAGCAAAACAGGAAAAAAAGGCTGTGGGGGGCAAAGATACTTTTCTAACGGGCCTCTGCAAAATTTTGGGAATCCTGGAAAGCTTTCGGGAAAACTTTTTTCATTTTTGGTTTTTTTTTAACTTCATTAAAACATCACCACCTTTCATTTTTGATAGTTTTTTTTAAAAGGGGATTTTTTTTAATGGTCCAGTTTTGCCCGGCCCCAACCTTTTTTTCCCCCCGATGTTAGGAAACCCAAACCAATACCCCATTTTCCTTTTTTTTCCCCCCCCCCCCCTCTTTTTTAAAACCCCGGGTTTTTTCAAAACCTGTTTTTTTCCCCCCCCCCCAACCCCCCCCCCTTTCCCCCTGGAGGGTTACCCCTGGGAGGCCCCCCCTTGGCCCCCTGGGAAGTTATAAAAAATGGGTAGCCCCCCCCAATTTTTTTCCCCTTTTTTGGAAAAAACCAAACGTTCCCCTTGGGTTCCAGTTTTTAAAAAAAAAACCCCCTGAGGGGGGGAAAAAAAGCCCTTACCCCTTTTTTTAAAATGGCCCAACCCCCCCCCTTGCCTAGATTGGGGAATTTCTCAAAAAAAAAAAAAATCCAGGGTCCCCGTTAAGTTTGAAGGAGTTCGGGAAAAAGTGAATGTAAGAAAATTTTTTCCCGAAAAACGGGGAAAAAAAAACCCCTTTTAAAAACTCCTTGGCCCGGGGAAATAATGAAAAAACGGGAAATACCAAACCCCCCTTTTTGAACCCCCCCGTTTTATTTTTTTCATTTATAAATTTGTTTTTTTCCCTGTTTTTGGCCCCCCCCCCCTTTTTCCTTTGTCAAGGTACCCCTTTTTATCCCCCCGGGCCCTTGGAGTTTTTGTTTTGGTTTGGGGAAAAGATAAAGATTTTAAAGAAAAGGAGGTTTTTTTCCGGTTCCCCTTTTTTTTGCATTCCAATTTTACCAAATCAAAATTTTACCCCCAAAAAAACCTTCCCCACATTTGACCCCCCCCCCCTTTTTTTAAATTTTTTGATTTTTTTTTAAAGGTTGGACCCCTTTTTTTCTTTTTCTTTTCTCTGCTTGCTTTAATGGCATTTGGGGGAAAAAAGGGACAAAAAACTGTATCCCCCCCCCATGGTTTTTGTTTTTAAAATCTAAACCCCAGTTTTCCCCCATTTTTCCTTCACGGGCATAACGGCCCTAAACCCAAATTTAAATGCTCTTAAAAGTGCCCCCCTCCCCTTTAAAAAAACCCATTGTTTTTTATCAGGCCATCTAACTACCATGTTTTTTCCTGACTGCAAAATTTAAAAAAAAATGATGAAAAACTTTTTTAAAGCAGCTCAGGGTTTTCAAAAAGAAATTCAATTTTAAATTTAAAATTTAAAAATAACCCCAAAGTTTATTAAACTTTTCCCCCCCCCCCATGATTCTTTTGGGATGCTATGATTTTCCCGTTAAAACCCTTTTCCCCCCCAAACAACCCAACAAAACTCCCCCCCTTTTTGTTTCAAACCCCTTTAAAAGGGCCCCAACACAAACACACACAACAAACCCCACAACACCACCAACACAAAACAAAAAAATTTAAACTTTCTGGATTGAAAGCATTTTTCCAAAACCTTTCCCTAGGGAAAAAACCTTTACCCCAACCCAAACCTTTCCCATTGTGTTTTTTCCCCCTTTTTCCATCTTCCAATCCGGGATTGGTCTCACCCCCCCAACCAACTTATTTTTCCCCCCTTGCCCCTTTTTATTTAAAAAGGGTTTGGACCCCCCTTGGAAGTACCAATCATCTGTGAAGTCCAAACCAGAGAGAAATATTTTTTAAACTGCATTGCCCCCCCCAGTTTTAAGGTTCCCCGGGGGGGAATGCCCCAAACCCCATTTAATTTTACCCCCTCCCACTTGTGGCCCCTTCATTTTCCCTTGCTTGAAGGGGGGTGCTATCACAGAAAACAAAACAAGTAGATGTTGTAGTAATAATCTGAGCTAGAAGGATCACATTGAATGTGGAATGGTGACTGAAAATAAAGCCCTGAGGAACACAATATGGGATCTTTTCGGTTAGATATATAATTCTCAAATTACCAAAAGCATTCCCAAGATTCGGACCACTTTAGCACAGAACCAGACAATCAAATGCTACACTTAGTTCCAGTAGAACCAAGAGAGAAGCTTTTGATTCATTACTGTTTAGGCATACGCCATCAAAAACCTTAACCAGTCCAGTTCAGTGCTGTGGTGTATTTGAAAACTACATATAATGATGAGTCTGAGGAGCGTCATGGATAACACTCCGTCTGTGGCTCATTTTCTAGTGTCGATGATAAACCACAATTCCCTTTAAGCTTCTGATTGTGTGTGTTTTTAAAAGATTTCATGGCCCTAGTGGGCTTTATTTAACAGTTAGTTGACCAGAAAGGGTGCAATTAAACCTGGGACAGCTGGGTTGAGGACTCGGTATATGGTGCACCTGCTCTGCCAGCATGGTCACTTGGGGCCCCATTAGGTGGACTTTATAGTATTAAACATAAAACCAAAACAGGCTGAGGTCAATCTGACATCTGTTTCTATCTGAGCTCATCGTGAGAAATATTAAGCATTTCAAATCCATACTGGTGACTTGCTCAGATCCTAAACTGTGGAAATGCCCAGTAAGACTAGTTCTGGACTGCAGCTCCACTGCAGCTCCTCCAGTGTTCCCAGCCTGTCCGCAGACCTCACTAACATCCAGGCAGAGCAGGGATTAGAAACAATGACCCAGAACTACTCCCTCGTTTTACAGGCCTTTGTTTGGCTTGAGTTTGCAAAGATCTGCTTGTTCTGTGGGAGAGTCTATTTACACAGATTTTCTCTCCGAGGACAAATTCAGTTAAATCTGAGTTATTAGTTCAACAACTTGTTAAACACACATTGATCTGAGTGGAGTCCGGGTCTCAGGGGGCCAGTCCCACCTCCGGCTGATGAGATGCTTCCAGTAAGTGACCTCCTAATGTTGACCGAGTTCATTTATGAAACTGAAATTTTAATTTGTCTGATGCATAAATTTAAATGACATTCAATGATTTCCCAAAGAGGAGATGAAATCAGAAAATGTTTGGTCAGTTATTTTTATTATCATTTTGTGAATAATATTATGTAATATTTGTTTGAATTGTACACATGGATTTACAGTAAATCTATCCTTTCAGAGAAAAATTTCATCATTGCTGTTGTTTAGTTACTAGTTTGGCTCTCAGGTGTTCTTTGTGTCTGTTTTTAACCTCTGTGCAGCACCAGTGATGTTCCTCCCGTCGGGATGACAAGTTCTCCAAAAACAAGGATGAAACAGATGAATGAGGTCCATTTAACATTAATCACAAGGGAGCTAGAAACAAGTTAATTATCAAGCATATTTTTCACCTAATTAAATGTGAATTGTTTTGTTCCTTTCTTCATTTTTTGAAGTCCAAAAATCCTCCACATGAGCGCTCAGTATTTCTGCTTTCCAGTTGAGGAAAGGCTGTGGAGTCTAAATTAACCTTCACGTGACTGAAAATGAAGTTAAAGTGCTGCCAGAAAAGGATACTGAGGGTTTTTCATCACAGAAATTTCCCATTCAAAGACATTTATGGAACCAGATTTCAGATTTATAAGCCAGCAGCAGAAATCTGTGATTCTTGCAGCTCCGTTCTGATAAAGCCGAGCAGATAAAGGGATCTCGGGCCTGACTGAGGAGAACCATTTACTGCACTCCTCTCTTTATCTCGTTTGATCCTTGGCCTCTCCTTTCCTCTGCTTCCCTCCTTCTCTCTTACCTTCTCACACGGTCTCCCACCTGATTGATCGATTACCCATCTGCTCTCGAACTCCCACTTCATCCTTCGGCACAAAACATCAGCGCCAAAAAGCCATAAATATGATTTGGGAGAAATGAGTCACCAGTGTTTTTCTTCCCTCCTCCATACCCTTTGCTTCTTACTCTTCTGCACCTTATCTGTCTGGACCTGCCAAGTCACTGACTTTAAAGTAATGTTTCATTTTTTTCAAATAATTACATCCCCTGGGCTCATATTTATAGCAGCTCGCTGAAACAGGGCGAATGAGATGGTTGAAGAAATTAAACGCTGAAACCTGACTTCAAAGACATTTTTCCTTCCTCAGAAAAGACAAAAAAAACACAGAAACCACTTTGAAGATTAGGAGTTCTGAACCCAACTTTACTTTTCCTGTTTCATAGGTCTCGGCTGTTCTTACAGGACATTTCTGGGAGCCGGTTCTTAGGTTTTCATGGCTCCTACTTTCAGTATGGATATGGAAGCTAGTGAGGATATCTGTGTTTTTGTTTTCATCAGACTGGACATGACGTCAAACAAGCTGAAGAAAATACCTCCAGACCCGTTGTTCCTGCGGATCCCAGTGTACGCGAAGATGAAGGGTTCTCCTCTCACAGCGCTGGTGTTGAGTTTCGGGGGGAACCCTCTCCACTGTAACTGTGAGCTAGTGTGGCTTCGAAGGGTGACCAGGGAGGACGACCTGGAGACCTGCGCCTCACCCAAGGACCTGGCCGGAAAATACTTTTGGACCATACGAGAGGTTTGTTTGAGTTTAAAATAAAATACTCTGCAGTTTATCATAACATGAGCTACACCAACATGTGGTACCATCAGGCAGAAGAAAAGTAAGCGCTCTAAACATTTACCTGTGTATTCTACCACATCATCCATTCATCATCTATACCCGCTTAACCTTGCAGGGTCGTGGGGGGGCTGGTGCCTATCTCCAGCAGTCTTTGGGCAGAGGCGGGGTTTCCTGTCCATCACAGGACACACAGGGCAACCAACCATGCACACACTCATACCTTAGGGTTATTTAGAGAGACCAATTAACCAAACATTGGGAGGAAGTTGGAGTACCCTGAGAGATCCCAAGCATGCATAGGGAGAGCATCCACACTGTATGCAGAAAGAGTCCAGGCCGGGATTTGAACCCAGGACCTTCTTGCTGGAGGGCAACTGGGCTAACGACTGCTCACCGTGCAGCCCCACCATCTCATCACTCACCAAACAAAAAAAGCCGAAAAAACTGAAAAGTTTTTGGAAAAAGTAAGTACACCCCAAAAACCACTCGATATACACTATATTGCCAAAACTATTTCTCAGTCTTTCTCCACACCTGCAGTCATGGAAGTGATTGGACCACCAGAATTCATTAACCTGGTGCTGAGACCCATTACTTTTTGCAGTATAGTGCATATAGAATTTGTAAGCCTCTAGAATTTGAATAGAGCGTGCCTTAATTTCAGTTTCAGTTTATTTTTCTTTAAATAGCACCAATTCACAACACATGTCGCCTCAAGGCACTTCACAAAAGTCAGGTACATACATTCCAATTAGTCCTAATCATTGAACAGTGCAGTCAGATTCAGTTATTTATTCAAATTTGGGTAAAAAAATTTTTTTTATCTAAGGAAACCCAGCAGATTGCTCCAGTCAGGGCTTGCAGCATTCACTCCTCCTGGATGAGCATGTAGAGACAGTAGACAGTCCCCTGGCGTTGACTTTGCAAACAATCCCTCTACTGAGCATGCCATGTAGCGACAGTGGAGAGGAAAAAACTCCCCTTTTAACGGAAGAAACCCCAGCAGAACCAGGCTCAGTTGTGAACCATCTGCCACGACCGCCCGGGGGTTAGAGGAACAAGGGAGAGACACCCAAAAAGGAACAAAAACACTGGGAAAACCAGGAGTACTTTCTATAGGGGAAAAGTAAAGTTTATGGATGTACTCCTTTAGTCGTTTTACCTAGAAAGAAGGAACAGATAAACTCTGAGCCAAATTTTCAAGGGTAGAGTCTGAAAGAGAGCACATAGAGGTTTAGTCACAATAAAAGTCAGTCAGTAACCATGTCTAGGAGAGAGAAAGGGGTTAAAAAACTGAAAGGCCAGGGCCATGTGGATCATCGGTAGAGGGTGGGGCATTAGTTTTTTCCAGCAGAAGCTTGGAGGATTCCCCCCTCCAAAAATTGCCGGGGGACACGGAGTCAGGCCAGGTGTAGCTTCTAGGAAGAGAAAAGAGAGAGAACAAAGTTAAAAGCTGAAATAACAGCAAATAATGCAAAAGACTTTGACCAAGACTTTAAAGGTGCTCCCAATAAAAACTAATTACAGTCTCTATCAGCCTCTAGTTTTCTGTGCCATAATGAGCCTTGCTGAAAAGTAATCTTGTAGCTCCCTGGGGATAAATATACATCCTTATTTTGCAAAGACATATCTGTCAGGCAGATGGTTGGTGTCACAGGAGAATAAACCCAGATTAAAGTGTGGAGTCCTGTGGTTCGGCGCGCCAAGACTGCACCACAGTCATAGCAGGTATTTTTATTCATAGACAAATTAGACTGTTTGTCTTAGGAGCTTCCCCAGCTACACAGATACCAGAGACAGCACCGAGCGTGAGTCCAGATCAGATAATCATTGTGATATGTGGTGAAGGCTGCAGTGCTGCACACTGATTAACATGCAGATAATAAGCATTATTAGTTATTTTATGTATAAATATATATATTATATATATATATATATATATATTATATTAAAATTTATATATTATATTTACAAAATTTTTTTTTTAGGAAATTGGTCAGATAGATTGCTTCCATGTTATAATCTAAATGGGAATATTTATAACAGCATTAATTAAAACATACTATGAAGTGTGTTTTATGGAAATAAAATTAAACGATATAATGAAATATATTTCCACATATTTTACAATATATGAAAAGCGGAAATTCCTTAAGTATTATTAAATTTACTGTAATATACTGAAAAAATATATTATTCCACATAAACTTTTAAAGACTGGAATATCAGATTCATATACTGACACAAAATATATATGGAAAATATATTTTTCAGTCTTGTGTTGGGGACTTCCTGCTCAGGTCTGGCTCCTAATGTTGGAGGTCATGTTGGGAAAGCAGAGATCTATTGGTTGGGAGTGGGAGGCGTTCGCAGATAATAGACACAAAATGATGCTGGGGATCTTAGGGTCTGTGTCCAGATATGCTGAGATAGATGGTTTGGTGTGTATAGTTCTCAGGACATGGGTCCAAGCTGGCAATGAAAAACCAGAACCTTAATGGAACCAGTTTAGAGCTGGCTCTTGGACCAGTCAAGGTTATGCAGTGGAACTGCTTCAGTGGGAAACCTTGTTTAGGCATTCCTAACAAAGCTGTTCCAGTACCTTGAAGGACAAACCCTGTTAGAAGACGGCTGGACTGCAGCAAACCCAACAGAACCTCCTTCAGTGTGAAAGCTTTTAAGGCCTTGGTGTGTGTTAAATAGATATTTTCTGGAGATGCTCCCACGTACCTCCACTGCATGCTCTATATGTCAGCAGGAACTTCTCATGAAAATCCCACTTTATGCACTAATAACTGAACCAGGCCACCACCTGGACCACTCTTCACATGCGTCAGCATCAGGAAGATACTGAAATATCACACCATGGTAGCAGAGCACAAGCAGAACGCTAACACAATGATGGAGTCAGCTGCCACCCACGATCCCTGATAATAAACCACATGCAGATGTTTTGTGAGTTTTCTGAACCCCTCTGAGAACTCTCAAACATGAGTAACCCAGAGGAACTTGTCAAGAACTTTAAAGCTGGCCTATGTAACTGATTTTTGTACATCATCTTTTTTATAGCTCTAAAGAAACAATATAATCTTGGCATCCAATCCTTAACCTGTGCAGAGATACTGACTCTGATCTTTGATCCTCCAGAAGAACCTGGATCCATCAGACAGTGAAGAAGCCTCTCCTAGGAGAGATGTTTAGCATGTTGTTCCGACACAGTTCTGGGGATGTCTTCAGGCTGTGGTTCTTAAGCACTTATGGACTCATTCAAGCCCCAGGCTGGTTTAGCTCTGATGTGCTGTGTCAGAGCTGTGCTGAGACTCACAGAGAAAACAACTGGGTAGAGTTGTTGCAGAAGGTGGTGAAGAGCGCTTTGCTTCACCTGCAGACTCTCAAAGCTGACCCCTCTGAGCTGTCAGAGATCAACAGGCAGACATGGAGGTGCTTTCTGGGATAAACATGGGATTATCTGGTATTATCTGAAAGAGGATGGTGTACTGCAAACCTCAGCTTCACTCGGGGTAATTTATGTAGACCTTCCTCAGAGAGGCGCTGTACAATAAGAGGATTAGCCCTGAAAAGGTTGCTCCAGAGACGTGTTCAAGTGTTGGTTCTCATTATTACCCACATTTAATAACCACCTTCCTACTGTGAGGTCATGTGAGCTCCCACTTCTTCTGCCCTCCCACCAGATGATTTATTTTCTCTGAAATCAGTGAAAGGTCATTTTTCCTTAAAAAAAACCTAAAACTTCCCACGAGGATGTTCAGAATATTTGATTTGGCTTAAAGTTTCTTTGATTTCCTAACAAAATAGTGATTTGTTTTCCCCACGTTTCCTTATCTGAATGCTGTCCTCAGGGTGTAGTCTCAGCTGTTTGTCCTGAGCTTCATAGGAACCCCTGGGAGTCAGATCAAAGACACAACTAAGAGTCAGTAGAGATTTATTTCAAGCTACTGTCCTCAGGTCAGCTATCAGCTCTGCTGGAAGCAAGATCTAAGAAGGAGGCAGAAAGGTCTGGAGACATTCAGTGGTAGGAACAGTGAGTAAGCCTTGCTGAGCCCTGCTGGACCTCCTGGTGGTGCTTCACCACGGTTTGGGCTGGATTCAATCAGGCTTCAGAACCAGTGGGTGGTTTTAAATAATGCAAATCCTGAAAAAGTCAAAGATTGTTTTATTCTCAAGTGTAAACAGTTTAGCGCCTCCTGTTGGAAGAACCCATCACCGACGCTAACAGAAACATGATTTATTTAAACTGTAGTTTAAATTAGTGACGTGACTGATGGCTCTTTCCAGGGATCCGAATCTTCAGGATCCGTTTACTTCAAAGAACCATTCAAAAGAACTGTTTTTGAAAATGTACATATTTGGAAGAAGAAGCCATTGTATCCCTAATACAGTGTTAAATATATTACTTTTGGGAAACCATTCATGTGTGAATGAAATTCACAAAAATCATCTGCATTAATAGTTTTATTTAAAAGGTGCAAAATAGAACCACAAGATGTTCATGCAAAAAAATATTTCTTTTTGGATATATTTTCATAAAATTAAGCATAAAATATCAATATATATATATATCAAAACCCCATGTAGTTCTTTACTAAAAGTGCTGTGTGCTTTAACAGCATTTTAGTGCTGTTTGTAATAAAGAAACAAAATAGAGAGCAAAATGTTACAAAATAGAAGAGAAAAAAGTGAACTTGAGTTGGTTTGGCAGAAACAAAAATCACCAACTGCCCCATTATGATAATTAAGGCGACACACTATGGTGTACAACAATTAACTGGAAACAATAACTAATAAGCAGGAAGCGCACCATGACCATCCTCTTCATCACTCCTGCTGGATGCAGCCTGCGTCTGTGTTGCAGCCGAGTTGCTCACAGCGCCACACACAGGTGTCTGCCGCCGTGACACGTGACGCAGACAGTGAGCAATGAGCGAGCGCTCTGTATGCTTATAACAACCTCTCCTTTCTGTTTCCATATTTATGTAATCCGAAGTAATAAACATAATATAATTTAAAATGAAAATAAATTGAAAAAGGTGAAAATGCAGTGTGCAGAAGGTTAGAAGCAAGCAAAGTAGTAAAAAACAGAGATTCGAGTCCATGGTTGAATGAATCGCATCGTTGGTAAACGTAACCTCTCTATTTTATATGTAAGCATTTAATCTTGAGCATCTTCATCCTGCAGGTTTTCCCTTATAAAAATACTTTCTCTGTTTGTCTCCTAACAGGAAGAGTTCGTTTGCGAGCCGCCCATGATAACTCGTCACACCTCCAAGATGTTTGTGATGGAGGGTCAGGAGGTGAGCCTCCGCTGTAAATCCATTGGGGATCCCGAGCCGTCTACGCACTGGGTCAGCCCTGATGGAAAACTGATAGGAAACACTTCCAGAACCATCTGCTACGAGAACGGGTCGCTCGACATCCTGAAGGCCTCCGTCAAGGTAGACGCTTCAAGGCGTGAACTCAGACGGTGCTTTGATGATGGCTTATTGAATTGTTCTGCAGGTTTTCTTTGTCCTGTGCTGATTCAAACACACACAAAACCAAAGAGGCGTGTTCTGTTGCTTTTCACACGTGTTCTGTTGCTTTGCACACCTTCTTCCTACAGGATATAAACGGGTAAATATTCTGATCTGATTAAATCAAATAAATTTTACCTGAACTACAGTCCATTTTCAGGACATTTTAGTTAAATATTTTATTATATCCAGTTGAAATTGTCACTACAAGGTCAAAGAGTGCAGCTTCACAGTGCCTTCACACTGCATGGCAACAATATATGTGGGCAGTTGGATGAACTTTGACTGGATTTAGATGTCTGTGGTCCAGATGATAATGGCTCACAGACGGTTGATTAGACATCATGACGATGGAAAAGAAAGAAGAATGAGGAAAATACCTTAGTGTGGCCCAAGACCAGACTCTAGTGATGTGGAAGACCTCCTGTCTTGTTCCGGTACCAAAGAAAACTCACCCACCAGTCCTCAACGACTACAGACCTGTTAACATCCCACATCATGAAGGTCCTAGAGAGACTCCTGTTGGCCCACCTGAGTAAGCAAACAATGAACCATCAGGACCTCCTCCACTTTGCTTATCACTGTGGAGTTGGAGTTGAAGATGCCATCATACACCTGCTTCAACAAACCCACTGTCATCTGGACAAAGCCAGCAGCACTGTGAGGATCATGTTCTTTGATTTCTCCAGAAAATTTAACACAATTCAACCTGATTTGCTTTGTCAGAAACTCCAGAAGACTCAGGTGGAGGCCTCAACAATCTCCTGGATCAAAGACCACCTGACAAACAGACCACAGTTTGTGAGACTGAAGGGTTGTGTGTCTAACCAGGTAGTCAGCAGCACAGGAGCACCAGGAGGACCCCTGCTCCATATCTTCTATAAGTTTGTTGTGGAGAGTGTAATATCTTCTGCCATCATCTGTTGTGGTAGCAGAATCAGTGGCAATAAACCTATTTTAAACATATTATGCATTAGAAAAGCTCTTCTTCAGGTCTACTGTATGTTTGGAGAGGGATATGGTTTAATTGTTTCCCTTGTTTTCCTGTGTTTTCAAGGATTCTGGAAAGTTTACCTGTATAGCATCAAATGCAGCTGGTGAAGCCACTGCTCCTGTTGAATTAGTGGTCAACCCTTCTCCACACTTTGACCCCAAACTGGACCCTGACCCAGGGCCCTCAGACATCCCCACATCCATCAAATCCAACGTCAGCGGAGTCCAGCCCAGGTCCGACCAGCAGAGGGTCAGCGTGTCCGATCTGACCTCCAGCTCTGCTGTCATCAGGTGGCCTCCTCAGAACCACATACCAGGGGTTCGCATGTACCAGATCCAGTACAACAGCTCCACAGATGATATCGTGATATACAGGTGAGGCTGACAGCATGTATTAACGCTGTGTGGGGGAGTTGTTTTCAGCTTTGCATCATAGGGAAGGTTTTGGAGAGTGTTCATTACGTTCTTGATGTAACTTCTGCTCTAAGCCTATGGTCTGGATTTGATCACAATGTTCTACAATCTAAAAAGATCAGAAGTTGCTGTTAAGGAGAAAAGTGAAGCATCTTGAAGCGGTTTTTGAGTTTTGGTTGATTCATAGTTATTATTCACTGGTGCTTTGCGTCTCATTCATCCATTATTTCAGCATTCAAACTAACCTGGATAGATGCTCCAACCGGACATTTAGCATCAACAATTATGGAAAGCTCTTACTGCTAATCCTGATTTTAAGCAATTCCAATTCTCTTTAAAAAAAGTAAGAATACTTTCTTTAGTTCTCGGACCTGTTCCCAGTGCCTGTTGGACTCTGGCAGGACTGCCCTTTGTTCATAACCTTCATCGACAGGGTTTCTAGGCGCAGCCAAAGGCTGGAGGGGGTCTGGTTTTCACTTCTCCTTTTCGCAGATGATGTGGACCTTGCGGGCCCCTCTAGCTGAGACCTACAGCATGCACTGAGGTGGTTTGCAGCTGAGTGAGAAGCGGTGGGGATGGGGATCAGCTCCCTTAAGTCCAAGGCCATGGTTCTCAAATGGAATAGGGTGGCTTGCCCTCTTTGGGTTGGAGCTGAGTTCCTGCCTCAAGTGGAGGAGTTCAAGTGTCGCAGGGTCTTGTTCACGAGTGAGGGGAGAATGGACAGACAAATCGGTACGGCGGCTGCAGTAATGCGAACGCTGCCCTGGTCTGTTGTGATGCAGAGAGAGCGGAGCCGAAAGGCGGTCTACGTCCCTACCCTCCCCTATGGCCATGAACTGGGGGTCGTGACCAAAAGAACGAGATCCTGGATACAAGCGGCTGAAATGAGCTTCCCCAGCAGTGTGGCTGGGCACTCCCTTGGTTAATGAAAAGATAATTACAGACTTGACATTGCAAGCTGTCCTTAGCATCTTATGTTAGCGATCAGCACTGGTAGCATTATTAACATTAAATGTTAACTGGTGTACTCCCTTTACAGTCATCAGACCTTCACCTTAACTGGGAGATTTCCAAAACACTGCCAGCGTTTCCCAATCTACTGCTTTCAATGGAAAATCATGCGGGAGTCTTTCAAATGAGAAAACAGAGGAACCATAACATGTTCAACCTTCCTATTAGCTGCTGAGGTCTAACTCCCTGTTTAAGTGGCATCTTGAAGGAACCATTGACTTGCCTCCATGGAAATGAGTTTCATTTCTGAACACCTTCTGTACTTCCTCAGACGAAGACCCCAGATTTTCTCAGACTGAAAAGAGCTGAAAACCTGACTTTGTTTGGGGATATGGAACGTTTAATTCACCTCAGATGTGCATCTCTGTATGTTTGAGGAGTTTTCCTGATGAACAGAAGCACTGAGAAGGTTATTTTAGTTGCTAAGGGTTTATCTCTGCCTGTCATCAGGCATGGTCAGCAAGAAAAGAGCTTAGTGTTACATATGGCAGCCATGTTGGATGTCTGCAGGTCATTGCAGCATCAACTGCTGTTTCTAAACTGTTTATCAGAGTTTATCTGTCCAGACGTGTTTCTTATAAGGACAACCGTCCTAACATCAGGACATAAATGATTAAATCTTTCTGAGAACACTTGTTTGGATGAGCCAAACAGGCTCTTCCTGTCATTGCTCAGTCGGAAGAGTTGCTGTCATGTAAGTAGAAAGTTGTTAGTTTGATTCCTGCCACACCCTCATGAGCCCTCGGGCAATTTGCCTGCTGACCTGCGCATCAGAGTCTGAACATTTGAGTTCGGCTTGGTGAAACAGTAAAAGCTCTCTGAGTGGTCGTATGACTTCAGATTGACTAAAGACGAGTTGCAGAAGGATGTGGAGAATATGTAACCTGTGACACTGAAGCATGCAAATGTTTAACTAACACAAAATGTAAGAAAATGCTAAATATGCGTGAGAATATATTGATTTAAAGATATGAACCTGGGAGTTTGTTCAGTGGGGCTAAATGAACAAAAGGTATGTTTAAGTTGAACCAACAACTGACTTTTGTGCAACAGAAAACTTTTCAATAACCATTCAGTCCCACAGCCAACAGCTGCACCAGTCCCTGGTTATACTGGTTCCAGACAACCTGAAGGTGCTGCACAGTAATTACATTTTTGCTTTTAAGAGACAACCTGCTGCAAAACTGGCATCACATTAGGTAAGGTAAGGTAAGTTTATTTAGATAGCGCTTTTCAGTAACAAGACATTCAAAGCGCTGAACATGAGGAGAAACAATTACAATACAATCACACAGCAAACACACAAAAAAATAAAAAAATAAAATAACATTAATAATCCTTCCGGGTTTACTGGTAGAAATTGGTTCCAAGCCACTCTTAATAATAAAGCATCTTATGCTAAAAGAAGATGATAATATTGATAGTCTCATCATTCCACTGAATTCTAACTAGGGAAGCTGAGTCACTGGTACAAAACAGCTTTAATCCACATTTTCAGGTGCTAATAATATATTTCTTTTACTAGCACTGAAGTTGAACTAAGTAATAACAGTCCATTGTAGTCTAATTAAGAAAGCTGGGTCATTGGTGTAAGAGCGGCTAAAGTCCAAATTTTCTATTACTAATAATGTTTGGTTTTCGCTGTTAATCCTCCTGATAAAACTAAAAATCTATGAAAAAGTAATGAAATCACGCAATTAGGTGCAGGGCTAAACAACACACAAGAAGAAAAGATTTTGCAAGAGTGCGGTGGAATCCTGGGGCTGCGAATATATAACTGTGAGTGTGTGTGCAAGAATTAGACTGTCAACACAGAGAGAGCGCCATTGTCCTTGAGGAGAGAGATGGAAGTTTTCTCCATCAGCCGCAAAGTCTTATCTGGGTCACAGCTGTTCGGGGGTGCTGGGAAAGAGTGCCATGTTTATATAACATCCAGGAGATATTTTGTCGATAGCCACTTAGCAGAAGTTGCCAAGGCCACGTTGGGGCACCAGATTTAGAAAAACAAAAGTGTTCTGGTTCAAGCAGTTGTGTGGATTTCCAACCACTTTAAGAGTTTTTACTGTTATCTCTCAATTGCGAATCCAAATATCCAAATTTCTGGGACTTTCCCGCAGTTGTGGAGCGAACAACCTTCTCCATGATTAAATCCTTTCACCTCTGAGTCCAAAAGCCCCTTCCAGGCTACGATTCTGTTCAAGAACCGTATCCAGCTTGTGGCTTAGCTCTCTTAACAATTCAGTCTGAGCATTGATCGCGCTGCAGATTCCATCCAGCATCGCAGGCAGCTTTTGGGATGCTGCCCACGTTTTGCTACTCACTCGATAAGTCAGGTAACCGCCGGCTCCAAAAAGCAGAAATCCTCTTATCAAAAATCCAAATATATAAACGTCTTCTGCGTCCTCAACCGACATTGTAGTCAAGCACACAATCTTCCACTGCTGCCAGGAATCCATTGTGTGTCCAGAGAAGAATGTACCGGCTGGGCAAGAGGGTTCTCCTTTACCCTGTCTTCCCGTGGAAAAAATTTGATCAACTGCGTTGAGAGACCAGCTGACCAAATCCATAATTTGCAAGTTTGGAAGATATGTAAAGTGAGGCTCTGAGAAAAACACAGACAAAAGCAGATGCAGAAGCAGGCAAGAGGGAGGGAGAGAAAACGCGTGCGTCCTCCACCGAGAGCAGAGCAAAAAAAAAAAACCTGCATAAGCAATTGTTTTAAAAATCTATAGACGTTCAACAAAAAGAACCTAATTTAAACAAGCTTATAAAAGCTCCTTCAGAATATCAACGAATAATCGTCTCCACTCTCATCTACCCTTCGTAAGGGGGCGCTGAAGCACTCTTTGCACACCTTCTTCCTACAGCCATCACAGGACGTGACTTTTGCCAACGTTACAAAAGTAATTTCAAAAAATGCTTAAATAGACATCAGATGACATGAAAGTTTACAGCTCTGTTTATGCACGATTAGGGTATGATGTTATAAGGTATAACACGTATTACCTGCTCAGCTGTGACACCTAATGTTCTGTAGAATGATTGTGGTGCTGTGATCTGTAGTTGTCATTTTAGTTTTCTGACTCTAAGCTAAGACACTAATGGTGTTATATTACCAGCTAAAGAAGGTGCAGGACATGCAAAGTAAGCAAACTAACACTTTTCTATTATATAAACTTAGGGTTAGAGTCACTACACCCACTGTGGGTGTGGGAGTGAGCATGCACACACTTACACCAAAGAGAAATTTAGAGAAACCAGTTTGCAGTAATAATTTAGAGTTTAATCTGTTTATTGGACCCAAATACACCCTGAAAACCTCCAGGAAGCAGGTATTATTCCATGCGGGACGAAGACTAACTGTGATGCTGTAGAATCCTGCAGAGCAGGGAAAACAGGAACGCAGATAAAACAGCTATAAAAGTCAGCTAGCTGCTGCTGAGAGCATGACCAGGACTGCAGAGCTGGAAGTAATGGATATAAAGGAAAGAAAATCAGTTTTAATGACAGTGGTGTGAGAACATAAAGATAAATGTAAAGCAGTAATTCTCTTCTTTTATAAAGCAAAGTGTTCAGAGTGAAGTGTTATTGCTGCAGCACTCATTGAAGTTTACATTAAAGATTAATCCGAGTGGTTATCTTACACAATATTCCTATCTAAGTAAGACTGAGACGACTTCATAAAACGGTCTATTATATAGCTCAGATATATATTTCAGCTGGAGTTGTCCCTCGTCTTCCAACAGCCTGATGAGTTCCACCAGATGTGGCTTTCAGGGGACATTCGTGGCTCAAGTGCAGAACTTCTGTAAGCGACCATTGGATGGTGTCACCAGCCATGTAGGCACTTCTGTCACCAAGCAACGACACCCAGAATGCATAATAGAGTGTTATTACCGAGCATTTTCAGGGCTGACAGATGACAGTTTGAAACATGTCCAGATGCCGTTTTTCACATTTTAACCACAGACTGATGGAACGCCAGTGGCCACTTTGCAGCCCTCAGACTAAGAGAGGCCTCTCAGGAAGCGGAAATGGATTGTTGTAGATGAGCAGAGGGAGGCGAGCAGCCTGGATTTTACTCACTGAGCCTGGCATCCTGAAGTCAGATGGATAAACACGACCGTTCACCTTCATGTTGGAGATGTTTCATGTAATCTATCAATTATTGGAGACCATACTTTTAGAGCACAGATTATTCCAGTATCTGACACAGTGTCTACAAAATACCATCAGTCCTTTTCCAGTAGGCTGCTGAGAACATGAACCACCTCCAAACTCACCAAGTCAGACACACTTCTGTCCTCTCTGCAGTCTGGTACCCAGGTGTCAGTCCGGACTCTCTCTGCTGTCTCCGGTTGGTTCAGACTCATTACCGCGATGAGCAGGAACAGGTAGATTCCTCCTCCACCGGCTCCCTGTTCATCCCAGTGACCCTTCAAGCCTTAAACAACCAGTTAGCCCTGCTAGCTGCTCCAGGGTCAGATAGAGACAAACCTGCTTCCATTTCTTCACCTCTTGTTGTTATTTGTTTAACAGCTTCACAGTGTGATCACCCTGCTGGTCAAACTAGCCTTATCTCTAACTTTAAACCCCATGGTACCTTCATAACTAAGAGCTACACAAATCATTTTTGATATGATTTTTGTTCTTGGAGCTGACCAACCAAAATTTGAATCCAAGTATGATTTCCAGGAGACCTCAGGAATGTAGCTTCTCTGCTATGACCAAAACACTGATCCTCACAAAGATCATCTACAGGAGATCCAGCAGATGCACCACAAACACACTGTGCATTGCCACATCAGAGAGAAGGAACCATCATCCAGCTTCCCTGTGGGACAGTCACTAAAGGCTCCCACCAGAACCAGCAGTTCTAAACCGACAAACTTAGCTTTATTGATAAATCCAGATCATAAGATAAGATTTTACAAAGATAGCAGAGAACGGTAAAGCTGCTGTCACATTTTGCTAGATAGGTGTTTCCAACTCTGAATAGTGCATGTTAGGATCAAGGGCGTGGAATTCATAGAGTTGTGCTGTGTCAGTACAGGATACGTTAATTTTTCACAATGTCATCATCATATTTAATGTGTTATCTCATATTTAACTGACAATCTGGGTATAAATTTTAGTGATCCATAAGTGCTCACAAGTGGTCATATAATTATTAACCAAATAAACCAGAACGTAGGCGAGATGCAGTCAGTTCAAGCATCCTGCAAGCTGAGGTGTGTACAGCGTTTCCACAGCATAGTGTGAGATTAGCTAATGCCTTCATTGGTTCATTGCTGCGATATTTGTGTAACCGTTGTACTGAGTCTGTTGCAGTGATACAAATGTGTGGTTTATATGGCGTGGAGGAGCAGCGGTGCTCAGGTGGAGGAATTTTATGACATGCCAAAATAAATCCATGGCGACTTGGGTCATCTGGTGATCAAATTGTGCATGCAGTGTCAGATGTGTAGGAAGGTGGTGTGGAAGTAGTGGTTTCCTATTGTGTCATGTTTTCCTATACCATTGAATTAAAGTAGTTTGACATGGGTAAAAAAATTCACCATCATTGAGAGCACTGGATCAGATCCGGACTGAAGAGAATCCGATGTTTGATTAGAATAAAGCAGTCCAGGTCTGCATGTTGAGGTTTTTACCAGTAGAAAAACATAGGACGGACAGGAGCTCGTCTGTCTCTCAGGAGACAAGGTCACATGCTGACAACAGTTGGACAACATGTCTCAAAACAGACCTACCTTTGACAAGAAATATTGGGGTGTTCTAATATGAGGAGAACTTGGTACTGTCATATGCGAGGGTTGTTGTTGCGGACCAAAGTGCAGAGACAGGCGAGGAGTCGGCATGGCGAGGCAGAACGATGATTTATTTAAAGGTGTGCAAAGGTGTGTTTTGTAAGGTAATCATACCTGATAAGCTGTGTGTTGCTTAGCAACGCTACTGGCTTGTTGTGGGACAAGGCACGTAGAGAACGTCAGCGTTCAGCACGCATTCTCCGACGGGGTTCCAAAATTATAAATGGAACGTTTCAAAGTCTGTGTTGAATGAGCTGCTCTTCACCCTCACAATAATATTGCAGCTGTAATAACAGCACAAATATGCAGAACAGAGGTGCTGCACGCAGCACGTCTACAGCTGTTTTCCTACATTTCCGGATCTGTGCTCTGTCCAACCCCCGTCATTTCTGTCCAACGGAAGCAATGATCGTCACCCGCATGGCTTTGTTTACAAGTAGTACTTCACTTGCAAAAAGTACAATGTGAAAACAAACCGCACCAAATGAAAAAAATAAATTTCGCTTTTGGTCCGGACCAAACAAGCGGACCAAAGGACTTTCCTGGTGTGAATACACCCTAATTGTAAACCAAAGAGAGATTAACTAGAGGAACTAAACTAGAGAACAACAATAATAATAATAATAATAATAATAATAATAATAATAATAATAATAAAGAGAGAACCATTCTAAGTAATAAATAAGAAAACACCACCAAAGGAACTAAGGGTGAAAGAACTACTAAACACTAGGAGACAGGAGAGATAACAGAACTATCAGAAAACAGAAATAAATAAATAACATGACTACAAAACCCAAATTAGAAACATCAAGCTGAAAGTAGGCAAAACACAAAACCACGACCAAAGTCCAAAAATGTCAAACCCCAACTGGTACTCACCAAGGATTTCTGGTACTGTGGTATGACTACATCTGGATGGGATTCTGAATCAGGATGTTTCAGGCATAATTTCAGTTCCTGTCAGATTGAGCAGGTGAGAGAAATGGTAAAGCAGGTTTTTTATAAAGTTTAGCTAGAATCCTGGGGTTTCAGTGCTACGTAGTTTAAACTAAAGGCTGGTTAGTCTTAGCTGGAGGCTATAGGCATCCGGTTAAAGATGAGGTTTCACTTGTTTTACTAAGTTCTGCTTAGTTTAGTCCACATTACATTTCCTTTGTGCATAGTTCTATAAAGCACACAGCTAAAGAAAGTTCACTAATTAGGATATCCGTCATGTAAACCCTGCAAAAAGTACTTATTAAACTTTATTCATCTACTTAGAAACAAATGCAATTATTTTGCACCAATAATAAGTAGTAAGCTAAATCCTTGACATCAATCATAACTTCCATATCTTAAATAAAGGAGATTTTAAATGTTTGCACACATTACCATTAACCTCCTTCCACATTTGTCATGCAAACATGCAACATCCTACGATAAATCAGCTAAGTACCACTCAGCTTAGTTATTACTAATTATAATCCAACAAATAATATGAACCTTTTAAATGATACATATTTACAGTTAACTGCACACACACACAAAGCTCTCCTGAGTAGTTTAAACACCTTAAAACATCTAAAACATCACCATGGCTTTCACTCACAGACCTCCTGAACTCCAGTTCTGCTCTGTTTTGCAACTCTGGACAGTCACAGAATATTGAAGCTTTAAATGGCTGCTGTTAATTGTGATTAGCAGGTGGGCCAGCCAATGATGGTGCAGAGCAGGTTTTAATCCACAGAGAAGCAAACTTCTAGTCTTTTCCACATGGATGAACCCCCACCTGGACCTGAAGATCTGCACACATCAAGCAGTTCATTCTCTCGATGAAATGAACCCACCAACTCCTCCACAACTCCACAAAGTCCAGAGATTTATTCAGTTTCAGGTCAGAATGTGTGTTAATGCTGAGAACTGATGTATATCAAAAGTAGCTTCATGGTGGTTTCAGTGTTATATCAAACCCTCGTGAACCTGGCTTTTTAGGTCAACGTCCTCACTCAGAGGCTTAGAGTTAGCAGCAGGTTGACTTCCACCAAGACCAGAAGAGGCTGATGAGCAGAGGTGTTGATGGCTAAGCACTTCCTGCAATTATTTTGGTTTCATTTAACAATTATTTAGGAGCATAATAAAAATAATAATAAAAGTCTTCATGTTGGATGCATTTTCCAGAAGGTAATGAAGTAATGAAGTAATGAAGTCTTGTTGTAAACAGTTTATGCTCAGCGTGATGACGAGGAAAAATCCTGTTTAACCACATGTGAACAACCAGACTTAAACACCACACCCTTCAGTCAATCTGATTGGCTCACAGAGCTGACCTTAAATATGAAAGAAACATGAAATTAGAACATTAAGAAATTAAAACATTTAAACTGTTTTGTTGGATACAGATCAGCCAACAAATTAAAACACATCTGTTGACCAGAATATGGAGGTAGAACATATTTCATCAAACTTCTTTAAAATGTAGATGGTAGTAGATTAGTTATGTGTCGTCAGGCTTTATTTTATAAAATTTTCCTGTTTCACTTTGCTAAGCTATAGAGGTGAGATGTAGTTTGCTGTATTTTCTGCGTTCCGCCTGTGTAGAACCGTCCCTCCTCTGTGGGAGCCTGAAGGCAGAGAGGTGAAGCCTCCTCCTGCTTTAAAGGTCAGAGCTGTGATTTCTGGACTCAGTAAAGTTTCTGAAGTAAAACAGCAGAGTTCTCCTCTGATTTTATACCAGCTGCTGTTGTTGCCTTGAGTTCAGTGTTTACCCCCTCCAGCGGAGCTGGAAAAGACCCGAGAGCAGCCCTAAAACAAAGCAAGGCTGGAATCTTTATCACTGAGAGGAGCAAAGACGGTTCAACCTGTGCAAAACATAAAGCAGGAACCAGACTGCATTCTTCAAGAACAAACCCAGCATTTTTATCAGAAGGTTTATGGGTTGTTTATTACTGTCATTAGGGTCTTGCCATATTTAGATCATTTCTGGGTTGTTTATTACTGTCATTAGGGTCTTGCCATACTTAGATCACTGCTGGGTTGTTTTTAGGGTCTTTTGATATTCATTGATTTCTTTGTGTTGAGTTTATTAGTTATTTTCTGTGTTCTGTTGTCTGTGTACTTTGGGGTTTTTTGTGTTGGTTCTTTTCCCCTCGATTTGTGGTTCCTTTGGTGTTTTTTGTTCATTTCCCTCTGTGTTCTTGGAGTTAATTAGTCTCCTTGCCTCTGCTTCCTGCTCTGTACTCTCCCTCAGCTGTATAGCATTGCTCTAAATAAACATACCTGGATTGTATGTTACTTCACTCCTCAGTATTTAAGCAGGACCAAATTTCAACTAGAAGACCTGGAGTCCATGGTGATTTTGTAGAATTTAAAGACAAACCTGCAGGTGGGAACAGGGAGAGCAGGACATAGAACCAAGGAGGATGCAGCAGAGAACTGCTTCTTGTTTTCAGCAAGAATGGATTCAACAGTGGCAAAAAGAAGAGATTTGAAAGTATTTAATGAGTTTCTATATATTTATTATTTAAAGAGGAAAATTACCTTAAATATGTTTTTTTAAATGGTGTCTAGAAGTTTGTTACAGCTTTAAAAGTAAAAGATGAAATTTTGGATTTTTCTTTGAAAATCATCTGTCTGGTTGATTTCAAGCCTTAAACCACTAATGTAATGATCGTGATATCTCACTGGAACACAACAGGGTTTCAGGTTTTACTAATGCTGACCACAAGATTATTTCTGTGCCTGTGTCCAATGACCTGCCTGATTCATTCGCTCCGTTCAGCCTGATCCAACTCGTCCAAATTAGACTTGGCTTGTATAATCAGCATCACAGAGCTGCTTCCGGGAGACTTTTGGTAGAAAAATAAAACTTGATGAACCCAGAGGTAAGATATGAGCTGTGCTGAATTGCACACACAACCAAAGAATGAAGAGGACATTCTGGTAGTAGTTGGTAGCTTGACTTTTCCCCCCACTCAATCTCTGTTGATAAGGATGTTGTATTTTTTCAAATCTAACACACAACATACCAATAATAATAAATGTGGCAAAAACATGTTCTGGCTAATTTTTGAGCAGAGCAAGCAGAGCAGACTGGACTTTCTGAATTCACAAAACCTAAAAATACCTCTCAAGCAAGGCTTCCTGCACCTCAAAAACATTTTCTTTCTATAAGCAAATGACTGTAGAGCTGTAAAGTCCTCAGGAGGCTCCTGTGTGTCATTCATGGCATCTATTAACAAGCATACAAAGGCAGCCTGTGCATTATTGTGAAAAACAGGCAGAAAAGTAGAAACATTTCATTAGCTTTAATGTGGACCAAAAAGTAGGCGCTGCAGCGGGAATAAAAGCACATCAGAAGTTACTAAGCTGGGCTTTAGGTCCAATCACTTACTTCACCAAAGTTTAGCAGCACTGATTCAAACTCACCCAGACATTGATGAAATCTGAATGCAGCCAGTTCTCCAGGAGGAGCACAGACCTTTGTTGACCTTCATATTTCCAACAGGAGCATGCCTGCAGCTCTTCACCAGCCTGCTCCACATTCATGTTTGGAAGCTGCCCCATAATGCTGAAAAGCATCGACTGTGTGAACAGAGCAGCAGACATCAGGTGGAAGTTTTACAAAGAGTTTTGGAGCAAAAGCAGGAATTATTCATCTTTTTTCCCAACTGGGAAGGTTCCTGTCCAAAGCTCCTACTGCTGGCCAACCATAACAGCAGGCAATATGTGTGCATAAAAACTGTGAATTCACTGAACATCTGTGTGCTTATCTCTACTTCCCACTCAGCTCAAGCAACCAAATTATGCATCCCAGATGAAATTATCCTGTATTCACTCTGCATTCCCATATCTTAAATTCTGTGGACTTTTTTAATAATTGGAACCCTTCAGCTGATTTTTTCATCCACTTCTTCTGCTGTTATGCGGCAGAGCTGCCTAGATGTGAGCTATTAAAAGTGACAGTTTGCTCAGTGACAGAAGCAGAAGAGCACAGCGACTGGCTGAAATATTGACTCCAGTGTAGTTGGACCTAAAAGATGACAGCTACATGTGAGAAACTGTAAGGAAGAACATTCATTGCTGTCATATCCGACCTAACAGTTTGTGTAAAGGCACCTGAGAGGCAGACTATAAAGATAGCCTGCGGATATCATGGAGGTAAAATCTCACCATCATTCCTGAGAGAAATCAACTTTCCTGACAGACAGACCTTGGGCCTTCACAACTGTAATGTAAAGATGAATTAGGATGATTTTAATCAGTCAGAGAAAACATCCACTGCAAGACAAGCCAGATTGATTGAAACACGTGTCAGACTTACTAAAGCATTGCTTCTTTATCGGCACTAAAATCAAACGTGCAGTATGTTAAAATGTCCTCAGGCAAGATATTGATCCACGAAAGATTCACAAACACCTCCAAATTGCACATGTAGCATGGTTGCTGGGAGACTGAAGGAAGCTGTGAGTTTTTAAGACAGAGGGCTTGATCTTCAAAGATTCCTAATATCCTAATAATTGCTTAATCAACACATAAAAGCTGAGGTCTTCCTCAGGTCAAAGTCCAAACAGTGGCGTGACTGTTCATTTGCTGTAGCTGGTCCAAAGCTGTGGAAATCCTTACTTTCTGACTTGCGGACCATCAATAATTTTTCTTTGTTTAAAATAAGTTAAAAACGCATTTGTTTAGAACTGCTTTTAGCACCTAACAGCCCTGTTACACTTCTATTTTTATGTTTTGCATGATTTACTAATGCTGGTAAATTGTCTGCTTTTGTTTTTCTTTATTTTAGTTTATGTTTTTATTCTTGCACTAATGGAAAGCACTTTGGCTCAGTAGTGACTGTTGTAAAGTGCTATACAAAGAAAACTTTAGTGACTGATTGATTCCTGATTAATGATGAATGTTTCTGAGCCGAGGAAGCAAACAGGAAGGTCTTAGATTAAGGGAAACGTTGAAACATAGTAATCATGGTGCAACGTTGTCTGTCTACAAATCCTCTTCCTCTGTGATTTTTACGTCTTCTTTAGGTTTTTAGTTCCTCCTGCAGGGCTTGCAGGAGAAACCGAAGCATCAAGAGAATTGACGTCCTCAGTTTCTTCGTCTCTGGCTGTTTCTGTCGGTCAGACTGTTTACGAGGGGAGAAAGGAGAGGAAGCGGTGTTTTTACATTACTCCCTCCTCCCCAGCTCTGCCCCAGGCCAAGAATAACCTGCCTAGCTTTATCTTTTACCACTTTCCCCAACTCTCTTGCACAAACACTTGTGCACTCTCAGGATTATGGGTGTAGGGCGAGCTCAGCCTCTGTCAGCACCAGGAAATGAAGCTATTGATTCTTCCTCCTTTAATATTCTCTTCTGCTCCTTCTCCTCCTCTGTCCCACAGCAGAAGTAGATGTTTGTGTGTCTGCATGAAAGTATTTTAATACTGGGCTCATATGAATATGTGTGTTTGCACGAGCTCCCCAATTACTCTCCTGGCTGCTCCTGGACGACAGATTAAAGAAGGGAAGGAAAGGCGGGTGATGAAAGATGGACAGAACGCTGCACTGCTGTGAAGAAGACGCTCTTTGACTCAGATGACATACAGATAGCAGGAAGTGAAGGAAAACAGAGTAACAGCAGAGGAAATGACAGCTGATCCTATTCTGCTGAGGTGATGATGGCATCAGCTTTCCTCTCCTACAACTCTTTACTCATGTCCTCCCATCCAGCTCTCCGTCAGCATTCAGGCCTTCACAAAGTCACTGTAATGTCATTTTCTACTTCTTCAGGTTTCATGTCCTCCGTCCTCCTCATCATTTTTTTTTTCCATCAGCCATGTGTCACTTTGTCCCGCTGGTCAGAAGACATCCAGGACAAAAGGTGACAGCCTGGCTTTTAGGCTGAGATCAAAGCATCCAGGTTCTCCTCTTAACTCCGGGCTGTCAGCTGTCTTCATGTCTGGCTTTAAATTCTCAAAGACCTTTTATTTTCTGGGAGAATATCACTGTCAGTCAGATGAACCAGAATCAAACTTCTCATCTTTGAACAGATTAAGATTAAAGGATTTGAGGTGCAGCTTTACTAACTGTATTATTTTATTTAATGTGTTCACATGTTCAGCCCCTCGGTGTCTTTGGACCAACATCCAGCAGGTTAACAGGTATCCAGCATTAACTACTGGCTTTACTGGCTGAGTTAAGTAGATTCTCACCTTCCTGTGAACTTTGCAGCTAAACAGACAAAGCTGAACTCCTCAGGTGTTTGATGTAAAGTAGCAGCTGGAGGTCGCCCAGATGTCTTCTTGGGTTGCTGTTTCTGTCTCTGCGCCAAGACAAACTTTGTTAAAGATCTACGTTCAGCACTTTTACTTAACCCACAGTTAGGTTTTAATAATCAAATAGTCAAGCTCAGAAGGAACGACACATGAGTCTCTGTTAATCTTGCAGCAAGATGGTAGCCCACACTGCAGTGCAACTACAAAGTGTTGACACCCTCTCTCTTTATTTATATATGTGGTTCACACACACAGTTCAACAGACATTCCAAGCATTTAGGGGGTGTATGTGTGTCTGTGTGTGTGTGGGGTCAGAAGGGTTAGGGTGCAGGTGTTTTGCTTTTAAACAGAGAGGGAGTGGGGACTGGTACAAGCAGCCCCCAGATGTTGCTGATAGTAGCATAACTCACTCCTCTCCCTGGGAAGGAATATAGCACTTTGTACAGACATGAGTGATAAACAATACAAAAGTTTTCAAACCCTAACACCCACAGAGTTTTTATAAAGCAGGGGCTCTGCTGCTGCCTCATGTTCACACCAGCAAGGGGACATGGCTTGCACTTCTTCTCAAGGTGCATCTTTGCAGATAACTTATAAGGAAGTTACACCCAGAATATTTAGGATTTATTTAATATCTAATCTGACCATGTGATTTCCTCAGAGCTGGAAATGATTGATTGTAAGTGATCAAAACGATTAATATGGTTAAATGGTAGGTGGACAAGATTAGCATTCTTAGCCAATCTCTCATCAAAACCCAAAACTTAACTGTGTTTTATTAGGATTTTATTTAAAAGATTAACACCAAGTAATGCATTATTGTGAAGCTGAAGGAAAATAATAGAAACATTTCAATTGTTTTGCAAGAAAAGCTATTATGTTGTGCATGGATATTCAGCCTCATTTACTCTAATACCCCTAAATAATACCTAGTGGAACCACCTGCATTCAGAGGTCAGCTAATTAGGGACTTCTGTGTGTCTTTTTTGTGATTAACTTAATTTATTCCAGATTCAATCGACACAGAGCAAGATGCAGGGTACCGAGCCCCCCACCCAGCCACACGGCTACCCCAGCCTAGCAGGCTGAACCCAGGAACCGTCCCCCCCATTCATCCATTTATCCGTCCATCCAGTTTTCTCCCTAAACCTCAGCTCCTCCATCTCTTTGGCTCTTATCTGTTTGCTGAAAGATAATCAGGAAGTGAGAGTAAACACCATGTTTTTATAATGTGTGTTTTATTCTCTCAGTGCTTTTACTTATTTGTTTCCTCTGTAAAACCAAACTCATGTATTGTTTGTTTTATTGAGAGTGTGGGAGCAGGCTTGGAGCCTTTTCTCTCTCCTCTCTCGCCTCATCCAAACAAAGGACGCCTCTTCTTGTTGTCCTCATCGCCTCCTTCCATTCCTCTCCTGTTTTCCTTTGCTGTGTTTTGTCGTTTCACAGTAATATTGTGATGATGGGAGGCTGTGAAGGAAAAGGCCTGTAGAGAGGATTTCACGCTGACCTTGTGACCAACATGTAGGAAATCCTGCATGTGTGAACTTCATGTACGATCAGGTTTTCAGGAGAGGGAAACAGTATTGATTGTCAGATGTTTCCAGGGGTAAGGGGTATTACTGGATCATTGGTGAGCTCCATTATGTTCTTCCATCGACTCAGATGGAGGAAGTCCATTCTCAGGTTCTTCAGATTCAGCACTGATTTAAGTCTGACCCGGTTCTGTGAGCTGAACACTCATCTAACTGCCACTTCTTCACCCTCTGTGGACAGTCAGTGTCACATCTTCACTCAGTTAGAGACACATTTGAATTCAGGGTGGATTTTCTCTGACCCACACTGGGTCAAAATTATGCATACACCCCAGTAACATTTAGAGAGATGTCTGGTAGCAGGCTGCAGCAACCACATGCTGTTTGGTGCCATCATCAAGCTGCTGGCATCACTCTGCCTGATATGTGAACACTCTTCCTGGCTGAGCTGGTTGAGTTCATTTAAACTGGTCGGCTTCCTAAAACGCCCTGGCTTTTAGGCACAGGTCATTCGTTTTCTACAGGGTGGAGCTCAGAACCTTAATGCTAACATGCTGTATTCAGTCCTGAACCAGTTTGGGATCCAGTTTGGAAGAATGGTCCTGCTGGTGCATGTAACTGTGTCCTGGTTTCAGTCATCCAGTTGTTGATTTGAGGTGAAGTTGGATAAAGCCGGTAAATACTATCAAGACCCAAGAAATGTATTCTGTCTCTCAGAGATGCAAGAACAAAATCACGTCATTCGGGTCTTTCGGACCTGGCAGTTGTGGATTTCAGAGAAATAACAAGTGGTTCAGAGTTCTGAACCAGAGTTCTGAGTGAGGTATAAAATGTCCTGCCAGAAAGCTTTCTCTGTTCTTACACGTCTTAAATATTCCTTCCACTCTGTGCGATGCAGTGTTAATTGCAGTGAAACGTCCCCAGGGCATGATTCTACCACCACCGTGTTTAAAAGCTGATAGGGTGATTTTAGGTTTGAAAGTCTCACTCTATCTCCTCCTAACATCTTTCTAGTCATTCTGGCCAAACAGCCCAAATCTTTGTCTTTTGAGGCCTTCACACTGGTTTCTATTATTGTTCTGTGCAAAAGTTTTGGATCATCTTTTAGTTCTTTAAATGTTCCTTTTAACAGACAGACTTCTTGATGATTATTTTTCCAGGATTTCTGCGATTTTTCTTTGGACTGTTGCTGCTCGTTCTGCCCAGTTCTACCTGGCATCTCCAGCACCAGCTGTGTTCTGTTTCCCTCTGGTTGGCAGAACAACACTACTGCTGTACTGGAGTGCAGCATGACACTCAGAAAATATGAGGGGTTGCTTGTTTTGCACATGGACAGCTAGGGATGCTGTGGAGATCATAATCTGCCAGTTTTCTCTCTTTAGCTCTGATTGGTGATCAACTGATGAAAATTTTTATTATTTCAGGCTTCAATAAATGCATCAAAACTAAGATGTTAGAATGTTTTTGGTCTATAAACGTATGAACCAACAGCATGTTCTCTTAAGCATCTTAGGTCCAGGTGCATTGATAAGGATCATTTTGTTGTTTCTTTATTTTCTGATGGATTCAAACTAAGTTCTCACAGAAACCTGCAGAACATTTATTCTTGTATCTGTTAAAGGGAAAATAGTGTTTGAATTTCACTTTTTAAATTAAAACATTGAAAGAAATCAACTTTCTCATAAGGTTTTGCTGCACATGCATGCTACAATTTTACTTCCAGATTTTGAGCTTTGGTGCCACAAACATCAGGGAATGTTAACCAGAACCACCGTTTCCTGTTTAGGGTCTTCCTCAGAGTCATACTGGTAGAAGCCACCACAATAAATCGGATGAAAATCGAGGTTTTGGTGCTGATTCAGGAACAGCTGAGCTACCTGATCCAACTGACAGCCACAGTCAAGTCTTTGCTCTTGCAGCAGCAGAACCTCATAAGATAATGAAACCTATAAAGTTCTGTGCCCAAAGGCTGGTGCTGATTCTCTGCTGAGCGAATTAATAATGGAATATAAAATGGATGGAGGCCCTACACATACAGGCGATGAACGTGGAGCGGTTTGAGTAAAATCTTACTCCCATGATGCCTCAGATTTAGTGTCAGGCCCAGTGAAAAATCCGACGCGGCTCTATTTCTTTCAGACTGCGGCCGATGCATTATTCACCCAGCTGCCACGAGAAGACGCAGAGACGCTCGTTTTTCTCTTGAAATTCTGACGGGCAGCCATCGTTTCTCTGAACAAAGTGACTGCTGGATTATTCAAACCTTTTAAATGAAACTCACTGTCCTTCTGCCATGTTTAACTGCAGTTATGTTGGGTCTTTGATACACTTTATTACTCTGGATTCTAACTTGTTCTGTGCCAAAGGCTCAGGAAATAATATGAAGCATAAAGCTTTAATATAAAGAAGAACCTTGAGAGGCTGGAAGCTATTCTTCTCTCTGGGTTCCTTATTTTGTCCCAGCAGGAGATGTAATTTATTCAGCTTAACTTCTTCACTTCTAGATTCCTGAGCTGTTTCTCTTTTTATCGTCAGACAACAAAACCACAAACCGACCAAAACATAGAAACATTTGGACATGATGTCCTATCTGCTCTCTCTGTCCAGCCAGCACAAGAACTCTGAAAGAACCTTTTTACAGTTCTACCAAACTTCTAATCCGTTTCTTGTCCTTAAATGTTTCACACTGCAGGAACTGAGGCTGTCCAGTCCAATCATACAGAGAGATCCATTTCTTTATGTCAAATCATAAAAAACTTTCCTACTAAGGAAGCCCTGCTGATTCCATCGAGCAAGCAGGTGGTGACAGTGGAAAGGGAAACTTCCCTTTCAAAGGAAGAAACCTCGAGCAGAACCAGAACCTGTGAACAGCTGTGGGTTTAAGAACACAAATACTCAGGAGCTCTGGTCTACTTAGATGACAGAAACAAGTTGATGTTCATCAGACCCAGACAGGAAGCAGCAAACCGTGAATCCAGCCTCCTTCAGCTTTCCGAATCACAAAGTCTGGAGTCATTCCAGTAACTGTAGCCGAATTGTGCCGACCTCTAGCAACAATGGCCTATAATATTACTCAAACATGCAGATATTATCATCTCCAGTCCTACTGACTTGGCGTGCAAATAAGCAACAACAGTAATCTTGTTCACAGAGTGTCTGAGTGCTTGTGGCGCCCCCTAGTCCAAGGTGCTCTGAGTAGGGAGCCATATTGTGTATCTGAAAACCCGCTTCTGCACATCCTCTGGCAGCCCTGGTAAAGACATGTAAAAAGCTTTGAATAATTTCCTGTTTTACTGCTGCAGCATCATCATCTTACACCATATAAAGCTATAATGATATATATAATAATATTGACCTAAGTATGTCCGGTCTTTATGTTTTCTATAAATATTTTTACTAGGATGTTTAAATGGCCTAAAAACAACACAAGAAGCCAAACAAAACTTACATTTTTTAAAGGTCCAAATGCATCGCAGCATTTCATTAAAAATAAACTTCAGTAAAAAGAAAGTCCATTCAACACCTCTCGCCCATAGACTGCTGGAGATAGGCACCAGCTCCCCCGCGACCCACTATGGAATAAGCGGTAGAAAATGACTGACTGACTGACTGACTGAATTTTGATTGCTGGTTTTACTTGATTCATCATGCAAATAACTTTTATTGTGTTTGATTAACAAGTCATGGAGAAATGCAGAAATGTGATTTTGGAAATGATAAGGGTGCAGGAACCCAGTCTCAGTCCTAGACTGAAGCCTGATAGAGGCCCTGAAGAGCATGAAGGACAGAGTCAGTATTAGTGTCTGTACATCTGTCTGAGAGGAGAAGAGCCTGAGGTGCTCATTCAGCTCTGCTTCAGTCCTGCAGCTCTCAGAGACCTGGCCTGCTGTCACTCAGTCACACCTCCACCTGTTTCTTTTTACTCTCTGACCATTTTTACTGTCCTCACACATTCATGCACTCAGACCCACACTTCCCAGAGGCTTGACTGTATTATCCATCCTGTCTCTGTTCCCCTACAGTTGAATGGGAACTCTCCAGCAGCACCTGACACCTGAATTATAGATTAGACACAGGTTTGTATGAGAAGCCTGAAAGTAAGGCGGTATGCTCTTACTTTGTCACTCTGTGTTAAAGTTGCCGTCCTCCATGTTCATTTAATACGATCCTAATCAAACTTTAAATTGAGAGCAGGGTTAGAGCCGGAGCACTGAGACTGAACAGACTTTAACCCATCTAATACCAAGTGTTTCTAGGTACTAAACTACATGAACATATCAGGTGTCATTTGTAGGCTTTTGAACTAATCAAGAATACAAAATGTAAAAAAATGTTTGAATTATACATGAAAACGTGTGTTTTATGAGTTATTTTGTTTTCTGTGGGTTAATGTGTGTTACTCTCATATAGATGAGCTAAAAGTGCTTTTCACCAAATGATGAAGATCATAATATGTAAACATTATTTTTTTATTTTAATATAACAAATCTGCCACAAATTACTTTAGTGCATCATGTGTTATTGTACTGTATGCAATAATAATTGTGATCTTGTCATCTTGTAACATTTTAGTGCGACATTCAACAGAAAACACTTGTGTTTAAGTTGAAAATAAGATATTTAGGTGTAATGCCCCTTTTGTAAAGTACAGATTCAAGTATTCCATGCTAATGTAGTTTGAGGAATGTATAAAGAAGTCAGCTGTTGAATAAAGTGCTTGACTGTTTACCTATAACTATGTTCAACTTCAGTCAGTCATACTGTCAATACAGTAACATAAAACATAAAGGTAACATGTATGGTAGAGGCCTTCGTTCATATGAATAACAAAAACCATGAACATGTTTCTGTGAGTCCCACTGTCATACAATAACACTCAATAGACCTCGTTAGTTCTACTGCTCCTTCTCGCCATTTGGTAACTTCATTTTTCATCATATGTGGGTCCTTTCATCCCCTTCCTACTTTCCATATTTCTTGAAACACTAATTGTTCTCTGGGTTATGCAAAGCCTATAGTCCTTGACGCGGTTTGTCCTGGGTTTGATTCCTGATCTCTGGCCATTTGCTGCATGTCTTCCACTTCTCTCTACACTCTCTTTCCTGTCAAATTACTATTCAATGAAGGCCACTAATGGAAAAAAGAATCTTTAAAAGAAATTAATTTGAGAGAGAGTTAAACCTGAAGCTTATTCAGTCCAGTAAGTGATGCTCAGATTTTAATAATTTATCTGTCCTCTGCTGGTTGGTTGTAAAACTACGCCTGTGGCACAGAATTCAAGATGGCGCCGACGATGGCAGCCTCGGAACTACGCTCTCTCTTTGTTTTTGTATTTTGTGTGTTTATATGTTTTCGAGCCAAAGTACTGTGATTTTGGGCCACAATTCGGTGGTCTCATTCAGTAGAGAGGAACTTCTCAACATCAGAGAGTCCTCTCTTGGGTTTTTTTTCACCATCCTTCATCGATCCGAGGTTCACTGAGCTTCTGGCAAGCGGGGAGCGGCGGCACTCTACGGGATACTGCGGCGGAAGCGTCGGAGGGGAAAGCGTGCTGGCGCCCTGGTAAAGCTCCGCAAAAGAGGACTCCGTACACCACTGCCTTCAATACATCTGGCAAATGTCCGCTCTCTAAGCAACAAGATGGACGAGCTACTTCTTCTCACCGGTAAAAACTCGGACCTCCGCAGATCAGCGGTTCTCTGCTTTACTGAGACATGGCTGAGTGACAACATCCCGGACCGCGTACTGCTGATACCGGACTTCCAGCTGTTCAGAGCGGATCGCAGCGCGGAGCTGTCAGGGAAGAAGCGAGGAGGCGGAATCTGCTTTTATATAAACGAAGCTTGGTGCAGAGACATAAAAGTGCTGGGAAAACATGTAGTCCGGATCTGGAGTCATTTTCCATAATCTGTAAACCGTTTTATTCACCGAGAGAGTTTTCCTCGTTCATAAAATCGGTTTCATATTTTCCCCCCGCATGGCTGCACTTCTGCCTCGGAAAAACATCTTGCTGAGCTGATTACAGAACGTGGAGAAAAACACCCTGACTCTTTCATCATAATACTGGGAGATTTTAACAGCGCAGATCTCTCAAAATGAGCTCCCCAAATACAGACAGCATAGTAAGTGTCCCACAGAGACAAAAACACACTGGACCACTGTTACACAACTTTAAAAGGACTCATATCATGCTGTTACCAGGCTGCTCTGGGACTTTTTCCACCTCATCCCAACTTAAAAGACAGAAACTACAGAGCTTCCAAACCCACGTTCACACTGTTAAAAAGTGGACTGAGGAATCGAAGCAGATGCTACAGGCCTGCTTTGAATGCACAGACGGGACTGTTTTTGAAACCTCAGCCACTGATTTAAACAAACTAACTGATGTGGTGACATCATACATCGTTTTCTGTGAGGACATGTGTTGCAGACCAAACCCTTCTGCACCTTTGGGAACAACAAGCCATGGTTCACTCCACATCTCAGGAATCTGCACAGGGACAAGGGAAGAAGCTCACAGCAGTGGGGATTGGGCGCGGTACAGGCAGGCCAGGAACAGACTTACAAAGGAGATCAACGCAGCCAAGAGAAGCTACAGTGAGAAGCTGAGAAAAGCCTTTCTACTGGTTACACTTCGGCTGTATGGACTGGTCTGAGAAACCTGACTTTCCTACAGAAGCCCCACCACCTTTCCTGAACAAAGTCCTCCCCCCTGGCTAACCGTCTGAATGGCTTCTACTGCAGACATGACAAGAAACCATTCACACCTCAAACCAACTCCTTCACATCCCATTCGGAACAAGTTTGACCAGTAAAGCAACCACCCCCTACCTTCAGATCCTCTGCCTGCACTAAAGATCTCTCAGAGAATGTAAATAGCTCTTTCAGCGCACGAAAACAAAGAAAGCTGGAGGACCTGATAACGTCTCCCCACCTATGCCTGAAAGCCTGTGCAAATCAACCCCCGCTCCAATCTTCACCGGATCTTCAACAAGTCACTGGAGAAGTGTGAGGTCCCCTCCTGCTTCAAACGATCCACCATCATCCCAGTGCCCCAAAAGAAACCCACCATCCTAGGATTATGGGACTACAGGCCCTGTAGCCCTGACGTCTGTGGTCATGAAATCCTTTGAGAGCGCTGGTGTTGAAGCACCTGAAAGACATCACAGGCCCTCTACTGGACGCCCCTGCAGTTTGCTTACCGAGCAAAAAAAAGGTTTGGCAGATGATGCTGTTAAATTAGGTCTACACTTCATCCTGGGAACACCTCGACCACCCAGGGACCTACGCCAGGATCCTGTTTGTAGACTTCCCGCCTGGCCTTCAAACCCCCATCATACCAGACATCCTCCACCAAGAAGCTCCCCAGCTCAACGTCCCAGCCTCCACCTGTCAGTGGATCAACAGCTTCCTGACGGAACCGAAAGCAGCAGGTGAGACTGGGGGGCATCTTCTCCCGAAACCAGATCAATAAGTGAACTGGTGCCCCCCAGGGTGTGTTCTATCCCCACTCCTCTTCTCCCTGTAAAACAAATGACTGCACCTCAGCGGACTCATCCGTGAAACTCCTTAAGTTTGCAGATGACACCACTGTCATTGGACTGATCCAGGACGGTGATGAGTCTGCATACAGACAGGATGGGATCGGCTGGTCCACTGGGGTGGTCAGAACTACCTGGAGCTAAACCCACTCAAGACTGTGGAGATGGTGGTGGACTTTCGGAAAACACAAACCCCCATACACCCCCTCACCATCCTGCAACAACACCGTGTCGGCTGTGGACCACTCAGGTTCTTAGGAACCACCATCTCTGAGGACCTGAGATGGTCTTCACACATAGAACACTGTTCGAAAGAAGGCCCAGCAGAGACTGTACTCCTGAGGCAACTCAAGAAGTGCAACCTTACAATGGAGCTGCTGTTCCTCTTCTACACTGTATCATTCAGTCTGTCCTGTCTTCATCACATCTCAGTGTGGTTTGGTTCATCCACAACACAGTGACAGGTCCAGACTGACCAACGAATAATCAGGACTGCCAAGAGAATCATCAGGGATGAGACCTTCCCTCCATACAGGACTTATACAGGTCAGGGTCAGGAGGAAAAGAGCTGCTAAAAATCTCTGCAGACCCCACACACCCTGCACATAAACTGTTGTAGAGTTCTGCCTTCAGGCCGACGCTACAGGGCGCTGTTCACTAAAACCAGCCGCCACAGGAGGACAGTTTCTTCCCCCAGGCTTATTTCTCGTTTGAAACATTAATAGAGTACAAAAACAAAGCATACAAATGTAGCAAATGCACCTTTTTATTTATATATGTGTATATTTGTACATAGTAAATATGTATATTCTGTAATGCAAAAACAAAAACCAAAGAGCAAAGTGTACCGGAGTCAAATTCCTTATTTGTATGTACAAACTTGGCAATAAAGCTGATTCTGATTCTGATTCTGAGAAACAACTGTCTGCAGCTGGGTGTGTTTCATGTGCTATCTTGGTCTGTTAGATGATGGATCAGTTCAAAACTCCCATGGTGTCATGCTCAGTTATCTGTGTTGAAACGTCTTGCTTTTGGTGGAACCCAAGATGCTTAAATGGATTTGGTTCCTTTGAGCTCCTCCCTCTTTCCTCACCTTCTGAACCCTAGGTTTTAGGAACCACTAACTGCTGGCCCCTCTATCAGTGAATCAGCTGATCCAAACACTGTCTGTCTGTGCGCCACCGGCTGGGGACAGCTTGCCGGGTGAGTTTGTCTCATCTTGGTGTGGGGTCAGTTGTAAGTACGGTGCTCGGTGGTGTCTGCTCTGTTGGGCTTGTGGGCGGAGGGTGGGGTGGCGTTGCGTGGGGGCCTTGCCGTGCCATCGCTACGTCGGTTAGGATCTGGGTCTAACCCTGGGCCGGGGTCATTCGGGTTCGTGCGGTGCCGGCACTAGTTTGGGCTGGTGCTGGGGCTGTCTGTCTGTCTTCTCTGGGGTATCGGCACTTGGACCTGGGAGTATAGAGTATGTATGGGGAGTGTGAGTGAGTGTACGACGTCCATTGTTGTGTGTTTTTACAATGGGTGTGTGGATGTGTGTGTTTTTATGTGTATGCATGAGGGTGGGAATGTGTGATTGTCAATGTGACTGTGTGCGCCTGTTTTTGTGTCAGGTTGGGATTTGGGCTGAGTATTTTCTCCCAACCAC
The DNA here is from genome assembly GCA_036173005.1 of Crenichthys baileyi. NCBI lineage: Eukaryota > Metazoa > Chordata > Actinopteri > Cyprinodontiformes > Goodeidae > Crenichthys > Crenichthys baileyi. The sequence goes on along the minus strand of JAHHUM010002028.1, from coordinate 60,471 downwards.
ACTCCCTGCCGGTGGTTGGTGTCTCTGCCCGCTGGTGTGTTGGTGGTTCTCTGTGTCCGGGGCTGGGTGTTTTGTTGTATGCCGGCTCACTCCTGGTGTCTACTTGCTGGGGCCTGTCCCACCTGGCTCTGTCGGGCCTCTGCTTGAGGGGTGATGTGACCCGGGGTCTGGGTCTCTGGGTCCATGGCTGGATCCGCTCCGGCGTACACGGCTACTGGCGGGGCCTGTGGGCTTGTCGCTATAACTCCCTGGGGCTTCTGCACTGTGGCTGCTGGGTGGTTCCCCTCAGGCTCTCCTCTGCTCTTCTCTGGGGGGGTTGCTTGCTTCTTTTTTATTTACTTTTCGTTTCCGTCTCCGTGTCCATTGCAATTGAAATAATCCCAAAGCAGTTTCTAATATCTAATATCAAACATTTTGATGATGTCCAGAAGGGCAGAAAAGAAGCATCTGGACGGATGGTCTGTAGGAGTTGGTAGGACTAGACTGCAGAGGACTGAGGTCAAGGTATTTTCTCTGATGAAGCCTCCTTCAGACTGTTTAGAACATCTGGGCTCACTCACAGTTTTATTTTCCAACAAATATATGGATGAAAACATCGTCTAGAACCAAGTCTGACCAACAGTCCAAGAGCAACTTGGTCTCACAGTTCAGCAGGAAATCAAGCTGTGGGGTCCATGCGAGGAACCTCTCCAGATAATAACCTTGATAACAAGCTATTGGAGCTTTACATAAATATGATGCCTTTCTCTATAAAAGTCTTTGAAACTTCTTAAATGTTTGTAACTGAACTTCAGCCCCCCCCCCCCCAGAAACGTGTGACAGAAAGATCCAGACAACAGTGAAGCTACAAGGTTTGTAAAAAACATTTCCGTCAGCCTCAAAACTTTGCACATAGTTTCAGAAGGAAGACATCTGCTGCCTCAAAGATGGAGAGATCCTGTCGGTTTCTGTGAAACATCTCGGACAAAAGGCTCAAACAGGGATGATGTTAGACCAAAGTCAGCGGGTTGTAACAAAAACAACGTTCACCTTTTCACAGCACTTCCTTGGTCCGGTTCGGTCCAGTTTCTGTAGACCCTTCAGGATTTAGGTTGTTTTTTGGTTTTAAATGAAGCATCAACAAACAGAACCTGCTGCTCGTTCCCACTAAGCCTAGAGAAAATGTCCAAACTCAGACTGTTCCAGCACTTCATTAAAACTGAAAATGTGCCTTTATTAAAGCAGCTGACTTGTTCTTCTTTGTCTTGTCTTATTGTTTCTCTGCTTATTATTTCCTGTCCCACATCTCCTTCTGTTTGTCTGGGTTTTATGTTTTCCTCTTTATCTCTTCGCTCGCCTCCTCTACGTCCTCCATCTCTCAGACTTTGACATCAGAGAGATCAACATCCTCCTTTCTTGCTCTGTCTGTCTTCTTGTCTTCCTGTTCAAACCCTCCGCTCCAATGTTCTCCTTTAGCTTCAGTCTTCTGTATTTTCGGAAAACTCTTCTTCTTGTCAGAATCTGCTGCTTGTCAGCTGGTTTTGGAATACATTGAGTAGAAGTCATCATAAGGAGCAAAGCTGCTGTTTCAGCTCAGATCTCTAAAAATGCTGATTAGATGGATGGACTAGACCATTTTACAGCAGTACGTTTATTTTAATATTCAAACCAAACTGAGAACAAATGTGAGAAGATAATATTTTATTTAGTTTGTTTGCTGAAGATTAAGTTTTGAACATTGTTTTTTAGCTTCAACCATGAGGTCCTAATAAAGAGACTTTAAACTGTTAACATAATTTATTATTTAGGATGTTTTTTTCATGCAGGAAAAATGTTAAGATTAAAATTTTCTGTGATGGATTCAGACGAAGGAGACATCATTTGAGACATGTTTGTTTATGTCTCCCTGTCGTTCAGGATGATCCCAGCCAATCACAAGTACTTCCTGCTCAGCGACCTGGCGTCGTCTCGGGACTACGAGCTGTGCGTTCTGGCCGTCTACGATGACGGCATCACCACCCTGACCGGCACCAAGCTGGTGGGCTGTGTGTCCTTCAGCACAGACTCGGAGTACGGACGGTGCCACTCCATACGGGACCAGGTCAGTGTGGGTTTATTTTACTGGTCCCACAGGCCCCTGATTATTGAGCAACCTGTTTGATCATTCAACTCTTTGCTCCAGACAAATATGACATTTACAAGTTAAACTGTTCATTTTTTATCTGTATCTGCAGTAAAAACTAACTTCCTCTAAATAATTCAGATCAGTCATTTTTCACGTCTCACCTGTTTTCCTTTTTATCTGTTTTCCTTCAGTAGGTTTTCACACCTCTGTCCTAATGCCAGCGTTAGTGATTTATTTTAACCTTCACAACTTTACTTCACAAATAATAGTGAAGTGAAAGGAAAGGAAAACAAAACATCATCTTCAAATGTCTTTTACAGATGAAAATAGGATTTCAATCCTATTTTCTCTAAAATCCAGTGCAACCAGTTTATTAGCCAGAATCCAGCTGCATTTAATTTGAGTCCCACTGCAGCTGTTCTGTTTCTGACCTCAGAGGTCCTCTGGAGAACATTAGAGAATATCATGATGACCAAGAAACACAGCAGTCAGGTCAGGGAGAAAGTTCTGGTTCAGTTTAAGGCACAGTTAGGTTCTGCAACAATATCCCAAACTTTGAACTTCTCACAGAGCTCTGTTCAATCCATCATCTGAACATGGAGAGAGGATGGACTACTTGCACAAATACGAAGAAATGCAGGTCCACCTAAACTGACAGACCAAAACTAAACTTTCTGGCCCTTTGTGCAAAACTCTGTCCGTGGTCCGTCCTCAAATCTGTTTTCTGTCTTCAGCAGCTGCTTCAGCTGTTACTGCTGTTAAATATCCAACCAGAGTGATCAGCACTCAGGTTCAGAGTTCAAAGTGTGCTCTTTTGAAGCTCCTCATACACTAATCTGTACTTAGAGATGTTCAAATTTAGCCTCTGGTATTAGGAGCTGCTCTCCATCACTGATGGATTTTCAGTTGCAGACCTCCTGGTCTTCTAGACCTGTTCATGCCTATATGAAGGAACATTCTTCCAGTTTGACTTCATGTTGTCATGGATCTAAACTAAAACACACATGTTGCTTTTAGACAACAGCATTTCTTTGCCTTTGGGTCTAACTACTCTTCCTGACTTCTCCTCCAGTTCTTGGGCGGCACCATGATCATCATCATCGGCGGGATCATCGTGGCTTCTGTGCTCGTCTTCATCTTTATCCTCCTGATGAAGTACAAGCTCCACAGTAACCACTACAAGCAGAAAGCTGCTGCACGCCAAGCCAACGTCTGCTCCCAGACCAACGGAGGTGGAGGAGGAGGTGGAGCAAACATCCTGGCTCTGCCTCCGTCCTCCTCAGCGGGGCAAGGTAACTGAAACTGCGGTGTCATTAAACATGGTGAATGAAGTTCTTCGGGTTTCTGAGTGCATTCTAATTTTTTCCAGGCGCTAATAAAAACTGTCACCCATCATCATCAGCAGAGGGAGGAGCTTCTCTCAGAGGAACCACAGTGGTGGACCTAAATCCCACACATGATGATGATGCCATCTCCCAATAACACAGAAGAAACTGTCAAACCCCACCAACTTCCAGAACCAACACTCCACCTCCCTCCCTCCTTCTCTTTCTTTTTTATTTGATTTTTACATTTTTTTGCTCGTGCCTGGAGTCAAACCCGACTTTCCTCCGAGGAGCAGCTCCAGTCTTCGGTGAGTCATCCATGAACACAGTAAACCCACATCCAAATATCTGAAGTTTTCTAAAATATTATAAAAACCTAAACTTGTCATTAGTTGGAAGGTATTGCTATCAAATTAATAAAAGAAACCTTTTTTTTCTGATGTCAGGACACTTGGAAAGCTTCGCCCAAAGTGTTTTCTGGAGTAAAAATATGACAGCAGGGTAGCAGATTCGTTGCTGACAGGTGAGGATGTCACAGCTGGATATAAAAGGACCTACTAGCAGAATGTTAGGATGAATCAGAGATCCTTTTGTCCCAAACTGCTTCAGAGTTCAGGAGAGTTCTGGCTCAAATATGTATAAAAACCAAGGCTAGAAACAGATTCAGCGGAACGTTGGAGAACAAATCCCAGAATGTGACCTGAAACTGGATAGAGAAACTCAGTCTGAAAAGGTATGGCTGAACATCAGCTGACCTGCCGAAGTGTGAAGGTAGCACTGATACAGAGGACAATGTTGGAATCTGAATGGATTTGGGCTACCTTCAGCATGAGGTCTTCTCCGAGAGCTCTGTGGTTATTTCTGCAGAACAAACTGGGACCAGCAACAATGCCAAATCCCTTAAATCCTTGTTTCCTTCTCATTGTGATGCTCAGTTTGAACTTCAACAGAAGTCTTCATTATGACTACATGCCTAAATGCATTGAGTTGCTGCCATGTGATTGGCTGAGGAATTGCTACTACATGATTGGCTGATGAGTTTCATGTGATTGGCTGATGAGTTGCTGCCATGTGATTGGCTGATATGTGATTGGCTGATGAGTTGCTGCCAGGTGATTGGCTGATAAGTTGCTGCCAGGTGATTGGCTGATGAGTTGCTGCCAGGTGATTGGCTGTTGAGTTGCTGCCATGTGATTGGCTGATTAGTTGCTGCCAAGTGATTGGCTGATGAGTTGCTGTCAGGTGATTGGCTGTTGAGAGTTGCTGCCATGTGATTGGCTGATGAGTTGCTGCCAAGTGATTGGCTGATGAGTTGCTGTCAGGTGATTGGCTGTTGAGTTGTTGCCACGTGATTGGCTGATGAGTTGCTGTCAGGTGATTGGCTGTTGAGTTGCTGCCATGTGATTGGCTGATGAGTTGCTGACAGGTGATTGGCTGTTGAGTTGCTGCCATGTGATTGGCTGATGAGTTGCTGTCAGGTGATTGGCTGATGAGTTGCTGTCAGGTGATTGGCTGTTGAGTTGCTGCCATGTGATTGGCTGATGAGTTGCTGCCAGGTGATTGGCTGATGAGTTGCTGCCATGTGATTGGCTGATATGTGATTGGCTGATGAGTTGCTGTCAGGTGATTGGCTGATGAGTTGCTGTCAGGTGATTGGCTGTTGAGTTGCTGCCATGTGATTGGCTGATGAGTTGCTGCCAAGTGATTGGCTGATGAGTTGCTGTCAGGTGATTGGCTGTTGAGTTGTTGCCACGTGATTGGCTGATGAGTTGCTGTCAGGTGATTGGCTGTTGAGTTGCTGCCATGTGATTGGCTGATGAGTTGCTGACAGGTGATTGGCTGTTGAGTTGCTGCCATGTGATTGGCTGATGAGTTACAGCCAGGTGATTGGCTGTTGAGTTGCTGCCATGTGATTGGCTGATGAGTTGCTGCCATGTGATTGGCTGATGAGTTCCTGCCAGGTGATTGGCTGATGAGTTCCTGCCAGGTGATTGGCTGTTGAGTTGCTGCCATGTGATTGGCTGATGAGTTACCATGTGATTGGCTGATGAGTTACCATGTGATTGGCTGATGAGTTGCTGCCAGGTGATTGGCTATTGAGTTGCTGCCATGTGATTGGCTGATGAGTTACCATATGATTGGCTGATGAGTTCCATGGGATTGGCTGATGAGTTCCATGGGATTGGCTGATGAGTTCCATGTGATTGGCTGATATGTGATTGGCTGATGAGTTGCTGCCAGGTGATTGGCTGTTGAGTTGCTGCCATGTGATTGGCTGATGAGTTCCATGTGATTGGATGATGAGTTGCTGCCATGTGATTTGCTAATTCACTGTTCGTGTCAACAAGCAACTGGACAGGTGTACCTAATGAGGTGATGAGTGTACTTATGGATCTTGAAGAACATCTTTCAGAGCTTATACTGATCCTCAGCACACTGACTGATATTTAGAGATTGTATTTTTATACTTATCACCTTCATAGTTAATACATAATGCAGTCAAATTCAGCTGATTGCATCAAATCATTGACTTTGCAGAACCCATTCCGCTGAACAAGCATGTGGTGACAGTGGAGAGGATCAGCTCTTTGCTAACAGGAAGAAACCTCCAACAGAACTGGGCTCAGTGTCAGCGACAACTGCTGCGACTGACTGCATAATATAACAGCCTGTTAGGGATGAAACTGACTTTTCCGCTGACTAAGATTTTACTGCTTAGGACCTGCAGGGGGCAGCAGTTTGTCTCCGGTCTGACTCCTAACCTCCTGGTTAATCCGTAGATGAGTCAACGAGCTGGATGTGTTTGCACACAGTCAAGTATGACTCCTGTAGATGCTGTAGGGAGAATGTAAACATACATGCCATCTGAAGCAGTGTGGGCGGCTGAGGTTTGATGAAATTGACAGGTCAAGGTCAGGTTTTTTATCAAAGGTTTCACAGTTGTATGTTCACAGACATCATGGACCACACTGGAAATAATACTGCTATTTATAATAGCAAGGACAGTGGTTCCAATGGAAGGAGAACCCTATTGTTTAATGCAGGGATGACATCAGCAGCAGAACCTTAGGGTTTCATTTGACCAACCATCTCTTTAAGACCCATAAATGAAACAGGCTCAAACTGGTTTAAGACAGCCGAGCAGGGACTAAAACTGGACGGGTCATGTGTAGAAGGTGAAATCGCCAACCAGGTGGACTCAACCTTGTAAACAAAGAAACAAAGGAAATGATAGAAATATCAGCAGAGGATGTCAGAATGCTATACTTGGGCCCATTTAGAAAATAACATGGAAGTTCGTTCTGCATTTTTACACTGACTGCTCGAGTGGAGTCATTTAACCAGGCCTGAGGAATACGTTGGGGAGCCTGGTTTTTAATGGGGCCACGGTGTTTAGGGTCTCAGTACAAGTTTCCTGAAACTGCAAAAGCAGCTTATCTGTGGTGAGATCAAAGGTGGTCCCAGAGTCACTAAAGATTTATTTATGGAAGCAAAGCTGAGAGCAGCGGTGTAAGAAATTAATATGTGACAATGCCTGGCTGGAATGCGAGCTTTAAACTCACTCACAAAAGAAATGTCAAATAAAAACAGCTTGTTATCAGAAAACACTGCAGCCCCAGTTTCCAAATTACAAACAGATAAACCATCTGATGATACCAGGTCCAGGGTGTGGCCCTGCTGATGTGGGACCTGCTATGGACTACAAGGTTAAAGGACTGAGTAAGAGTTAAAAGATCCTGAGCAAACTGTTCATCAGGGCAACAACCATGAGTGTTAAAGTCACTAACAATTAAAAATCTGATTGTATTTCGGAACAATTTCAGCCAAAAAGTCTGAAAAGTCATGTAAAAATCCTTGTGAAATGTTGGTGGTCAGTAGATAACTGCACATAGTACCGGTTGGGAAAGACCCAGTTTAAATATGAGTAGTTCAAAGCTGGAGGAGGGATCCGGTACCTTTAGTTTTTTGCAGTGAAAGTGATTCTTGAAAACAGCAAATATTCCTCCTCCTCTACCTCTGCCTTAGAGAGTTGAAGAATGAGCAGTCGGAGGGCAAGAGTTCAGAAAAACCGCAGAACTCACCAACTCTCAAGTCTCCATCACAGAAAGGAATTCCAATCCACTGGAAGAGAAGAAATCATTTACAATGAGTGTTTGATTTGATAAGGATAAGATCCGTCCTCACAGGAGCCGCAGCCAGGGGAGAAGTTGTCTGGGAAGACCACGCTAGGGGACGTGTGTTCAAAAAGTCTATTCCCTGACTCCCAAGATGCCGAGTTGCTGTCGACACCTGACCCCACCACAGGAACCAGGAAGGAGATTATAGGATCCAGGAGCAATGGAAAGGTCTAGAACCACCAGGAGCAGTCGCTGAAGAGAAGACAAGGCAGTCTTTAAGCTTCACCAGCAACCAGCATGTTGGTCCTGGCTTCTGTGACGGTGCGCCCGGCCAGGTGGAGGCAGGTAAGCAGGCGCATCAGCCAAGGGTGGAGGATTCCCTGTTCTTTGCTCCTTCTGATTAGGACTTTAAATCTGATGGCGAAAATGTGAAATGTAAAAGTTTCTGGCAATACGACTGACAGAGTCACTTAACTTAGGCAGAATATTTGGTTCTGTTTCCGACTGGTTGTAAATAAATCCTAATAAAACACACCGGTACCATCTTGAAGCATCTTTAATGATTAAACAGTCCTGGTAAGCACTAGTAAACAGGAACAGAGAGGAAACTTTAGATAATTATTACTGCAAAGCCTTAACATTTAAAACTACACATCAGAGACCAGGTTCTGTAAAATACAGCAATATTCATCTTTTTCCCAACGTAGTTGAATAATTTAGAAGAGAATGACTAATAAAGCTGCTGTTTTACCTGCAGTTACCTGCAGTTACCTGCATCTGGGTCTAGATGCTCTTATCATTTTACATCAATCGTTTTTGGCCGTCCCACCGCTAGTTTATTTTTGATTGATTAATGTTTCTGAAACTCTGCTCGGAAACCAAGAAAAAATTTTAAAAACCTTGTGGTTGTGACACTTTTTGTTCTTCCCACTGCAGGAAGTTGTTGGTTCAAGCAAACATAGTTGTAAAGCCGAGGCAAGTTTATTTCTGCAGCCCCATTCATAGACAAGGTAACTTGCTTTACAGAAAATCAACGTAAGACTGAAAGAAAATCACAAAAACCTTAAGATTTTGCTTAAAAATAGCTCAGTATGCTGAACACTTCAACAAATGTTAGAATATGAATCCAAATCTAATATTCAATCTGACTTTTAAAGACAGGAACAGACCATGGCTGAGCTCCATCTAAACACATTGCAAATGCAAGACAGTGAGCAGTTGTTTCCTGCAGCGAGCGCTGCAGAAAGATGCTGCAGAACCTGCAGAGGTTCCTCCTCAGTGAAGAGACTCAGAAGGTAATTTCAGTCGTTTCAATGTTATAAAGCACCCTACATACTAAAAAACAGCTCACCGCAACATGTAAAATGTATGAACTGAGCCTAGGAGGCCGTCAGGATTTTGTGGGATTAACAAGTTAAAAGCAGGCCCAAAACCATTAAGACATTTAAAAACCATTAGAAGAATCTTAAAACGGATGTAGCGATTTTAAAACATGAGCCGCTTCCAGCTCTTGGTCAACACACAAGCAGCAGAGTTTTGTAGCAGCTGCAGGCTGGACATATTTATCTTAGGGAGACCATACAGTAGGGCACTGCAATAATCTAAATGACGAGAAATAAAGTCATGCGTTAGAGTCTCACTGTTGGCCAGAAAGAGAAGAGAGTGAACTCTGGCTATGTTTTTTAAATCATAAAATCCTGTTTTGAGATTTTATTTGATACATGGAATCAGGTTCCTGATTTGTCTGGAAGGATTAAAAGTTAAGGTTTGTAATTTTTGAAGAGATTTGTCTCCCTGAGCCTCTGGTCTGATGATAAAAAACTTAACTTTGTCCTGGTTGAGCTGGAGAACGTTCTCTGCCATCCAGGTCTTTATATCTTAGATGTCGTTAAAAAGTGCATCAGTCTGAGTGCATCAGGAGACACAGAGGTGTATAGTGTAGTGTCATCAGCATAGCTGTGGAAGCTTATTCTTTGCCTTCTGATGACCCCACCAAGTGGCAGCATGTACAAATTACAAAGAATCGGGCCTAAAATAGAGCATTGAGGGACACCATAGTTAACCGTATGGATACATGAACCAGTTAAGTACCAGAGAGGCCAACCAGGTGTTCAATTCATGAACAGTTTAAAGGAATTTTGATCTACTGTGTCGAAGGCTGTACGTAGATCCAGTAGCAGAAGGACTTTGAACTGCTGTGAGTCCAGTAACAAGGTAGCGAGAGTCCAGCTGATTTCATGTAAACACTGAGCTAAAATCAATGCAGGACGTCGATATGTTTCACTGTTTGACTCATTTCAGTCAATGACTCACATAATGTGTTGCTCATCATGTAAAAGCGGTGCATCCTGTTATATTTGTTAGAGGAGTTTATATTGACAATGTCCTCAGAGAAATAAAATACTGAACAAATCTTACTGGCAGCCTTTTATTGAACAATAAAGCATTTTTCTTCACCTGTGATAAATCCAATCTAATCCAATTTATTTTTAAAGCACATTTAAAAACAAAAAATGGTTGTTCAAAGTGCTGTTCATGAAAAGAAAGGGTGAAAAAAGTAAATAAAGAAAAAAACAGACAGAAAACAACGTCAGGCAGCACAATAACTCATGCTGTGTTCAATGGCAGGAAGAAGAGGAAAGTATTCAGAAAGGTTCTAAAAGCAGGCAGTGAAGGAGCCTGTCTAACAAATAGAGGTGACCCGTTCCTTAACTCAGGGGCCGGAACCACAAAAACTCGATCACCTCTGAGCTAGAACCTTGTGTTTGGAACGGCCAGGAGCAGCTGCTGACCTTAGAGGTCATAAAGGAGAACAGAATAAAATGAAAACAAAAAAGTGAGATTGTCCAGGAATCCTGAAATGTTTCCGACAATTGGATGGATAAAAACCTTTGAAACAACCTGTTCGAGTTAACAAAGTTAAAGTTAACAAATACAAAGTTAACAAATACAAAGCTGGTAGAGACAGACCCCAGAAACCTGAAGCTGGACCTGTAGCGGGTGGTTCTACAGGGTTCTGACTCAGGGGGTACGCCACACTGATCTGAATTTAACAGAATCCCATAAATCTCATCAGTTTGTGGTTACAATGAAAAAAAGTTGAAGTCATCTGCAAACATTCACCCATCAAGCTTCATATAACAGAGATCTTAGATGAACTTCGTCCTCATGGAGACTCAGTAGATTTTAATAAAGTCTTCATGCGCTTCCTGTGGACACCTCACTGGTAGACACCATGTTGTTGCAGCTCCCTTTTGTGATGCTTCCGAATGCAGAAAAATAAAGTTTAGAGCTATCCTGTTACGGGTCTTGGTCATGAATTGTTTGGGTCCTGTTAGGCTCACGTGGAGCCTCCGTGGATCAGACTTAAGCAGCCATTTGATTTCCGGTTTGGAGATATTTGGAGCATTGATAACAAGCCCCAAGTTTTGAGGCTTCTAACATCAGTGGGTCTGCTTGTTCTGTAGAGGGTGGTATTTTTAAAGCTTCTGTGGCACTGGTGGACCTTCTTCACAGCTTCAGACAGACCAGGAAATGGGCAGAGAGAGAGAAGGCCTGAAGAGATGCAGTAAAGGAGTCAAACACTGGACGCCTATGTCGAGGACATAAATCCTCCACATATGAGGCGTCCGCTGTACCACTACACCGTGCACGGCCCAGTCGGGCTATTGTTAAAGTAATATAAACACCAGCAAACTGGTGTCTGGTATTCCACAGCAGAAAAAGAACTTAGAGGACAGAAACATCCAGAAGATAGCACTCCTGCTTACATGTCAGGTCAGGATGTTCTGGCTGAGCTTGAACCCTGATTTAACTTCACACTGCAAAACAAGACCAGCACCGGGTCAGATCTCATTCCACTCACAATCCGTCCTGAGTGTACTTAGATCTGCCCACTCAGGACATGTCAGTGCCAGAACAGGTCTGAGGTTCTGAGGGAGTTATCTTCTCAGTTTTGGTGTTTTGGCTTTATTACATGAAAAGATGTGTTTGCTGCTAATCTTGGTGACTGTTTTACTTCATTTTAAACAGTACATCTCAATGCAGCTGAGCTTGGCTTTTATTGGACATGAAAAACAAACATTTAAACTTGATTAGTTCCTTTCTGAACCTCCAGTTTCCTCCCCATCCCACCACAGACATGTTTTATCTCTTTTTGGGTGTCTTTTTCTCCTTTACTCTCGTTCTTTGCTTGATTTTAATGAGCTCTTTTGTTTCCCCCCTCTCTCTTCTCTGCTCCTTTGATTTCCAAGCTCAAGGTTGTTTTGTTTGTCTGTTATTTTTCATTACAGTTTTTCTCTTTATCTGGTGGTATTTCTGCTGCCAGAGTCAGTCCCAGATTGCAGTTTGGGGCATATATACGTAAAGAAATCCTTCAGCGCTCCAGAGGATTCTCTGCCCTTCAGCATCAATTTATTTTCTCTTTATCTCTGCCGTATTTGAGATGTTGCTTGTGTGCAGTTGAATAAATGATCAATCAGAGGAAAGTGACACTTTGACTCAGTCCCATTTCACCCCTTGCAGCCGCCACTTAGTCCTTTCCCACCATTTTGAGCATTCACATAAAGGACTCAGGCTGTTTGTATTTGAGATGTTCAGTGGCAACACAGACTGAGGCTCTTTAACTGGAGCATTACAAGTGATGTGAGCAAATTTTAAACAAAGAGAAATGAACGTTTCATATGCTAACTAGCATGTAGCTAACTGCATGGTGGTGGCAGCATCATGGTGTGGGGTTGTTTTCTTCATTAGGAACAGTGAAGCTGGTCAGAGTTGCATTCTACGTTACTTTTTACAAACAGATCCAGCACTGCAGGGCTTGAAGGCTTCATTTACGTACATCGATGAAAGCAACAAATCTCTGCCTATAATTCACTCCAACGCCAAAAGCAGCAAACTGGAACCCGTCTAGTTGGACGTTTTGCTGATTGTTTGGTGGATTAAGCCCAGAGAGGAGGCAGACCTAGCTGAGCTTTCTGAAAGAAGTCTGTCAGTGTCCAGGGTTATCCTCCCCAAGAATCAGCTGATTTAAACTGTACTAAACTGAACTAATTCATCATCGACTAGTTTACAATTATTCTTCTCGAATGTCTGTGTCAAAAATGCATTTAAAAAGAAAAGTTAAATATTAGTAAATGGCCTCCTTGTTCGCAGTTAAACAGCATCAGCGCAGTTTATGTGATCTGTTCTCAGTTAAGCTTTTAACCTTGGTTGGACCCATCTGGAAACAGTCTGCCCATTCTCCTCTGACATCAGTCAGATATTTTCCCAACTCAGCTGTTGTTCACTGAATATTTTTTATTTTTCTACCTTTTGGTTGTAAACCTGATACATGGTTCTGTGTAAACACCAAAGAAGATCAGCAAGTTCTGAAGTACTTGAAGCACTAGATGCTTAAATGCAGTCAGTTTCTGCCATGTGAAGACTTGCTAGTTGTTTATAGTTGCTATTTGAACGATCATTTTTGGCTTCTTTGCTTTCTAGCCACATTTATAAACGAATGTGTGTATTACTGGAGATGCAAGATGTTCACTCAGGACACTGTGAACACCTGATCATGAGGGAAACTGGGGAAACTGACATCTCCAGGTGCTTTACCATCGGCTCACCATGCAGCCCCGGAGTTTTCTACTGTTGTTTTTGTCAGCTTAAAGAGCTACACACTGCTGTGTGATTTCGCTACAAAACTACTGCCTTTAGTACACACAGGCAGACCAGCAGACAGCCTTGCCTGGACCCGGGATAAACCACAGCTGTCCCCTTGTTTGGGGTCGTGCAAATAGGAATCTGCTTTTCAGACAGAAAACTGTATAAACAGCTGTTGCTAAATGCCAGATCATCTGGACAGTTGGCACATGTAGTCCTATGTCTTAAAAACTCTATGCAATATTCTAGTGCTGCAGTTAATGTATGTGAATATTTTCTACAGCTTACCAAGCTTATAGTAATATGCAAAATGTAATAGTTTTTAAATCTGATTTTCTGTTTGGTTTTCTCCATCATGGCTCGGTGCATTATGACCAAACGCCTCTTTTTTGGTCTCCCTTTGTCCAGAGGTCATCGTCCCAGAAGTCTTGTCCAGCATTCAAATGCAGCTTTGCTCACCTAAGTCCTGCTGCCTTCTCTGCCAGACTGGTTTTAGTGTTTTACTAACTGTCCTGCCATGAACTTTAACCTTTATACTGTTAACTGAGGCCTGTAGAATCTGAGATGAAGCTCTTAGGTGCCTGGTAATTTCTCTGAACTTCACGCTCTGACCTTTTCCTGAATTCATTTGGAAATGACCTTCTAACCCTTTCCAGATTGATGGGCAGCAGCAGTTCGTTAGCCTCATAGCATAATTGTCGTCGGCAATGTTTACTCAATGATCACATTAGAACCTTGTCATGTAGATGTGTTAACAGAAACAGAAAGACAATCCAGTTTTCAATGGATTGTTTTCATGTAAAAAGGGCCTGTGGTCATTGCTGATGTCTTTCCATCCTGCCATGGTGTTAACACACCTGTGGTGTGTTAACACCATGGCAGGTGCTCACACTGATGATGATCAGTTAAAGCAGTACCAGGCGTGAAAGTGAACCGGTAATGAGAGTGCTAAACGTGTGCTCACTAAAACTTAGATTTACATTTAAACCCATTGAAGTGAGGGTATAGCAGCCGGTACAAACTATCCTCAGAGCATCATATTTTGGGTTATATATGTTGAAGCAGCATACTGTTGATGTTTTCATCAGAAATTAAATAATTCATCTTAAATCGAGTCTCCACACCGCAGCCGGTCTCCTGTAGAGTCCACGCTCCCTCTTCACAGAGTACTACTGATGGGGAGTGAGGAGGCAGATATCATCACAGGGAGCTCAGTAAAGCCACGAGGCATCAGCGCATCATTCATCTGAGCCTGGCACTGAGCAGCGTGACGGCCCAGTGATGGAGCTGTTGGTGACGGCCCACACTATGCCCAGCAGGCAGGTGGTTCCCACACATGGGGCCACAGTGACACCTGGTGGTTGGACACTGTGCACCAGCTTTTATTTTTATCCTCATGTATCCAGGGAGAAGAAAAGAGATGCTGTCTCTCACATTCATGCACCGACACGCTCATATTCACAGTGGGAGACACGGAGCACAAAGACAGGTGTGAAAAGAGAATAAAACTCGGATTTTGAGGAGGAGGAACTTTTTTGGTAAAAATATAAAAATATTTAACATTCCTTAGCTTGGACTGCAGTGAGCAGGAGTTTCCTTTAAGAATAAAGACTCCACTCTACTTTAGAAGAAACTTCAGGAAAGTCTGTTTAAAATCTCAGTGTTTCATTGTTATTTATAGCCCGGATAAAGCAAGAAAAGAGTTCAGAGTTCAAATGATTAAAAATAACATTTGGAGGGAAGCCAAAGCAGAAAAAGATGGAGAGCTCCTTAAGGGTTTGGGTCAGTCTCTGCCTTCAGGGGAGCAGTTCAAGCAGAGGAGATGGAAACAAAGAGTGGGTCTTTCTAATGTGGGCGTTGCTCTGATCTGTTGAGGTGAAGAAAAAAATTGACCATGGTTTGCTGGTCTCTCTATGTTCTGAGTCTCAGTTGATCAGGACTCCTGGATCAGTGCTTCTTTGTTCTCTTTGTGCCTCTGCTCTGTTCTCTCTAACCCCCAGTCGGTCGTGGCAGATGGCCGCTCACACTGAGCCTGGTTCTGCTGGAGGTTTCTTCCTGTTAAAAGGGAGTTTTTCCTCTCTACTGTCGCTACATGCATGCTCAGTATGAGGGATTGCTGCAAAGTCAACGCCAGCGACTGTCCACTGTCTCTACATGCTCATCCAGGAGGAGTGAATGCTGCAAGTCACTGACTGGATGCAATCTGCTGGGTTTCCTTAGACAGAAAAACGTTTTATCCAATTTGAATAAACTGAACTTAATCTGGCTGCACTGTTCAATGATTAGGATTAATTGTAATGTATGTACCTGACTTTTGTGAAGTGCCTTGAGACGACATGTGTTGTGAATTGGAGCTAAATAAATAAACTGAATTGAAAAATTAAAAAAAAATTGGTCACGAGATGTGGATCTCTGATTTCACCAGCGGCTGAAATCAGCTTCCTCCTCAGAGTGGCAGAGATCTGGTGATGAGCTCAGAGCAGAGTAGATGCTCCTCCACATGGAAAGGAGTCAGCTGAGGTGGTTTATCGGGTCTAGAAGCCCCCTGGGCACCTCCCTTTGTCCCACTAGGAGGAGACCCAGAACATGGTTTGGGAACCTGTCTGGCCTGGGAAGAACCTTGGTATCCCCCAGAATGAGCTGGCAATTTTTGGGTCTTATAATAATAAAACATTTCATTTTTTAGACATTTTTTTTTTAGATTCTGACTAAGTCATCATGATTAAGGTTGTTCCACCTGACGTCAATCATGTTAGGTGGAAAATGTTCTCTTGATGAGACCAAAATGTAACCATTTGGACGTCACTAGAAACATCATTTTTGGAGGCCAGATGTCCCAGAATATCACCCTAAAACACCATACCAACCATTTGGGTGGTGGGGACATCATGGTATGGGACTTTTTCAGCATATGGTTCTGGTAGACTTCATATGACTGAAGGAACAATAAACAGGAATGTTTTTGATAATCATCTCAGGATGAAATGATGCTGGATGTTTTATTAAGGAGGTGGGCCAATGAAACTCACAGCTGGTTTCAGAGAAGCCAGTTAGAGCTGCTAGAATGACCCAATCACTGACCTGACTTGAATTTATTTGAAAATCTATGGAAATAACTGATAATCAGAGAACATAAGATACCTCCTGAACCTTTAAAATCCAGTGGGTCAGAATCAAACCTGAGTTTGTGGGCCTGAGGAATGCAGTAGTCTAGTTTCTACTTCCAGGAGACGTTATGAAGCTGTCTTTGCCTAGAAATACTTGTCTAATTTAAAAAAAGCTAATTTAGTTTGTGTTTTCAATTTTATTAAACCATTATGTCGTTTAAACATCAGTTTAAAGTTGTTGTTTTAGCTTTTCTAAATAATAAAACCTGTTAATATTACTTAACTGCCTTCATTTCAATGGTTTTAGAAGATTCACCAATATGTGAAGAATGATCCTCTTCATACATCTGATCTCCAGCTACTGGTACTTTTTAATTAATCAATCTTCATTAATCACATCTTCTCAAAAAGACATATTTTACATAATCATTTCATTTGTTCAAATAACTGTTGGTAGACAAGTGAATCATTACCAGACATTTACAGTAGGTGAACAGTCAGATGTATGTACTTACTTAGTGAGTCTCTGAACCTGTACCAGGACTGTTGTAGCTAGTGCTAGCTCTGGTGTCTCTGTTTGCTGCAGCCTGTTTTGCATTGAGGTGACACGGCAGGTTTGTGGTTAAGTTCATTGTTGCCAAACTGTATAATGTGCGCATGTGTCACACTATAATGCTGCAGATCCAAAATGGCATTGATTGGTTACATGATATTTTTAAATTTTTTATTTCTGACAGTCAAAATATGGTGACATGTGCACAGAAGGTTCTCTCTCTCCGTTGTCTGTCTCTGTATCTACGCCTCCTTCTCGCCATAATGACCAAGACATTTTTGTGTGCCAGTTTTCACCTGCCTTTCAAATGTGCTGAATATGGATGCAGAAACTGCACCTGTAATCCATTTCAGGTTGGATAAATCACGTTGTGGTTGGCAACGGATTACATTTACATATCATTATCTTGAGTTATGCATATTCATGAAGGCAAACGCGCTAAAACGTTTGCGCCTGCAGTTCCGCCCATTTCACACATGCAATTCCATTTAAACCTGGACTGTAGATCAGCTTTGCACGCGCAACCCTGTTTGAACATGTTTTTGTACATGCAAACCTTTTGAAGATCAGGCCCAAAATGTGGTCTAAAAACAAAGACATCGCCACCTGCTGGAAACATGTGCACAACCAGTATAGATCAAGTTTTCATTCAATTTAAGATAAATGTGAAAAATGCTGTTTGTGCTGATTAATTAAGAGCTTTTCTGATTGTTTGAGGCCAATCCTGAAAAGATGAAGAGAATCCTTCGGTCATGTTTGCTTTAACTGCAGCTTCTGCATGCAGAAAGGAGGACGGCCCAATCCAAGCTCAGGGTCTCTTCTTTTCTCAGATCTATCATTTTTGCTGCTGGGAATGGCTTACACCATTGTGTTGCCAGAAGCCTTATAAAAGCCACAGCTAAAGTTAAACATAGTCATTTAATCTCCTCTTTCATGGTTGAATGTGAGAAGGAGACAACAAAGACGGCTGAAGATGGACAGACAGACGCACCGAGAGTTTCTCATTAGTCAGAGAGAAAAACATTCAGAGCAACAGAAGGGAGGATTACTGATAGACTATATTTAGTTTGTGAGAAAAAGAGAAGAAAAACAAACAGCAGAGAAAAATGGAAAGAAACAACCAAACCTCCAGATGAGTCACTGAGCCCCAGAGACAGATATTGACAGGATGAGATGGAGGGATATAGAGAGGTGGAGAAAAATACTAACTCCAGGACCAGGAAGAGGTGGATGAGGTGGAGGGACAAAGAGGAGGGTTTGGAGAAGGATGAAGAGAAAATGGCAAATACAAAAGCTGAAGCTTAGAGAAGAGACAGGGAGAGAAACATAAGATGATTGCTTTATCCATTCTTTTGTTGAAGACAAGTTTAACATGTTTTTTATGCTGATTGTTGTTAGCAGCCATTTCACAACCAATGCTGATTGACAGGTGACCTCTGACCCCAGCAGTGCTGCACCTCATGACCTTGGCTTTAACTGGAATTAATGTTAAATTTTGAATTTACACAGATTTTATTTTCACTCTAGGTGTTCTCCAGCTGAAACACATCTGATTTAATTGAAGGACTCATTAGGTTCCTGCAGAAGGTGCCGACAGACTGGGTAGATGATTGAACTGTTAAGACCCCGGCCTCAGAGGACGCGTATGACCCAGCTCTTCACTGAAGAATAGGTCTTGAAACAACATCAGAGGAATATCTGCCTCAAAAAGTCTGTCAGCAGCTGATTGGCTCTCATGAAGAAAGCTGTTATTAGGAGTCCTGGTTGTGACTACTTTGGAGGCTTTTATTCTGAAGTAATAAAGGAAGTAGCTTTGGGTTGGCTGATAAAGGCAGTTTGTTGGACTGGCAAACATTAAAGAAAGATTTAGACCCTGAAACTGTTAGCTACTAAAGACACCTTATAGGTTAGCTTCATAGCTTCTAATTGGTGTTAAAATAAAGGGATATATCATATTTATTAAGACTTGATCACATCTGGATTCCTTAAAGCCAAAAGGGTTTTTTAAAACACAGTTTCAGATTATGAAACTTTTTACGCTGTTTGGAAAAAATAACAAATATTGGATGTTCCTAATGGTTTCTGAAGTATTGTAAACCCAGTTTTTATGTATCGTCCTGTGAGCCAGACGTATGTGTACACGTTTACTCACATCTTTCACTGATAAATTATGTGCTTGTTCCGTTTGGTAGATTCATCCTTTAATTTCCCTTTGGGATTAATAAAGTATGGTGGCAATAAATTGATCTGAATCATTCATTTGTCCTCTTTCTGGTGTTAAAGATCAGGTACCAGTACCGGTACCAGAACATCATCTCTGGGCTCTGACTCAAGGTCCAGGAAGTGACTTTAAAGCTCAGGTCGAACCAAAGTAGCAGCAGTTCTTGTTTAGAGATCATTATTCCTCTAAAACCATTCTGGTGTTGGGTCGGGCCTGGTGCTGGAGCTCCTCTCTAACTGGTCTCCAGCGCCAGAGATTTAACACAGCAGCATTATTGCATCACACAAGGTCAAGCCTCCCTGTGTTTTACACAGAGTTACTGCACTGGATCGGCCCAGTTTTAGGTACTTCTCCTGTCTGTCACATTTTGTGGTTGTGATTGACCAAAGTGGCAACAGGACATCGGCAGGCGGGTGGTGGTAAATGAATACATGAAGGAAACACGGCAACCAGGGACAGAGCAACCGAGAACAAAGCAATGAAGGGACAGAAAACAGAAATACAACTGAGGTTAAAAGGACTACATGAAAAACAGGTGAGTGCAATTAACAAAACAAACAACTGTAGATCATGAGATTACAACAAAACAAAACCCAAAGTTCAGGCGGATGACCTAGAGGTCATCCTGCAGAGGCACTGAGTTCTGGAGGCTGGCAGTGCCGATGCAGGAATCCTGGAGGCCGGTCGGTGATGTGAGACGTCTGGGGGTCAACCAGGGGACTGGAACATCAGACACTGAGCAGAGGAGATGAACTCAGCAGTCCCTTCAGCTAGGGACCCACAGAGGAGCTCAGAAACAGGAACATGAGGCGGGCGGGTCTGCCTGGACATCCTTGTTGGAGACCTTGGGAACTGGAGCACAAAGCAGTACTTCTCACTTCAGCATCCCTGGTGGCAAGATGATGGCCTGTTCTGAGGTGACAGAGAGGTGCAGTAGCGTCGCAGGCCACTTCCCATACCTGGAATAGGCAGCTATGACCTCCTCCACCTTGTCCTCTGACCAGAGCAGGTTTTCCTCCACCTGGCATCAGAAGTACTCAAAAAGAGTGATGACCTCCGCACCAGTTGCCCGGTCCTTCTTTTGGTTTGGTTCTTTTGTCAGATTTTGTAGTTTTGAAGGACCAAGCCAAACCAAATGCATGGAAAGTATATTGAACTTACCACCAGGCGCCTGCCGATGTCCTGTTGCCATTTTGGTCCTTCACAACAATAAACTGTGACACTGTCATCGTCTCTGCAAGCAAACGTCTTCAATTTAGAAACAGTCTCTCTTTATGAACATTCTTCATCATTTATAAAGAGGAGCCACACATCCAACCCAGCAGGGTTTCTAAACTCTGACCTAAATCAGGAAGTAAACTGTAAGTTCAGCTCAGTAGCCAGCCTGGGGCACATGATGGGTTCAAACTGGTTTCACTCATGATGTTCAAATTATGATGGGAGCAGCTTGTTGTTCTGGTCCAGCAAATAAGTGACACCAATCTGACACTATGTCTTTAGCACTAGACCCACTGCTTCAGCAGAACAGAACTGCTGTGAAGTGAGCACTGGTTTGAAATTAGAACTGGAACCAGTTTGGGAGAAGAGGTCCCATTCACTGCAGATCTAACTGTGACCTGAAGTGGTTGAAGGTTCTTGTGATGGTCACACTTTTTGTTTCGATGTGTTTTCCAGATTTTAAATAAAGCCTTTGGAATTTCTGGTTAGTCTTCCTCAGGACCAGGTCCAGAGGTTTCATACTAGTCCTACATGTTCTTCATAATGGATGTTTGGGTCACAGGTTACAGCATTTAGTGCTGATCACTGATGATGATTTAATATCCATGGAAAGATCCAAGCAGTCTAAAACCTGAGAGACCTCTACATGGACCGTTTTTACTTCCATGTTCAAACGTTCATCTCCTGGACTGATGGAGAGAAACTGATCCTAACTTTTATTTCCTCTTTGTTGGTTTTGTGTGTTTTTCAGATTTAATTCACACTCAGCGTGTCATCGCTGGAGAGAGAGGAGGAGGAAGAGGTGAGAGATCAGGCACACACCAGGACACACACACCTGCACACACACACACTTGGACACACACACACTTGGACACACACACACACACTCACACACCTGGACACACACACACTGCTGGACACACACATTCAGAGACAGGTGAGGGCCTAAGGCCCAACAGAGTGAAGCTGAACATCTTGAGGTGGAAAATGAGTGGAAGACGAACTTTACCAGGGAGGATGGATGAAGGGAGGAACCGGAGAGGAGAAGCAGCAGCTCTTAGTGGACCTGGAGTCTATCTGCTCTAAGTGTTCTGGAGACATGGCTCAGCCTCAGTAAACAGCATTACTCCTCTTTATGGGTCATTGTATAACAGGTTGCTCCAGCACAGCATGCAGATTGCACTCGCCATATTATAAAAGCACCCCCCCCCCACCCCCATTATTTCCTCATCACTTCTTCTTGTTTACACCTTTTGACTCCATCCTTTTTCTCATCCTTCTCTTCATCTTCATCTCCCCTCTTCAAACTTCTCTCCTCTGTCTTTAATCCTTTCTTTTTCTCTTCTCTCATGTCTTCCTGTTCTCTGCCTACTGTGGTTTCATCTCCTCTGGTCTCGCTGTACGTTCCCCTCCCGTGCTCTGTTTTTCCTCATCATCATTTCTCCTTTTCTTTGTCCTTTTACCATTCTACAATTTCTTCTTTCTCTCCTCCCCTCCACCTTTTTATTTGTTTTCCACTCATCTTTCATCTAATTCTTCCTTCTCCTCTTCACTTTGTCCTCTCCATCATCCAACATTATCCGCTGAGGACCAGCAACCTTCAGCTTCAGGTCTAAAAGAATAAACAGGCCCCATGTTTCTTATACAAACATACTAAAATGTCTTCCAGTGGTGCTTTTTGATGGAAACATAATTTTCTCTAAACGATGAAAATCTCAGACCATCAATTTCTGAGATTTTATAGGAAGTTTTTTTATTTACCAGAATAAATAAAATAAGTTCTGATAAACCAGAAGAGTCAAACTGAGAAGAGTGAATAATGACAGATGTTGTTTCTGGAGATCATTTTCTGTCTGTAAACTTTTACAGCTGCACCAACATACAGAGATAAATTCAAACAAAAACAGGCATATTGAGCATAATCAACACATCCTAAATTAGGTTTTCAGCTCAGTACTCAGGGCAAGTCAAATGAACTGCAAGTCCTTAAATAAAGCTAATTATTAATTATTATTATTAATTAAAATCAATAAAAATAAACACTACTGAATGTTTAGATATTATCATGTAGAAAAATAAAGTGACAGGTAAAAGTAGATTATGACAGGATTTTTTTGGACCCATGGACGGACGGACAGATTTTGTGGCTTTATTATTTGGACTGCGACGCTTCCATATCCTGCATGCTGGTTGGTCCAGACTGTTTGGTTTTTAGGTTCCTGCTGGTGTTACATGATTAGATTTGAGCACCAAACCTTCCTGGTGGTAAAATCATCTACGAGGTCTTTAAAGTCCAGTTTCTTGGCAAGTCGACCCTCTTTGGAAAGCTGTGCCAAACTTTAGAGCCTCTCCTCGGAGCTTGTAGAGTCCATGAAGTTAATTACTATTTATATGTTACTGAAGGACGCTGACTGAGTCTGGACAATAAGAATCCTGAATCAGTCCGTCCTCTGTGGAACAGGGAGCCCTCCTGCATCACTCTCATCTAAATAACTGGTTCGCCCTCCTGCTGGACCTCTGTCTCTCTTTGGTCAAGTCAACCTTCTTTAAATCTTATTTCTGTTTCAACAAAAGATTACATTGGCCTTATGTAGTAATTATAAAGTTATTTGTCTTACTACAGTCTGCAGTGATGTCATTAGTCTCCTATGTGTCCAACAGCAGAGTCAGAGTATGTTCTGGCTCAGTTAACAGGTCCACATCAAGCAGAATTATAAACAATCAATAGGTCTGACGTATTCTCTTTATTTTTCAGCCTTAAAACATTACGTTTTAGTTTTGTAAAATAGTTTAGGCAGATTATTTCCCTTCATGATTCATATTTCTAACAGCTAATGTGATTTAGTGATGTATATGGACTCTAATGAATTATTTATTGAGATAAAATAATAACGTCAGGCAGTGTGAAGTCAGCAGACCCGTTTGATGTATGAATCCTCCAGTTTCTATGTCCAACTCGGCCTGTTCTCACTGAAATTTAACCGAGATCGTTTAAGTGTTGTATCCCAGATTCACCACAGAGTGGCGCTGTTTCATTTTATAAAGGGGAGAATTGAGAGATTGGACAAAAGGAAGTCTTTCCTGGGAATTAAAAAGTCCTGAAAAAGGGTGGAGGCCTGTCAGTGGATTATGCTTTACTGTGGGATGTAAAACCTATATCAATGATATAAAATGTCTGATTGGCTCGTTTAAATTTGACCTGAATTTGACCTGCTCCAGTTGATTTTGTTACTCTTGGAGTAAATTCATTTTAAATGAATCAGTCTGCAGTGCGCCCCCTGCTGGCACTCAGAGAGAAAATCTGCAAACCTTCATCCTTACACACCATAGCAGCATGACTGCTTTATTTGCAGAAAATAAAAAGGGTTGCGATGTTTTTTTTTTTTATGAACCGTGTTTGTAGAAAAACAAGCAGCTGGTTTCCAAGGCAACATTTTGGCCTGAAACAGATTTGAGGGCTGAAATCTATAGCAGAACACCCACTGAGTCATCAGCACTGCGCTGACTCCTGCACAGAAACAGTTCTTTTGCCTTTTTGTGATTTTTATTCAGTAGCTCAGCAGGATGTGCTCAGGGTTGTTCTTCTCCGTGTTGTCCATGACCCAGGATGTTCTGAGAGGATGTCATCACAAATAAAGACGTCTCCACACGAGGCCAACTGCTCCAACATGCAACTAGAGAGTCTAATAAGATTTGATTTAAATTCTTTGAATATATATATATATATATATATATATATATATATATATATATATATATATATATATATATATATATATATATATATATATATAATATAATATCTGAGGCCCCTAAATAGATTCAGATGTCACTAAATCAATAATTACAGGGGTTGGACAATGAAACTGAAACACCTGGTTTTAGACCACAATAATTTATTAGTATGGTGTAGGGCCTCCTTTTGCGGCCAATACAGCATCAATTCGTCTTGGGAATGACATATACAAGTCCTGCACAGTGGTCAGAGGGATTTTAAGCCATTATTCTTGCAGGATAGTGGCCAGGTCACTACCTGATACTGGTGGAGGAAAACGTTTCCTGACTCGCTCCTCCAAAACACCCCAAAGTGCCTCAATAATATTTAGATCTGGTGACTGTGCAGGCCATGGGAGATGTTCAACTTCACTTTCATGTTCATCAAACCAATCTTTCACCAGTCTTGCTGTGTGTATTGGTGCATTGTCATCCTGATACATGGCACCGCCTTCAGGATACAATGTTTGAACCATTGGATGCACATGGTCCTCAAGAATGGTTCGGTAGTCCTTGGCAGTGACGCGCCCATCTAGCACAAGTATTGGGCCAAGGGAATGCCATGATATGGCAGCCCAAACCATCACTGATCCACCCCCATGCTTCACTCTGGGCATGCAACAGTCTGGGTGGTACGCTTCTTTGGGGCTTCTCCACACCGTAACTCTCCCGGATGTGGGGAAAACAGTAAAGGTGGACTCATCAGAGAACAATACATGTTTCACATTGTCCACAGCCCAAGATTTGCGCTCCTTGCACCATTGAAACCGACGTTTGGCATTGGCATGAGTCACCAAAGGTTTGGCCATAGCAGCCCGGCCGTGTATATTGACCCTGTGGAGCTCCCGACGGACAGTTCTGGTGGAAACAGGAGAGTTGAGGTGCACATTTAATTCTGCCGTGATTTGGGCAGCCGTGGTTTTATGTTTTTTGGATCCAATCCGGGTTAGCACCCGAACATCCCTTTCAGACAGCTTCCTCTTGCGTCCACAGTTAATCCTGTTGGATGTGGTTCGTCCTTCTTGGTGGTATGCTGACATTACCCTGGATACCGTGGTTCTTGATACATCACAAAGACTTGCTGTCTTGGTCACAGATGCGCCAGCAAGACGTGCACCAACAATTTGTCCTCTTTTGAACTCTGGTATGTCACCCATAATGTTGTGTGCATTTCAATATTTTGAGCAAAACTGTGCTCTTACCCTGCTAATTGAACCTTCACACTCTGCTCTTACTGGTGCAATGTGCAGTCAATGAAGACCGGCTACCCGGCTGGTCCAATTTAGCCATGAAACCTCCCACACTAAAATGACAGGTGTTTCAGTTTCATTGTCCAACCCCTGTAGTCCAGAGTTCAGTTTCTGGCATTAGTTTGTCAGAGAACATTACAGAACAAACAGCATAATGAAGACAAAGGAACACATCAGGCAGATCTCCAGATACAGTATGTCAAGCGTATATATATGTATGGAAAGAGGTTGCTGACCTAACAGGACATGAATGTCCACCTACACGGACAGGCTGAGCAAGAAGAGCATTAATAGGATAAGCATCCAAGAGGTACATGGTAACTCTAGAGGAACTGCAGAGATCTACAGCTCAGGAGGGAGAATCTATTTACAGGACATCTACTAGTCGTGGACTAAATAAAAGCAGAAGAAGTTCTGTTTGCAGTTCAACACAAACCATGTAGGAGACCCAGCAAACGTGGAAGAAGGTGATTTGATGAGACCAAAATTAAGCTTTTGGCCTTTAGGCAAAACAATATGTATGAAGGAAGACTTACACTGAACACCACCCAAAACACACTATTCCCACAGTTAGACATGGAAGTGGCAGCATCATGCTGTGGGGAATTCTGGTCAGAGTTGATGAGAAGATGAATGTACCAGGACAATCCTAGAAGAAAACCCCATTAAAGACTAAATCATCTTACAGCAGGACCATTACCCTAAATATACAGCCTGAGATACAACAGGAGGTTTCATACTGTCATGGAGAACGCAGGAAATGAGCAAACTCACATCAGTCCTTTAACTGAAGCAACTTCTTTCTTTTATTTCATTTTCATTTATTGATTTAGAGGAGACCAAAGAGGTCCAAATGATACTGATCAGCTAATCAGCTACACACCTGTCTTCTTCTCTGGTCTCCTTCAGGTGCTCTGCGGATTCCATCATCACCTCCAGGTGAAATGTGAAGACACTGTCAGCAGATGAAGGGAACTGATCCAACCTGCTGATGTGCAGAAATCAGCTACACTGCTGAGACAGATGTGTAGGACACATGTCAGCATCTTAGCCTGGTAGTGTTCTGTCCTTTGGATCAGAGAAGATTCTGATGGAAGTACTGACCGGGCAGAGCTCTGAAGGACGTCTGCTGGATTCAGTCTCTGGATGTGACCAATGGAATCTCTGCAGGTTCTGCTCCTGGAAGGTTTTAGTGGATGTCATTCAAACCTTTTTCTTCCAGGATGTTCTCATCAGATGCTGGTGGCACTGCTCTCTTCTCCTCACTATACAGTCATATGCCAAAGGATTACAATAATGCATTATGATATTATTGGGAAAATCTCTGACTTATTAAAGCACACCTCTTACTGTATTCACAATGTATGTGTCAG
This sequence comes from Crenichthys baileyi, assembly GCA_036173005.1. NCBI lineage: Eukaryota > Metazoa > Chordata > Actinopteri > Cyprinodontiformes > Goodeidae > Crenichthys > Crenichthys baileyi. The sequence goes on along the minus strand of JAHHUM010002028.1, from coordinate 33,781 downwards.
GCCTTGGACTGAGAAACAAGCACACTGTCAATGTCTCGTCTCCAAATCATTGAGAAAAATACGCAGCTGGAAGAAAAGAGGAACTTCTCTGGGACTTTAAACATGTTTTCATCTCATTTCTCTGTCCTCTTTTCAAGCTCTCTGTTTTAGGAACAAACTAATCAAATATCCTACAGTATTACTGATGAAACTCTTCTGGATGTGGAAGATAATGTTGAAATATTTGGTATGTCTGCATCTATGGTGGATTGGATCTCTCAGTGTTGGAGTTAAAAAAATGGAGAACTTTGTGTCCCGAAGATGGAGCTCTGAGGAGCACCAGCGACACGCTCAAAGCACACGTGAAACTGTACATGCCTGAAATGCTGGTGAACTTGACCAATGATGTTTCAGTTGGGGGTGGGGGACGGGTTGGGTGTATGAGTGGTTTTAAAAGATGGCTGCAAATCTCGTATTGTCCCCTCCTCTTCCTAACGCCCTGCCCTCCCCTCCTCCCCCTTTGCTGTTTGACAGTGTCAGTGTTTGTATGTGGCATACACCTAACGGTCTTCAATGGTTTGATACCCATAATTTACTTTGAATATAAGGAAACAAACAACCACAACATGGAGAGAAAACACAGCAACATGTGAAATGGGAATTTTATGCTTTCATAGACACAAATATGTGGATTTATAATAAAATAAAAAGGTATTTTTCTTGGAAAAGTAAATTTCAATTTTTTTGTTGTTGTGATGGTTTCCATGAAAAATCTATATTTTTAAAAAAAGAATCAACACATTTTTATTTATTGAATAAATCAGCTAATTTTGATCTGTTTCAGCTTTAAACACCCGGTCGAGCTGCCTGCCTGACATGTCTGGTGAGTAACCAGCCGAAAGCATTTTATTCAGGCGTTATGGACCATCGCCTCCTCACACCTTCAGGCTGTGATTCAGATACCTTCAGGACATCTCTGTGTGTTTATCTGAAAGAACCGAGGCAGCAAGGGTGTAGAGGTCAACATGCGACCAGCTGGACAGGGTGGTGCAGTGCATCATTTCATGTTTTACACAGTGGCACTGCTGAAGTACATCGCGACTGAACCAATCTCTGGACTTCAGCCATAGGTATTTTCTTCAGAATCATCCAGTCAGTCGTCTTCTATACCGCTTCTTCCATAGTGGGTCGGAGGCGGGGTACACCCTGGACAGGTCACCAGTCCATCGCAGGGCAACACACAAACAACCATGCACACACTCATTCATACACCTAAGAGCAATTTAGAGAGACCAATTAACCTAACAGGCATGTCTTTGGACTGTGGGAGGAAGCCGGAGTACCTGGTGAGAACCCATGTATGCACGGGGAGAACATGCAAACTCCATGCAGAAAGAACCTCAGCTGGGAGTCGAACCCAGGACCTTCTTGCTGCAATGCAACAGTGCTACCAACTGCACCACCGTGCAGCCATTCTTCAAAATCAATGATGCTTAAAAACAAAACACAACAAGAAGGTACACCAGCTGTTTGTTTCTCCAATCAGAACAGGAGATACCTGAAACCTGTTTTATGCATAGCTCTCTACTGTCGGTTCTGGGTTCCACTCCAGACCTCCTTTGGTCCACTTTCAAAGCTCAGCTGTGTGTGGGACACGAGGAGCTTTACTGTGATTTATGATTTATGTGTCAGACTGTTTCAGGAGCCTCTCTGATGAGGTAGACCCTGACCTCCATTGCTCTTGTGCTAAGAACCTGTTCCTGTGCCACTATGGTTAATGTCTCTGTGCTGTCCACACTGTGCTCTAACCACTGGTTATGCAGAGGCACATGCAGAGGTGTGTTTCTCCAAGATGGTTCCTTCCTCCTTCACTCCACGTTTCTGCTGACTAATGCATTGATTATTGGGAACCACTCTCCTGATGTTCTCCTGGATCTTTGTGGTTTCATCCTGAATGGTGGCTCTGATACTCTGTTGTTGTCAGCCATGGTTGCAGTGTCAGGATGATGGATTTAGAGTTAAATACAATTTCCCTGCTTAGATATCGATGGCTTCTATCTCCCCGTTGGTTAGGCAACTAAAGCAGCCTGGTATCTACTGATTATCTGAGTATTTCATACCTTAGACTTTATTCTTACCACTCTGCTGGCACTTAGAACCTGCCTTCTTCTCTGTGGATACCTGGTCATAGCTGACTTCCTGGAGGCTTCTGTTTTAAACTTCTACAATGTTCCCTTCTGGTTCTTCAGACCCTTTCAGCTGCGACCAGCTTTTTTCTCTTGGACATCTTTCTGCCACTTATACAGTCAGAGTGACATCCTGGTGTCCTTGCTGTATATCCAGGTTAGGTGGATCAGGAAGTTAATTTCTTGCTCTTTCTTGGCACACAGCTTGATGTCTTCATGTAGAGGAGGTGGCTGATGATGCCTCCACTCTGAAACCAGAATCAGAATCAGAATCAGCTTTATTGCCAAGTTTGTACATACCAACAAGGAATTTGACTCCGGTACACTTTGCTCTCTGGGTTTTGTTTTTGCACTACAGAATAAACATATTTACAATGTACAATATACACATATATAAATAAAAAGGTGCATTTGCAACATCTGTATGCTGTTTTTGAGTCTGTAGCCACCCTTGCTGATGATGTGGCTGAGGGGTTCCGACCAATGCAGAACAGACAATCACCTTGGTATACCATACACTTGATTTTGTCTTTCAGTTGGCCTACAGAGTTGTCTTGTTTTCCTTTAAGTCTTAATATTTCTGATCATCTAGACGGTAAAAGATATCGGGGCATATTGGGCTTTGTCTGGTCGGTGGGTGTGTGTCTGTAAGGGCGGCAGAACAAGCTCTTCACCCAGGGTGCCATATTGGAAGAACTACCACAAACATCAATGAAAATATTAAACTATTTACATGAAACCGGCGTGGATGAGAACAGGCTCATTTTTCTCCAGTTTTAAAGCACCATCTTCTCAACAATCAGTGTTTCTGTTTTCTGTCTGTGAAATCAGCTCTAATAGAGATCCTGACCCTGTACCAAGTCTCATATTTCATTTTAATTAACTCTAATTAATGCTTGCCTTTAGTAATTTGGGTTCAGCTGGCTCACAGATCTATAAATCATCACACAGACAGAAATCTTCATCAGTAACACAATCATGCATTAAAATCAGAAACTGAGGAACATTTTTCTATGACCTGATGATCAATGTGAACCATAAGAACCTCCCTGCAGCTTTAACCACCTAAACACATTTCTGTCTCGGTGTAAACAGCATCAGAGCCTCTCAGATCTTCATGTGAATGTTTAAAACCATCTGAAACATGTCTCTGTTCCTTCATGTAGATGTGAAATGAAGCTCCTGCTCTACTGGTTCCTGGAGGCTGCAGTCCCCTCTTCTAAGTGGCCTTCAGCTCTGGAACCATCAACATGATGGATTTTCTCTGGGCCTGACCTCTGGCTTCTCCTGGCCTGGAAACAGATGACAGTTTAGTTTTGATGCAAGAACCTTACTAACTAAAGACATCATGCATGACACAAGCTGATCCCATCACACCCAACAGGAAGACAACCAGTCTGATGATCAAAGCAGTCAGAGAGCCTGAAGCTGAATTAACCAAATTCAGGATCAGGTTTCATCAGATGAATCAAACTAGAAGTTTACAATAATCATAAATCTGTTGTTTTGTCTTTATACTGTCAGTAGATCTGATAACAATATAAATATCATCAATTTCCTTGCTGACCATAAATGAAACAGACACAGCTGCTGCTCCACCTAAAGCAGACCTTCTCTTCATGTCTCCATGAGGTTACCTGAGACAGTGAGACTGAGCACCTGGCTGATAGAGGAGAAGATATGGGAGAAAACGTAGATGTGGGAAACACGGCTGTAGGTTTATTGGTGGGCGTGGCCAGCATCAGAGAAAAGAAAGAGGGCGGCTGGCAGGGTGTGGTTCTGAGCTGAGTTGGAGGTGCTGAAGATGAGCTGGAAGGAACCACCTTCATACTGAGGTCTGATGGAGCAGATGATGCTGAAATCTGAGCCTATGGGGAGCTCAGACCCCTGTCTTCTGGCTGTGGAGACCCCGTCAGTGGACAAAGGGAGGAAGATGTGCGGCTCAACCACAAAATCTGAGACCAAAGAGGAAACACTGAAACAAATTGATCTAAATGTAAATGTAAAACAATTAGTGACGAGATGCCATGAATGCAAAATAAACAGGAGGTTATCACATATTGGTTGCCATGGTTACTAGCATGTTTATACATGATGGGATGGACCTTCAGAGGCAAAGCTGAGAGACTCTTCCATCTCTGAAGGCCAGACACATAGTTAGTCCTAGCAAATTAAGAGGTTCTTCCAGTGGTTTCTAACTTCGACTTTAAGGTGACCTTTTCACTGCACACATTCAGAACATGATGGAAACAACTAACCTTGTATTACCTGAGCAACTCACCTCCAGATCACTGATATGGTCCCTAGCACCTTCCAGCAGTATAGCTGTGAACCACAGACAGGAGGATTCTAACAACCACACTGGTCTCTCTGAAGATCTGCTGACCATTCTTGCAGACACAGCAGCATCAAGGTCCAGTTCATAACACAGTGGAGCAGCTAACATTCTGTCCCAGCCATCAACTCTGTTAGACGCTGCTCTGCACTCATCCTGGAAGAACGTCTCCAGTGTCCCAGCACATCGGCTGGCCTCTCCCACCAACCTGATAGTCTTGATGTGAGCAGAGACAGACAGGTCATTAATGAAGGAAGTGAAACAGTAAACAGAACCAGGTCTGCAGATCTTCCTCTACCTGAACCGGTGAGTCCAACAGCTTGACCAGGTGAGCAGCTGTTTCTAACTGAACTGTTACTGCTGCTACAGTCCAGCAGAGCAGACTCATTGCCTTCACACAGCAACTCTCTGCACCAAGCTGGAGCACTTCTCCATAGAGGGCCCCTGGAGGACTGAAGAAGGCCCACAGCCAAGCTCCCTGCAGACCACTCCTGCATCCTGCAGGTCAAAGTCTTTGTCACACACTGAGGACCACGACTGGTTGGTCGTTACCTCCAGTCTGCCTGGGCACCAGTTGCTCCCATTAACCAGCCTGACTGAGTCTGGGAAGAACACATTTTCCCAAAAATGCACACTCATACTTTACAAGGCATTTCTCAACTTGAACAATGCCTAAACTACTAATCTTTGTATTAACTAAGAGAAAGGTCTTGAAGGATGATGTGGATGTGAAAATTTGATAGTAAATTATTCTGGACCTGAGAAAATTTGATTTAAATGCCCAAAAAAATGATTCCTGCCTAAACAACAAAAAAACAATGTTTACATTCAAAACCTCTTACTCGTGCTGTAAAGAAAAAAATAAACACAATAAACTGTAACTACAACATCTGAGTACCATCTGTAGCCAGTCTGGTGTCAACACAACAAGCAATTAAAGAGTTATACATGTTTAGATTGAAAGAAATCCAGGCGGACCCCTACTGTGCCATTTTGGCACACTTCGACACAGTTATTGAAATATTGAATTCTTGAAATAGAAAATGTGGGTTGCTATTATATATTTGGTCATAAAACTACAGTTTTTCCCAAAAAAAATAATAATAATTTTTATTTTTTTAGCGGCCTTTATTTTCACACTCTAATGCCAAACTATACAGTATATAGAAACATCTATAATGAAAAAGGGTGAATAGAGAAAATGAAAAACTGTTTATTTTGAATCATGCCATACTGCAAAACAGTTCATGGTCATAAGTTGCATTTTGGCTATCTGTGATGGCTGGACCACCTGGAGGGGGAACCGTGAGGGACCGGTGCAAAGGGGATTGGGTGGCGGACGAAGGCGGAGACCTCGGCGGCCCGATTCCCGGATGCTTAGGCTGGCTCTAGGGACGTGGAATGTCACCTCGCTGGGGGGGAAGGAGCCTGAGCTGGTGCGGGAGGTTGAGAGATATCAACTAGAAATAGTCGGGCTCACCTCCACGCACAGCGTAGGCTCTGGAACCCATCTCTGGACTCTGGGGCTGGACTCTCTTCTACTCTGGAGTGGCCCACGGGGAGAGTTGGCGGGCTGGTGTGGGTTTGCTTGTTGCCCCCCAGCTCAGCCGTCTCGTGTTGGGGGTTTACCCCAGTGGATGAGAGGGTCGCATCCCTGCGCCTTCGGGTTGGGGATAGGCCTCTGACTGCCGTTTCGGCCTACGGGCCGAGCGGTAGTGCGGAGTACCCGGCCTTCTTGGTGCTGGATAATGCCCCTCCCGGGGACTCCATTATTCTGCTGGGGGACTTCAACGCCCATGTGGGAAACGACAGTGACACCTGGAGAAGCGTGATCGGGAGGAATGGCCTCCCCGATCTGAATTCGAGTGGTGCTTTGTTATTGGACTTCTGTGCTAGTCATGGATCGTCCATAATGAACACCATGTTCAAACATAAGGGTGTCCATCAGTGCACTTGGCACCAGGACACCCTAGGCAGGAGGTCAATGATCGACTTTGTTGTCGTATCATCAGACCTTGGGCCGCATGTTTTGGACACTCGGGTGAAGAGAGGGGCTGAGCTGTCCACTGATGACCACCTGGTGGTGAGTTGGACCCGCTGGAGAAGGAGAAAGCCGGACAGACTTGGCAGGCCCAAGCGCATAGTGAGGGTCTGCTGGGAACGTCTGGCGGAGCCCTCGGCCAGGGATGTATTCAACTCCCACCTCCGGGAGAGCATTGACCAGTTTCCGGGGGATGTTGGAGACATAGAGTCCAAGTGGACCATGTTGAAAAACTGTTTTTTGGAGGTTTTTGTTTGGATTTTTAACATTTTAAATTTATAAATATATTCAGATAAAAATATTATTTAAAATGTACTAAAATATGTACATTTTAAACTAAGCTTTTGCATTTTTGCCGCTTCAATCCTATTCTGACATACAGGGGTTGGACAATGAAACTGAAACACCTGGTTTTAGACCACAATAATTTATTAGTATGGTGTAGGGCCTCCTTTTGCGGCCAATACAGCATCAATTCGTCTTGGGAATGACATATACAAGTCCTGCACAGTGGTCAGAGGGATTTTAAGCCATTATTCTTGCAGGATAGTGGCCAGGTCACTACCTGATACTGGTGGAGGAAAACGTTTCCTGACTCGCTCCTCCAAAACACCCCAAAGTGGCTCAATAATATTTAGATCTGGTGACTGTGCAGGCCATGGGAGATGTTCAACTTCACTTTCATGTTCATCAAACCAATCTTTCACCAGTCTTGCTGTGTGTATTGGTGCATTGTCATCCTGATACATGGCACCGCCTTCAGGATACAATGTTTGAACCATTGGATGCACATGGTCCTCAAGAATGGTTCGGTAGTCCTTGGCAGTGACGCGCCCATCTAGCACAAGTATTGGGCCAAGGGAATGCCATGATATGGCAGCCCAAACCATCACTGATCCACCCCCATGCTTCACTCTGGGCATGCAACAGTCTGGGTGGTACGCTTCTTTGGGGCTTCTCCACACCGTAACTCTCCCGGATGTGGGGAAAACAGTAAAGGTGGACTCATCAGAGAACAATACATGTTTCACGTTGTCCACAGCCCAAGATTTGCTCTCCTTGCACCATTTGGCATTGGCATGAGTGACCAAAGGCTTGGTTATAGCAGCCCAGCCGTGTATATTGACCCTGCGGAGCTCCCGACGGACACTTCTGGTGGAAACAGGAGAGTTGAGGTGCACATTTAATTCTGCCGTGATTTGGGCAGCCGTGGTTTTATGTTTTTTGGATCCAATCCGGGTTAGCACCCGAACATCCCTTTCAGACAGCTTCCTCTTGCGTCCACAGTTAATTCTGTTGGATGTGGTTCGTCCTTCTTGGTGGTATGCTGACATTACCCTGGATACCGTGGCTCTTGATACATCACAAAGACTTGCTGTCTTGGTCACAGACGCGCCAGCAAGACGTGCACCAACAATTTGTCCTCTTTTGAACTCTGGTATGTCACCCATAATGTTGTGTGCATTTCAATATTTTGAGCAAAACTGTGCTCTTACCCTGCTAATTGAACCTTCACACTCTGCTCTTACTGGTGCAATGTGCAGTCAATGAAGACTGGCTACCAGGCTGGTCCAATTTAGCCATGAAACCTCCCACACTAAAATGACAGGTGTTTCAGCTTCATTGTCCAACCCCTGTATGAAGCGAAGATAAAAACTGAGTGCTGAATATTTGGTTTCATGAGCCCTGACCTTTTTATCAACTAAACGGTTTTCATCCTGAGAAATATTTCTCTGGGTTTATGGATGAGCAACATTATTACTCTGACTGGAAGGAAGTTGGCCTGCTTTATCATAGAAAATCTATAGTTTGGATCTTTGACCACCTAAAAAAGGTGAAATAAAAAAGGGAAATATTTTCAACGTAACATTTTTTTGAAAATGCTAAATCAAAAACAACCATTTCTATCCAGGTCTTTTATAATAAGCCAATAAATGCCAAATACTACAAGCAGCTCAGGGACGTAAACGAGACAGTCAGAACTCTCTGTTCCTCCTTCTCTAAACTATACACTTGGCTAAGATTCAAACATGACTATCAACTTTAATACTAATCATCAAAATAAACAGTAAGAAATCCAGTAAAGTTATAAGAAATAAGAGGAGAAGACACACATATAAAGTAGCAATATGTTCAATTAAAGACTCTACAGGGAAATCAACCAAAGTCCTAGAAAAATAACTTGTATTGTAGGGATTTCTACCGAAACCAGCATCAGCAAATATTGATATATGTGATTCTGACATAAGTTTAAAAGCAGTTTTGCTTCCTAAATTACATTAGCAACTGCCCTTCCCTCCAGAACCGCCTCTCTTACAGAAGAAACTTCATGATGTTCTTTAACATTTTTCCACTGGGATCAGTACCGGAGAGACAGGGAAGCAATAGAGCAGTATCCAACTGAAGAGTACGAACTAGAAGACGTGCAAGGGTAAGCTAACACTACCTAATGCTATCCTCAATTTCTTGTTTATGTTCCACATCATTTATACAGAAGAACAACCAAGTGAAATAAATACTGTTTTTACAGAACTATAAATTTATTAGTGCGAAATAACAACTGGAAAGGATGCCTGAGCCTAAATGTAGCCGTCCTGCCAGGGAACCTTGCCTGCAGTTGTAACAGAGTGGTTCTCCAGCTTGTCTCTTATTTGTTTGGAAGACATGGAGCTGCTGTAGGGTCTTCCAGGCTGAAGAGGGAGCATGGTTCCCAGGTCATCCTGTCTCCAGGTACCCTACACAAATCTGTGGTCACCATCTTCTGAATCAATCAGGGCTGGCTGGAGGTGCATATATGTCAGATCGAATCTTACTCAAATAATTGTGGAGACACACACAAGCTAGGGCCACCTTCTGTACCGTGTCTGCATTGAGCAGTATGGTGGGGAGGTATACTCTCCACCTGTTGGCAAGTATCCTGATTTGTAAAGTTATGCAGTCAAAAACAGAGACAAAAAGTCACATTTTCACCATGTCATTAATACATTTATAAATGTCACTGGTCCAAACTAAACTTTAATTATCAAGTTAAATATCTAGCTCCAAAGTAAATATTTTGTTGGCAAGCTAAATATTTAGTTTAGGAACTGTGACATTCATAAATGTGTTAATGACATGGTAAAAATGTGACTTTGAAAAATGAACCCCAATTTTATTTCTTATGACAGGCTAAACAACTCCAAATCTTGTCAGTTTGTGACTGTGTAACTTAACAAATGGCACCCCATAATATGAAGCGCAGATACACTATAAAAATCTGTCAGGCTCCCTACATGATCCTGTTCCATGGTTTTTATAGTAGCCTATGGCTCGGTGTGTTCCTACCATTATAAAATGTAGTTTGACCTCCGGTGTGATCCCTGCTCGACTTCAACCTCTTCTTAATAAACCTGGTCCGGATCATCCTGTATTAGCTGATTATAGACCTATTTCTAAACAGCAATTTGGGTCAGAACATTTTAAAGATGGTAATATACCAACTATAACCACTTGACTCGTGAGCCGAAGCATCACGCCGCTTTGTTTGCTCTACTGCGCCATCAAGTGGACAGTAGATGTAAATCAGGCAGTCGTCATAATTGCATGACTTTGCTGTGTGAAGCTGGGATGCCAGTCAGTAAATTCTGAATATGGTTTCAATATGATTTTAATCTGTCTTTATGATACAATGGCTGCATCAAAAGGAAATGTGGCCACAAATAAGGGTGAGTGTGATGTCAATCTGCTTGTTACTTTGTAACCGTGCTTTTTATAATGATCCTTACTCAACCAGGTAAAGCCTTATTGAGATTCAAAATAAATTTTCTAAGGTAGACCTGGAAAACTGCACTCATTAACTGGGAATGGATTCCACAGCATGGCAGTGAAAGTCTAACCACTAGACAACCACGAAAGACTTGTTCAGGATGATTTCCCCTGCTTTAGAAAGTAGGGCACAGATGAAGCAGGGAAGCAACAGCAAGCTGTGATCAGTGGTTTTCTGTCTATTTTCATACTCTCCACCTTCTTGGTGGTTCCAAAGAAAACAAAGACACTCAGATTGCTAGCAATCCCAAGACATCAAAATGTGGCGGAGAATCATCAGCGTTTATCTGTCCATTATACTTTGACTCGCATGCAAACCACTGACCTAGTTCCTGAATCAGTCATGTGGTACGGCCGCCTCTCGAGGCCTCGAACGTCACCACGTACGTCTTCGGCACAAGCCTCGATATGCACTTCACAAAAAATCTGCTTGGTTTACTCGACACTACTTCAAAGCATCGACACACTGGCCACATCACAGGTGTTTTTATTTCGAGGAGGGCTGTCCCATGATCGGTGTGCTCCTTCTGTTGCCCTGAAGGTGGTTTGACGCTGCAGTGGGCTTTAGTGGAGCGGGATGGTTTGCCAGATGTTTTGGGCTAGAATGTGGCTCAAGACACATCCACAGGGAATGGGTTGCGGGGACACACCAACCTGGTCCCCAGTTGCACCATTGTTGTTGGGAGATGGGCGTTGAAGGCTTCAGGTGAGGTTAAATCTGCTCGCCAAGAAGAAAAATGGATCCTGTGCTCCAGGGATATTTCAGCGTGTGAACAATGTCAAACAAGATACCCATGACTGCATCTACTGATGGGTGTGCACCCCCGGCAAGCAGGAAACACCCATTCTGTTGAACTCAAAGGAGAGGGGAGAGAAAGCTAAAGCAATTAAGACATTAACAGCAAAAGCACAATGATAAAAAGAAAAGTCTTGGCAAGTCTAATGCCAACCCTTCATTTGCTACATTTCTTCCATGTTCCTTCAATGCAGCCTGTTACAATCTTAAAGGTTTTTATTTGGACTCATATTAAGGAGTGAGCTACTGCCCTCAGTCTAAAACATGAGAAATAAAGTGACTGTATATAAAAACTAAACAAATCTGTGAAAATTGACCCGTCAGAATATTGACTGAAACATGTCTGTAATGTGTCAACAGAGATGAGCTACATCAACACCAGGAAGAAAATCAAACTGAGTAATTCAGTAATTTATGGTTTATTAGAACTGCTAATTTTTTCTTAGAAATCTTTGGGTTTATGCACAGAATGAGATCGTTACATAAATGCATTCTTTCATATCCAACCTTGAACGTTGTGCAGCAACGGTCTCCATCCTGTTGGTCTTCTTTAAAGACATCTGAGTGTTTTTCACACAAAGTCCAGTTTAGAATCAAATGCAACTAAAAACCTGGCTGCTCTCTCACTGCGAAGCCTGAACAGGAAACTAACATTTTGTTGATTTAATCTCCTTTACGAAAATCAGAAACTTGAAGTTCAGGGAACCGGAAATTCATCAAACTTGTTACTCATAACACTGAATAAACTGACTTCAAAACCAAGCTGTCTTTTTATGCCAAATCAACTGGTTATTATTAGAGCTATATTAATTTTGACCTCTGTGCTCAAAACATTGAAAATTACCTTTTAAATTTGGATAATGTGGTGCAAATTTGTGGACAACCAGCTAAAATTTGAATCTGAACATTGATTTTATGGCATTTCATTCAGAGGAACAAATGCATTTCAATACTGTTTGAAGAGCAATAGATCTGGTCCAAATAAACTCTGAAACCTGCAGACATTAAACATGAACTATCATAGCTCCTTGCCATGCTAATAATTCACAACAAATCTTTGCAGACTGAACAGAGTGAACTCTTGTGTCTTTTAAGAGCCACCCTGATGTTCAGAGTAAAACACCTCTCCCTTCCATGTGGGCTCTCGTGTGTTTGTCCAGATTTGCCTTCTGGATAAACCTTTGTCCACAAAGATCACAGGAAAATGGTTTCTCTCCAGTGTGGAGTCTCATGTGGATTTTTAAATTTGACTTGTAGCCAAACCTTTGTCCACAAACCTCGCAGGTAAACGGCTTCATTCCTGTGTGTGTTCTCATGTGGATTTTATGGGACTCCTTGTGGCTAAACCTTTGTCCACAAACCTCACAGCCAAACGGTTTCTCTCCTGAATGCAATCTCATGTGGATTTTGTGCGACTCCTTGTGGCTAAATCGTTGTCCACATAGATCACATCCGAAGGGTTTCTCTCCAGTGTGGCTCCTCCTGTGTTTGTTTAAATTTGCCTGTTGGCTGTATCTCTGACCACAAATGTTACACTCAAAGGGTTTCTCTCCTGAGTGGCTTGTTGTGTGTCGGTTTAAATGTGCCTTTTGGCTAAATCTTTTCCCGCAAACATCACAACAAAACGGTTTGTCTCCTGTATGGATTCTGGTGTGCTGGTTCAAATGGGCCTGTTGGTTGAACCTTTGACCGCAAACATCACAACAAAACGGCTTCTCTCCGGTGTGGATTCTCATGTGAATTTTCAGATCTGTTCTTCTGGTAAAACTTTTTCCACAGTCACAGCTAAAATATTTCAGAGTGTTCGGATCTTTCCTTGGGGAAGTTACGTTCTTCTGCTTCCTAACACACTTATTGTTGACCGAACAGTTCAAGGACCTGATGATTGAATGACACGTCATGTGTCTCTGAAGAGAACGCTTGCTTGCAAACTGATTGCCACACTCAGAGCAGCTGAAAGATTTAACGAGGTTTCCACCGGAGCCAGGAGCCCAGTCACGGTCAACATCTTTAGTTTCAGACTCAGAATCTGACAAGGGTTTAAACTCAGAGTCAGGAAGCTTTGATTCATGATTATCCTCACTTTCTTCAGTCTCTGAAGAATTCAAAGTGTCTCCACGAGTATTTCGATCCAGCCTTCTGCTGGATCCTGCTACTTCACAGTCATCTCCGTCAGTTTCCGCTTTCTGCTTGTCAGTTGAGCTGCTGCTGCTGCTTGGAAGATCTTCATGCTCTGCTTGATGAAGATGTGAGAACAAAGGTTTCTCATCACCATCATCATCATCCTCACACTTGACAATAACTATATTTAATGGAAATGACGCGTCATCAGTCTCCTCCTTCACATTAAGCGTCTCTTCCTCCAGACTGATCCAGGGATCTCCCCGCTCCTCCTTTACCAGAACCAGCTCTGGATCCTGCTGGTCCACATCAGAACTCTGTTCTGTAGGAGTATCATCTTCAACCAGCAGCATTAGTTGAACATCTGCAGGGAAGATGGTACAGCTTAGAATTAGTGGAAACAATGAAGCATGTTATCAGTTTTTGACACAAAGTTTAATTCCTCATATCTTCACAACATTTTGAATAACTTGGATAATAAACTACTGACTTTAGAAAAACAACGTTTTTATTGCACATCGGAGATCAGAGAATTTCTGTGAAATAAACAGCCCTGTTGAACCTTTAGCTAAAATGAAACATTTATTTAAATGCAGGATATAAAACTAACTGTAATAAAACAAACTAGTGAATTCATCTCTGAACGCGGAAAGAAAACAAAGTATTAAAAGAATGTAAAATATCTATTATTTTTCCGGTCTGTATTAGTTGCTCATAGATCAATGCCCCGAGCTGCAGACACCACAGCACCCTGCACATCCTACGATCTTGATCTGGATCCCTAAGTGTTCCCACATTAACCATCCGAATGGACCTTTTTCTGTTGGATAGACGCTGCTGCTGCTGTAGCTGCCTGGAGCCAATCAGCTCGCCTCTTCCTCCTAGGCGAGGAACGGTGCCGTCTGCATCGGGCGCTTCGGACCGGCTGTGTGTCAAAGCACCCTGCCAGGATCTGTGGTTTTTTTACCCATGGAAAAGGCTGAATTAATATTTATTTAAAAATACATTATTTGATGATTATGTTATTCCTCTGAATATCTGGAGCCAAAAATCAAGATAAATCATCATTTTGATCAATTGCGCGTTTTTTTTTTCTTTAAATTTTACTGTGAAAGCTCAGCTTCTCAGAACCACCGATCCAACAGAACTATGCATTTTTTCACCTTTTTAAAGATCCTGGCTTATTGTTTACAAGTAAACAACATTTGAACACCTAAAATGTGTCCATTTATAAGGTTAGTTTAGAAGTTTTTACAGTTTAATACAGAAACAATGAAAGTTTATTAAATTCAAGTAAATCCCAATAAACTGTGAGCTTTTAATGTTGTTTAAAATAAAGAGTCACCCACAAGGCAGAAGAAAATCATAACTGGGAGATTAACCAAGGACACGACCTCTGACCCTGACCGTTTTCTGATTCATAAACACAGACCAGTAATAAGATTAAAGCATGAAACCAGTTTGCATGGTGTGCTCATTATGTGATGGTAAACCAGAGCGCTCTGACGCAGTTATGATCATTTCAGAACACAAGAGAAACAGACCTAAAGAGTTTTCAGTTATAAACATTACATTCATATTTCATCAGTATTACATGGTTTAGGAGAGAACACTGTTGTTTTTCACACTTTTTACTTTGATTGTATTTCTCAACAAATGTTACTAATTCCACTTTAATCTGCATGAGAAACCTGAAGTGTTAGAGAGAGACCCAACATCTGGAAACATCAGCGGGACTGCCAAACAACAGGTTCACCAGTGACAAGAGGAAGGGCTCTTCACACACTATGGGTCCCCGATGTTTCATTGACAAAAAAAAAAAAGGGTTTTTAGAAAAGGTTTTAATACAAGCTTTTATTTTGAAACGTTGAAACAGCCTCATAGAGGTAGCAACCTTGAATATTGAGTGAAACAATCAGTAAAGCAAACTATTAGGAATGATAAAGCAGAACAGAAGCTGGCTACTCACTGGTCACTCACCTCCTGACCAGTATGAAGTGGTTTTCCAGGTGAGCAGTCCTGGTGTGACCACTTCCTGCCCAGGATGCATTCCACCTGTGCCTCTCTGCTTGAAAAGGGCTCCACACACAAAACTGAGAAAACTATCTTCTGTCTGAAGATCAACATCTGGCCGACCAAAATAAATACCTGAGGCAGTGATGAACTCTACCAGCAGGTAACTTTACATCAGAGTTCACATGTGGGGTTCCTCAAGGTTCCAATCTGGGAACCCTCCTTTTCAATATCTACATGCTTGAACCTTTTCAAGTGTTGGCTAGAAGCAGAGAACAAATCAATGTGAGGATGAGCCATCATTTTCTTCAATGAATAAGAACTAAACTGAAGTCATTATTTTTGGACCAAAGGAGGAGCGATGAAGAGTCAGCACTCAGCTTTAGTTACAATCAAAGGAACTCTAATTCAATTCAGTTTATTTATATAGCGCCAATTCACAACACGTTGTCTCAAGGCTCTTCACAAAAGTCAGGTTCATACATTCCAATTAGTCCTAACCATTGAACAGTGCAGCCAGATTCTGTTATTTATTCAAATTGGATAAAAAGTTTTTCTATCTAAGGAAACCCAGCAGATTGCATCCAGTCAGTGACTTGCAGCATTCACTCCTCCTGGATGAGCATGTAGAGACAGTGGACAGTCACTGGCGTTGACTTTGCAGCAATCCCCATACTGAGCATGCATGTAGCGACAGTGGAGAGGAAAAAACTCCCTTTTAACAGGAAGAAACCTCCAGCAGAACCAGAACCAGGCTCAGTGTGAGCGGCCATCTGCCACGACCGACTGGGGTTAGAGAGAACAGAGCAGAGACACAAAGAGAACAAAGAAGCACTGATCCAGGAGTACTTTCTATGGGAAGGAAAAGTAAATGTTAATTGATGTAGCTCCTTTAGTCGTTTCACCTAGAAAGAAGGAACAGATAAACTCTGAGCCAGTTTTCAAGTTTAGAGTCTGAAAGAGAGCACAGAGAGTTAGTTACAGTAGAAGCTCAGTCAGTAGCTATGTCTAGGAGAGAGAAAGGGTTAAACACTGAAAGACAGGGCCATGTGGATCATCGGTAGAGGGTGAGCATTAAGTTGTTGCCAGCAGAAGCTTGGAGGATGCCCCTCTCCAGAAAGGTGTCCCAGGTAGACACAGAGTCAGGCCAGGTGTAGCTTCTAGGAAGAGAAAAGAGAGAGAACAAAGTTAAAAGCTGAAATAACAGCAAATAATACAAAATTGGAGAGTAGCGTGAGAAAGTAGCGAAGAGGGTGAAAGTGGCCATTATTTCCTCCAGCAGCCTAACCCTATAGCAGCATAACTACAGAGATAGCTCAGGATAACCTAAGCCACTCTAACTATAAGCTTTATCAAAAAGGAAAGTTTTAAGCCTAGACTAGACTAATGGGTTTTAACCTGGATTTAAGGGTGTATTCACACTTGCCACTTTTGGTCCGCTTTAAACGGACCTGAGTTCGTTTCCCCCCTTGGTCCGGACCTTTTGTGCAGGTGTGAATACACTCAAGCGAACCCTGGTCCGGACCAAACAACCGGACCGAGACCCACTTTTTGAGGTGGTCTCGGTCCGCTTCCAAACGGACTCTGGTGCGGTTCGCTTATGGTCTGAATACAAACCGGTCCCGATCCGAACCAACTACAAAAAGAGTACGTCTCTTTGGACATAAAAAGCCACCGTAGCCGGTAGCAAAGGTGTGTGTTGTAAGGTAATCATACCTGATAAGCTGTGTGTTGCTTAGCAACGCTACTGGCTTGTTGTGGGACAAGGCACGTAGAGAACGTCGGCGTTCAGCACGCATTCTCCGACGGGGTTCTAAAATTATAAATGGAACGTCTCAAAGTCTGTGTTGAATGAGCTGCTCTTCACCCTCACAATAATATTGCAGCTGTAATAACGGCACAAATATGCAGAACAGAGTTTCTGCAGCAGCACGTCTACAGCTGCTCCTAAAGGTCCAGGTCTGCGCTCTGTCCCGCCCCGTCATTTCTGTCCAATGGAAACAATGATCGTCACCCTCGTGGCTTTGTTTACAAGTAATAGTTCACTTGAAAAAAAACAATGTGAAAACAAATGGCACCAAATGAAAAAAATAAAGTTTGATTTTCGTCTGGAACCAAACAAGCGGACCAAAGGACTTTCCTGGTGTGAATACATCCTTAAAGAACTCAGGGATTCAGCCTCTCTGCAGTTTTCTGGAAGTTTGTTCCAGATTAGTGGGCAGAAGAACTGAATACAGCTTCTCCATGTTTGGTTCTGGTTCTGGGGATGCAGAGTAGACTGGAACCAGAAGACCTGCTTGGTCTGGAAGGATGATTCAACAGCAATAGATCTTTAATGTATTTTGGTGCTAAGCCATTCAGTGATTTATAAACTAACAGAAGTAATTTAAAGTCTCTTCTCTGAGGTCCAGGGAGCCAGTGGAAGAACTTTAGAACTGGCCTGATGTTCTCTACTTTCTAAGTTCTAGACCTGCAGCAGCGTTCTGGTTCAGCTGCAGTTGTGAGATGGACTTTTTTTATTGTAGGGCTGAAACAATTAATCGGATTAAACGATTAAACGATTGAAATAATCACCAAGTAATTTAGTAATCGAATAATCCTTAACTGGAGTAAACAGACTCTGAAACATGCCATTTCCTAACAGAACAACCCACTCAGAGCAGTAATCAGGCTAAAATTGTACAAAAAATATATACATTTTCCATTTAAGATGAAAACCCTTCTTCGTCTGTAAATATGCTCTATCCAGAACTCCCGAAGTGGCCTATCTTTAGCTTCCTCTGGTTTAATTTCTGTAAAAAGGTGGATCAATCATTCATTTTAGAAATGGAGAAAGAGGAGGGCATGAAGGGGAAGATGAGAAGATCCAAGCAGAGGAATGGGTGGGGCTTCACGTTTCCTCAGCCACAGATCCTGCCCTGAATGCCACCACTGCCTCCTGGAGAAGAAAAGGTCTCCCACACCGTGGAAGAGCCAGACCTGTGGTGTCCTCCTGCGTTTAGTGGTGATTTTTGTGCCACCAGGTTGAGCGCGCAGTGACACTGATTTGAGGGCACAGATCTTGCTGAAGGAACAGTTATTCTAAGCGTGTGCGTATAAATCTAACACACGCTCGCTCATATCGCTCAAATTTTATAGCTTAAGAATATTTATTTCAGTTTACGAATGTATGTCATTACTAACTGTGATCACTTATTGTCATTTTTATTTTAGGTTATATTTTTACACGATCAACACCGACTTCTTTTTCTTGTATTTTTGAGGGCAGTTGGCAAACAATTTTAAGGTGCAATACCGCCTTATTCTAGATGGGAATATGGATCAGACGCTAGAATGCCATTACGTTCTTTTCAAAGTACCTATTCTTTTAAAGAAACTAGAAATGTTAACAATAATAATCTAATAATAATCTTAGTATCTAATTTAACTATACTTTTAACCTCAGTTTTACCTATTTTAACATTTAAATCCACAATGTTTTGTTTTGGGGGTTTTTTTGGCAGCACTTTTAGCAAAACTGTCAATCAACACTGACTCAACTATCTCAACTATAAGTGGAAACCCACCGTCACTCCAGCTATGTCGTCTCCATCACGGGCACATGAACGTTTTTTTTACATATATTTTTAGAGCTTTTACAAATGAGTTTTTCTCCTCAGGTAATTTATTCTTTACTGAAGGCTGCTATTATTTTCTAGCCTTAAGTTGTTAATGTAACAACAGTTTGTCAAAGATCAATCATAAGATCTATGATTTGTTGGTTTTGATATCATTCGTAGCTATTAAAAGTCTGTTTGTCAAGAGTTCGTCTTCTTTGCTAATATCAGTTCTTTCTCTTACTACCAGGATATACTGAGACGACAGCTTATGGAGGGACTTCTTGCAAGACTGCAATCAGCATTAAGTCAACAGCCACTTAATTTAGATTATTTGGTATTTAGATTATTCTCCACCTCTTATTTGCAAGGGTTAAAAATATAGCCTAAAATAATAATGACAATAAGTGATCACAGTAAGTAATGACATACATTCGTATACTGAAATAAATATTCTTCAGCTATAAAATTTGAAAATTGACCTTCTCATCTTCTCTTCTGTTCTTTAAATTACTCTTTTACGTTTTTTGAAACTTCCGCCTCCTCTTTGCAAGGCGTGCTCTGATTGGATGAAAAAGGCCAGTCTGTGATTGGCTGGTGGCGTGGCTCATTTACATACAAATGACAGACACTGAGCCTCGAGCAGAATGAGCCGCGCGAGCGAGCAGGTTTTCAGAGTTGAGCGCGTGTCCGAGCACCTATGAGCGAGCGTGTGTGAGATTTATACGCACACGCTTAGAATAACTGTTCCTTCAGCAAGATCTGAGCCCTCAAATCAGTGTCACAAAAATCACGCCATAGACAGAAACTGTCTTTTAGAGTGGCACTTTGCAAATAACTAAATAGTTGTACAAACAATGATAAAAGGAATTGCAAGCACTATTAATTACTTGGTACAAATGTATATTTTAGGAATCTTGTTTAGCCCATGATGTTTTGTAAGGAGTTTTAAATAGTTTCACACAAATGAATAAGAAGCTGCCTTGATTGCCTGTAAATGATATTATATAACTGCTATATTCGTACATGAGTTTTAGAAATTTACAATGTATTTTCTAGATTATAAAAACAATTAGTTACTCATGTTTGTGGATTTCACTGCGAAAATAAACTTTCTTCCAACTCGGATTTTATGTCTCTGTGTGACTTAAGTCCAATATGCAATTACAGTAAGTCCAAATACAAAAAAAGGTGTAAATTCACACAGCTGAGGTTGTCCTGAAAATAATGATACCACATAAGGCAACAGTAACAACTTTTAATGGAAAATATAAAAGGTAAAATGAAAAACAACCATATATACCCTGGACCCCAGAGGGTTAATCCTGGAAACGTTCTCCAGGTGATAGAAGGCCAACCCAGTGACTGTCTTTATGTGCCTCTGAAGGTTCAGGTCCATCACTACACCCAGACCTCGGTTCTGATCTGTGGTTTCTAGCTATAGTTCCATTTAAACTGTTAACTGAAACACTAAATATAGTCTGCAGTCCAACTTTTCTTTACCTGCCTTTATTAAGCGACTGGAATGTGTTTTTCTTTTCTTATGTTGTAGTCTTGCAAAGCATTTTGAATGGTCTTGTTACTGAACTGTTCTATACAGATAAACTTGCCTTCCTCACTAAAATCAGAACAATTTCTGATACATTGTTTAAGAAGCGATGGCTTTGTTTCCTCACCAGCAACCTCTGACTGACTCATTTTAATGCAGCATCTTCTGATTGCATTATTATTCAGTTGTGTCACGTTTGACAGCCAACCGTAACCCTGAATCTTTGGCAAGCACGCGCTGTGGCCTAAAAGAAACCAGCCATCCTATCTAAAGCTCTTCCTCTATACTTTTAAAAGGTGATAAATGTTTGAATAAAACTCGGTGTAAACGTCTTTGAAGAGCAACACAGAAATACTAAAAAGGTTACGTTTTTATGTGAAAAATACTAAAACTAGTGATCATGCAGCTAATCTCTAACCACAGTTTTGAAAATGTCACCACCAACAGCGCCCTCTAGAGAGCGAGATTAAGTAACCATGACAACTAACCGTATTTTTTCCCCTGCAGCCATATTGTAGCTGTGTTTCGTTAACTCACAGATCAGTGCTGATGTTAGAGGCGCTGACATTTTTGACCCACAGGAGCTTCTGCAGACTGGATTAACCGGGTTTCAGGGAGACGCCATTGTGTTGAACTTTTATCAGTTATTTATTTATTTTCAGCCAGTTTTGACTCGACACAGACACACAGTTTTAAACACCTCCAGTGAATTTTCATCTTGCGTCTGCTGATGTTAAGCAGGGATCAGAATTTGTTAGTAATGCAGCGCCATCAGTTAATTGTTTCAGTTGAAATGACCAGAAAATGCTGTTTTCTTACTTCAAAAAACTAAACACTTGGCTTTTCTTGAAGCCACTATGGGTACTGGAGGTTTTTTGTACATATATCAATCTCTTAAACATTTATAAGACTATTATTTTTAACACACGTTTGCACATTTTCTGCCCTGACTGTCTAAATCATCAGAAAATGTCAGAAAGTCATTTTAGTTTCTAAGTTTTCATTTGGAGATCATTCTACTATTCCGTGTTTAAATTATTATTATTATTGTTATCAAACATTATTTTTGTTTAAACAAAGAGGCCAAGCTGCCTGGCAGCCTTACCGCGGAGAACAGCGCCCCCCAGTGGTCAGGCGGCCGGCGGACTGAAACACTGCTGATATGCAGCGCGGGGCGGAAGCCAGTGCGACGTTTGCTTTCTCGTCTAGAAACAGAAATGCCACTCACAAAATGGCGACTACGCTGACCTACTGTTCGGACGCTCAGGCGACGTCTACTTTCCTGTCCGCAGCTAGTAGCTCTGGAACACGACTCGACACAACAACTCCGACCTTTCTAGCCAGAAATCCTCTCAGAGGTCAAACCAGTATTCCCAGTCCATTCCAGACCACAGCTGATAATGGAAAATGAAAATATACAAACCGGAATCTTCGGGGCTGAAAGCAGCATCCAGTATTTCATGTCTCTGCTCCTCTGCTGCATCCAGTCGCTGTTTGACCTGCTGTCTCCACATCTCTGGTAGCTTTTCTCTCTCCAAACTTTCCTTCAACAGTTACTGAGCAGTTCCAGCTGAGCTTCAAACCGTTTCTCTTCTTTCCAGAGTTCACCAACTGCTGCTGTTTCTATCTTACAGCTTTATTAACTCTCCCGCTGCTGCGCCGTCAACAAAAACCCAAGAAAACACGACGAACGACGCTTCAACTAGCTCTGCTACACTGAACAGATTCATGAGTCTGCGCACTGGGGATTATGCTGGCATCCGAAAGACCCGGAAGTTCCACCTACACAGGGCATCAGCTAAGAGTCAATGCGTCCGCCATATTGGCAGGGGACATCGGTCCATATGTATACAATTTCAGTGAAGACAGTTAGCGGTTTAAATGGTTCGCTGTTCAAATTGTTTTAAAATTTAAATGTTAAATGTCAAGAAAAAATAAGAGAGAACTAAGAACTACCATTTTCACTATCAGAGGTTTACATGCACTTAGATTACTATGACTTTAAACAATTTTAGGAAGGTCAGATAATAATGTCGTTGCTTTCTAAGCTTCTGATGGGAGTTAGATGGAGGCACTCCTCGGACAAACTCTGTTACTTTGGGTGACATCATTGGGAAACCAAAATAAATAAGCCAAGGAAGAGAACTGTGGATCTCCAGAAGTCTAGTTCATTCTGTGGTACAATTTCCAAATAGCTACCTGTACTGAAAAACATTGAAAGATCACTCAGGGATGAAAATACTATTAATCCAATAGTAACATACAAGCCGAGGCTACAGTTTGCCCAAAATTTAGGGGGGGAAGAAAAAAAACCCTTCCCTCTTTAGAGGGCCCTTTTCCTTTTGGTTTTAAAGAAACTAAAATGAATCATAGCTGTAGCCATATAACCTCAGAAAAAAACTGACCTTGGGCAAAACGTGATTGGGTTTTTTTAAAAAACCCCCTATCCCGGGTCCTTTTCCCCCTTTGAATAAAAATAAAAGCCCCAAAAAAAATCCCCCCTACCAACGGGAAAGGGCTCCTAAATTTTGGGGCAAATATATATATACATATATATAAAATATATAAATAAAAATATATTATATAAAAATATTAAAATATAAATATATATATTTTATTATACGGTATATAATATATAAAATATATATGTTATTTATATATATAAAAGGGATATATTATATATATATATTATAAATTTTATAAATATATATATATATATATAATAAAATATATATTTTATATTTTATATATATAATATATTATTATATATCCACATATATAATATATATATATATTTATATATATATATAAAATATACATTATATAACAGGGTTTGGACAATGAAAATGGAAACACCTGTCATTTTAGTGTGGGAGGTTCATGGCTAAATTTTGGGCCCGCCTGGGGAGTAGTTTTATTGATTGCACATTGCAAACCCGTAAAAGCAGAGTGTGAAGGTTCAGTTAGCAGGGTAAAAAACACAAATTTTGCTTCCAAAAAAATTGGGAAAAAGGCCCCAAACATTATGGGGGACCCTAAAACAGAGTTAAAGAGGACAAATTGTTGGTGCCCAAGTCCCTTGGGTGGCGCATCTGTGACCAAAAAACAGCAAGTTTTGTGGGTGTATCAAGGCCCCGGGACGGGTAAATTTTTAGCTACCACCCAAAAGGGGCGGGGCCCCCCATCCAACAGGGTTAAAATGTGGGCGCAAGAGGAAGCTGTCTGAAAGGGGGGTTCCCCGGGGGAAAAACCCGGGGGTTGGGATCCCAAAAAAAAAATAAAACCCCGGCTGTCCCCAAAAACACGGCCCAAAATTTAAATTTTGCACCTTTAACTCCCCCCTGGGGTTTTCCCCCCAGAACGTCCATTGGGAGGCCCCCACAGGGTCCAAAGTACACGAACCCGGGGTTTCTATAGCCAAAACCTTTTTGGGCCTCATGGGGGCCCCTGCCAAACCCCTCGGTTTTTAAAAGGTGCAAGGAGCGCAAACTTGGGGGTGTGGACAAAAGTGGGAAAAAAAGTTTGTTCTCTGATGATCCCCCTTTACTGTTTTTCCCCACATCCGGGGGAGTTACGGGGTGGGGGAAGCCCCCAAAAAAAGGGGGGGAAAAACCCCCCAGAATTTTGCCCTGCCCAGGGGGAAGCATGGGGGTGGAAACAGTTTTGGGGGTTTTGGGCTGGGAAAATTCCCTGGCCCTTTCCCCAGGGCCCCAAAAATTGGTAAAAGGGGCGGTTTATGCCAAGGGGCTAAACCCAACCAAATTCCCCCCCCGAGGGCCAAGTGCAAAACCCAAAAGTTCAAACATTGTAACCCGAAGGCGGGGGCCCCCGTATCAGGAGACAATGCCCCAATACACACAGCAAGACTGGTGAAAGATTGGTTTGATGAACATGAAAGTGAAGTTGAACATCTCCCATGGCCTGCACAGTCACCAGAT
Source organism: Crenichthys baileyi (assembly GCA_036173005.1). Classification (NCBI taxonomy): domain Eukaryota; kingdom Metazoa; phylum Chordata; class Actinopteri; order Cyprinodontiformes; family Goodeidae; genus Crenichthys; species Crenichthys baileyi. The sequence goes on along the minus strand of JAHHUM010002028.1, from coordinate 9,423 downwards.
CTAAATATTATTGAGCCACTTTGGGGTGTTTTGGAGGAGCGAGTCAGGAAACGTTTTCCTCCACCAGTATCACGTAGTGACCTGGCCACTATCCTGCAAGAAGAATGGCTTAAAACCCCTCTGACCACTGTGCAGGACTTGTATATGTCATTCCCAAGACGAATTGATGCTGTATTGGCCGCAAAAGGAGGCCCTACACCATACTAATAAATTATTGTGGTTTAAAACCAGGTGTTTCAGTTTCATTGTCCAACCCCTGTATATTAGATAGATAGATAGATAGATAGATAGATAGATAGATAGATAGATAGATAGATAGATAGATAGATAGATAGATAGATAGATAGATAGATAGATAGATAGATAGATAGATAGATAGATAGATAGATAAATCGATCGATCGATCGTTATATGTAGTGCAGTATGCTAACTTATGTTTCCAGTAGAGTAGCTGACTACCCATGCTGTGAGGTGTTCGTAGTATTCATCGTAGTATTCATCAGGGAAAGGTTTTTATTTGATAATTCTTTTTTGCACAAGGTATGCATAGTTTTTCATAGAATATTATTTTTGCACATTGGTTTACATAGTTTGCCATTGATTATTCTTTTTTTTTTCAAGAAAATTCCACCAGTTGGAGACTATTGTTTTTATGATGTGCAAAATGGCACTTTTTGATGCTGCACAGGGTAAATGTGTTGACCAAAGGCTATATCATAAGCAGAAGGAGACCAGCAATGGAAATCATCATTTTTATTTGACCAGATTCCATTTATGAGGTGTAAAACACATTTGGCACTGTTTTGGCTAAATTGTGCCAAAATGCCAGCTCCGCCTGGCACATTGTCCACTAAAACTCAGACATACTAAGCGTTGCAAAAGTCGTTACACTGGAAAAATATTCTTTTATGTCTTACCTTTATACAGTCATGTATTTGTCATGCAGTTTTAATGCATAAACCTTACAATTAAACCTCATCATATTTCCCGCTACTTACAGAACCATAACTCAGGTTCTTTACTAAAAAATATTTCTTAGTTTTGGCATATTTTGAACTTCCAGCTAGTTTAATTTCACCGGGATAAAGTGCCATTAAATAAAGCTCCAATTATTCTATATTATACAAAACTAATTATTTGAAGAAGTTGAAACTATTCCATTGACCTTAAATGGTGCTGCAGCAGAACTACTGGTCAAACTGGATATGCATTGGTTAAGGTGCTGAAAACCAAAAATAGTCCAAAGGCAAACAGAAGATTTCCACACACTTATTCTGTACGAGATTTTACCTTTTAATGTGAGCTTTCGGTCGGGGAGACCTTTATCAAAGCATACAAACTACAACAATGAAAAGGCAGGTTTTACCTTAAATGGTAAAATACAGACTTTTAAATTTCATGTTTTATCCCCACTCAATTATATAAACATGAATAAATGCAGTAATCATGGCAAGCAGTTTTTTATTCGCTTTTGTATCTCAAACAGTGCTAAACTTAGAAACTTTTATAATTTTGATTTTAGGCCTTTGGAAAAAAATTGTGTTAATTTTAAAAAGCTGTTATGTAGTATAAAGTAGTATAATAATAATTAAATTAAGCTGACTGAGGATCTCACGGTTTAAAAAAAGAAATTGGTTCTTTTAGGATTCCAGTGCTGAGTTTGAACACTGAGTCAGAAGTCCCCCTTCCCTTTTTAGCTATAATCAGGTTTGAGGCAAGGAAGCACTTCCCGGGTTGATCAGACCCCTCTTTTGTCAATGTCCTCGGAAGAAAGCAGAAAAGAAATCTCACCACTGCTTCCAAATTGTAATGGAAAAATGTGTATTTAACAACAGAAGAAATCGATGATTATCACTCAATGTGCTTTATTGACCTTGCGTAAGGGAGAACAGTTTACAGCATTAGACATGTGTTCAGGTACCCTGCCATATCTGTTGTCACTAGGCAAAAAGAAAACTCCCATGAGGCCTGGGCTCACTCAGGAGGAACAGAGGTAAAAGGTGTTAAAAGTCTTCCCCAGACATGTTGACAGAACTCAAATCACAGAGTGGCCTCCTTTTCTTGTACCCTCCGGTCCTGGAACCATCTCTTAGACTCAGCTGCCCTGAACCCTGACATGAATTAGTACTGCAGCTGGAGGAACTGGAAGGGGGAGCAAATACTTTTATGAGGTCATAAACAAAAGCACGTTCTAAATTGTCATCAACCATGGCTTTTGTTTCATTAAATTGTTTGAGATGAAGAAATCCAGAAATTTCACCCAAAGGTTAAATTTCCCTATATTTATTTAGATGTTTATCAAATTTATTAAATTTAGCCTGAGATTTACCCAGAATTGCTGCAGATGCTACTCCTCTGTCCGCCACATCAAAAAAATGTCGACATATTAAAATGTTTAAAAACTGGCAGAAATCTGACCCTTTTTTAAAAGTCTGATTTTTCCAGTGATTTACCTAAATGTACCAGAAAATAATGAGCATTATATATAAAAAACATTTGATACATGGTTCAATGTGCAATATCATAGTATCACAATATTGTCACAATTGTAAATGCACTTCCACAGCAAGAATTGCCTGTCTGCATCTAATTCACTGGAAGCTGAGTTTCTCTTAGTGCTGCTGAATACATCCCCTCCCCGATTTACTGAAGATCCTACTGGTTTGTGGAAGCTGCAGTCTCCTCCTCTAAGTGGCCTTCAGCTCTGGAACCATCAACATGATACTTTTTCTCTGGGCCTGACTTTTGGCTTCTCCTGGCCTGGAAACAGATGACAGTTTAGTTTTGATGCAAGAACTTTACTAACTGAAGACATAATGCATGATACAAGCAGTACCTTGAAGTGGACGACAAAAACTGATCCCATCACACCCAATAGGAAGAAAACCAGTCTGATGATCAAAGCAGTCAGAGAGGCTGAAACTGAATTAAACCGATTCAGGATCAGGTGTTTAGGTTTTGTAAATTCAGTCATAAACAAGGACACAAAATACATAAAAACAAAAATAGTCACATTTAAACATCAAATAAAAAATGTTAAAATGGTGATGGGTGCATATTCTCTTAATAAATTAGGTTGGGAATTACTAATGTAAACAAATGAAAATAAAATCCTGCACCAGTTTTTCTCTGTCCTGTCTCGATAAAAATCCTTTACTCTGGCAATGTTTTAAGGTGGCAGTGGGCTGATTTATTTATAGACTTTATTTAGCTGATAAAAGTCAGACAGTCTAGTTGAGTCCTGATTTCTAAACCCACACTTTTAGGGATAAAAAGGATTTCTTGTTTTTCTGCATTAAGCGGATGAAATTGTGTTTTAACAACTAATTTATATTTTGGACTGAGCAACCGTAGTTGACTATGGACAAGTGGTGACACAGAAATGTAAAGTTAGTAAGAAGGGGTGGAGGATAAAACCTATTTTTCGATGACTGAAAATGCCAACATAGCTGATTCTGAGTCAAATACCAAACTTCAAATCCTGATTATCCTATTTTTAATTTATAACCTAGTTTTGAGGAACACCAAATGCAGAACTTGGATGCATGGAACTGCGGTACCAGAGAGTTTATGGTGAACACATAACAGAGTCACGAGCAAGACATAAAAGCTACACCCTCTGTGCTCAAGGAAAATAAATAACAGACCAAAAGCTCCACAGGAAAATGGGGGGCTGGGTATTTCAGTTTTTGCTGCGTTAGTGAGGATTGGGCCTGGGCATTAGAGGGAATGTGGTGGCAGATCGAGAGTTGGATGAGGGATTATTTTGGTCCCAGCAGTGAATAACATCTTCAAACTATAGTTAAACTATAAATGATAACGTTGCCATTAAATCTAAATTTACTGTTTCTTCCTGTCTTTTCACTGAGTGCAATTTTTCAATCAGTTTATTTCACCTGACTGTATGATTAACTCCATCCCACTGAAATGCAACTTGATTGATATAAAGCAGACCTTCTCCTCATGTCTCTATGAGGTTACCTGAGACAGTGAGACTGAGCACCTGGCTGGTAGAGGAGAAGTTATGGGAGAAAACGTAGATGTGGTAAACACATATATAGGTTCCTTGGTGGGCGTGGCAAGCATCAGAGAACAGAGGGCGGAGTGGTTAACGGCTGGCAGGGTTTGGTTCTGATGAGCTGGAAGGAACCACATTCATACTGAGGTCTGATGGAGCAGATGATGCTGAAATCTGAGCCTATGGGGAGCTCAGACCCCTGTCTTCTGGCTGTGGAGACCCCGTCAGTGGACAAAGAGAGGAAGATGTGCGGCTCAACCAACAAATCTGGAAACAAATAGTTTCAATCTAACTTTAAAGGTAAAACAATTAGTGACAAGATGCCATGAATGCAAAAGAGACAGAAGTTCATCACAGATTGATTGCCATGGTTACTAGCATGTTTATACATGGCAGTTTCCTCTGCAAGGTGGATATTTATGATAGATCTTTAAGGTTGTCTATTAGTGATATTTAAACCAATTTTAAGTGCCCTTCCATCACAAAGTTTCCAGGTTCTAGGTTAAAGGTGGTTCTCTGCACACATTTCTGCAAATTCAGACAAGACAGGACTTTGTTAGTTAATGACTTGATTTGTGACAATCAGATTGATTTATGTTGTCTCACAGAAACCTGGCTGCAGCAAGAGGATTATGTTACTATAAATGAGTCATCTCCTAATTATTTAAATTTTTACATTCCTCGAATGCTGGGCAGAGAGGAGTAGCAACCATCTTTCAGTCCGATTTATTGATTAGTCCCAGACCAATTAATAGCTTCAACTCTTTTGAATATTTAATCCTTAGTTTTCCTCATCCAAACTGCAAAGTCCTAAAATCACTTCTGTTTGTTGTTTTGTATCTTCCATCAGGCCTTTATTTTCAACTTTTAGATTAGTTATCTGATTTAGTGTTAAATACTGACAAGGTCATGATAGTGGGGCGATTTTCACATTATATTGACTCTGATAAGTGTCAACATGATGTAAAGTGACTATAGTATTTCCTCATAACCCTGTGCAGTCTGACTGAGTTTTTTTTCTTGCTCTGCTCTCGGTGGAGGACGCACGCGTTTTCTCTCCCTCCCTCTTGCCTGCTTCTGCATCTGCTTTTGTCTGTGTTTTTCTCAGAGCCTCACTTTACATATCTTCCAAACTTGCAAATTATGGATTTGGTCAGCTGGTCTCTCAACGCAGTTGATCAAATTTTTTCCACGGGAAGACAGGGTAAAGGAGAACCCTCTTGCCCAGCCGGTACATTCTTCTCTGGATACACAATGGATTCCTGGCAGCAGTGGAAGATTGTGTGCTTGACTACAAAACGTGGGCAGCTGTTCAAAGCATCCCAAAGCTGCCTGCGATGCTGGATGGAATCTGCAGCGCGATCAATGCTCAGACTGAATTGTTAAGTGAGCTAAGCCGCAAGCTGGATACGGTTCTTGAACAGAATCCAGCCTGGAAGCGGCTTATGGACACAGAGGTGAAAGGATTTAATCATGGAGAAGGTTGTTCGCTCCAGAACTCCAGGAAAGTCCCAGAAATTTGGATATTTGGATTCGCAATTGAGAGATAACAGTAAAAACTCTTAAAGTGGTTGGAAATCCACACAACTGCTTGAACCAGAACACTTATTGTTTTTCTAAATCTGGTGCCCCAACGTGGCCTTGGCAACTTCTGCTAAGTGGCTATCGACAAAATATCTCCTGGATGTCATGTAAACATGGCACTCTTTCCCAGCACCCCCGAACAGCTGTGACCCAGATAAGACTTTGCGGCTGATGGAGAAAACTTCCATCTCTCTCCTCAAGGACAATGGCGCTCTCTCTGTGTTGACAGTCTAATTCTTGCACACACACTCACAGTTATATATTCGCAGCCCCAGGATTCCACCGCACTCTTGCAAAATCTTTTCTTCTTGTGTGTTGTTTAGCCCTGCACCTAATTGCGTGATTTCATTACTTTTTCATAGATTTTTAGTTTTATCAGAAGGATTACCAGCGAAAACCAAACACAATTAGTAATAGAAAATTTGGACTTTAGCCGCTCTTACACCAATGACCCAGTTTTCTTAATTAGACTACAATGGACTGTTATTACTTAGTTCAACTTCAGTGCTAGTAAAAGAAATATATTATTAGCACCTGAAAATGTGGATTAAAGCTGTTTTGTACCAGTGACTCAGCTTCCCTAGTTAGAATTCAGTGGAATGATGAGACTATCAATATTATCATCATTCTTTTAGCATAAGATGCTTTATTATTAAGAGTGGCTTGGAACCAATTTCGACCAGTAAACCCGGAAGGATTATTAATTATTATTACTCCCAAGGATTATTAGTGTCATTTGATTTGTTTTTCTGTTTGATTTTCTGTATCATTGTATGGTTTTTCCTCTTGTACAGCATTTTGAGTGCCTTGTTGCTGAAAAGCGCTATATAAATAAACTTGACTTGACTTGACTATTTTTAGTAACCTTTGAGTTGAATTTAACCAAGGCAGACACCCTGTCTACTTTTAAGGCTAGGCTTAAAACTTTCCTTTTTGATAAAGCTTATAGTTAGAGTGGCTTAGGTTATCCTGACCTATCTCTGTAGATATGCTGCTATAGGCTTAGGCTGCTGGAGGACATAATGACCACTTTCACTCTCTTTGCTACATTCTAATACTACTCTCCAATTTTGCATGATTTGCGGTTATTTCAGCTTTTAACTCTACGTTCTCTCTGTTTTTTTTATCTTTCTAGAAGCTACATTTGGCATGGTTCTGTGTTTAGCTGTTACACCTTCCTGGAAGGGGACATTGGCCAAGTTGCTGCTGCCAAGAACTTAATGTTCACCTTATACAGATGATCCACTTGGCCCTGTCTTTCAGTGTTGAACCCTGTCTCTCCTAGACATAGCTACTGGCTGAGCTTCTACTGTGACTAACTGCATGTGCTCTTTCATCCTCTAGATTTAAAAACTGGCTCAGAGTTTATCTGCTTAGCTGTCTTTTTCTCATAGATGTAGTCACTAAAGGTGCTACTAATAATGTTTTACTTCTCTTTCACATAGAAAGTACTCCTGGATCAGTGCTTGTGTGTTCTGTCTTGTGTACACTCTGTTCTCTTTAACCCCCAAAAAGTTGTGGCAGATGGCCGTTCACACTTAGCTTGGTTCTGCTTGGGGGATAACGGATTGCTGCAAAGTCAATGCAAGCGACTTTTTCACGGTCGCTACACGCTCACTCAGGAGGAGTGAATGCTGCAAGTCTCTGATTTGATGCAATATGCTGGGTTTCCTTAAAAAACCTTTTAACCAATTTGAATATTAAACTAAATTTGACCGAATTGTTTGATAACTAGGATCAGTTGGAATGTATGTACCTGACTTGGAATCTGTATGATTGGATTGAACTGACATTGCATGGTGCTTTGAGATGACGTGTGTTGTGATGCTATATAAATAAACTGAAGTGAATTTAATTGAGTTTCAAACCTTCTGAAAGTAACATTTTTCAAATCAACTAAATATTAATGTTCAGTGTTACCTGAGCAGATTAACTCAAGGCTCAAATCACTGCTCCCAAAATGATATTTAGTCAAACAGTCCCTTAATGCACGTGCTGACTGCAAACAGGAAGATACGATCCACCATAATGGTTTGTCTGAAGGTTCTTTTGACTTTCTTGGTGAAACAGCAGCACCACAGTCTAGTTCAGCACACACTTTAGCAGTGTCGAAGCCGTCTCTGCTTCCCCGCGTCCGTTGATTTGGGTACAGGTTTAAAAGAGTGAAATAAACTCAAAGTACAATCAGCTGATGTTTCGCCTCTCCAGAAGGAGAGATGGACCCCAGCCAAAACCTGCGAGCCCAACATTGTCTCTCTCCTGCTTCCAGCTCGTTTTATTGAGTCTCAAGGGTGTGTTCAACATATACATATATTATGTCACTCGTACATAACATAACATTCCTTAAGGCCAAATAAGGAGTGTTTCTGGTTATTTTCTTCTAACAAACTCGTCTTATCTTACCTTCTCTACCCCCATCCAGTAATCCCTTGTCGTTCACCAATTTATGACTTTGCACTCTCTATGCTTCACTCCCTAAGCTTGACTCCCTTCTCCTCCATCTGCACATTCCAGTTACACACATAGATAGTTTATATTCTACAATCCCCCTTTTGAACTCTCAAAAAGAGCTTTACAATCTAAAATGTCCTTCTAAAAATAAGTAGAAATAAGCAAAAATATTACGGTACCACCCTGTAAAACGAGAAAATTATTAAGAAAACATGCATCTATCTTAGTCTACGTCCATGAATTCACACTCTGAGTCCTCATCCTGGTCATAGTCAATTTGCAACAGTGGCATCGTTATCTTTGGATCCCTCTGCTCAATTGCGGAGGTGATGAGGCGCACCATCAGAGAACGAATGCATGGCACACAACAACATCCACAGGTCACCATTATAGCAACAAATACTGCAATAGAAATCATCAAAGACATTATCAAACCCTTCCAGCGTCCAAACATGCCTGTCATCCACTCCTCCAGGGGATTATCAATTCCAGAATGTTCATGCATGGTGGAGGAGAGGGTCTTAAGTCCCTCTAAAGCCTTTGACACTGAACCGTCCGGTGCAGTGTTATTGGGAATAAAAGTACAACACATATCTCCAAACATGGCACACACGCCCCCTTTTTCAGCTAACAACATATCCAGTGCCATTCTATTTTGTACTGCCATGAGGGAAGTTGGGCCAATTGTTCAGATAAACCTTCTACAGCGTCTCGAGTCAGATTGGCCAGACGCAAAACATTATAATGAATATAATTAATGCGGTCTACGTTTTTGTTGGGCGTTACTGGGAACAAGGCAGCTATAATAGGGATGTTTTCAAATCCAGCTGATATTTGGTCTGTAAGTTTATACTCATTTGGGACTCCTCCTGGGACTCCAATTGCATCTATATAGGTGGGGGAACCATGACTCAGGTCAAAAGTGGTTGAAGCGCTTCTTTTCATAATATGTCTCCCCTTCCTACGAGTGAGTGCCAGTGCCTTATCTTGTTGATATGCCACAGCGGTAATATTAGGACCAATTAAAATCAACGGGGCCTGCAATCTGACCATTGCACATACTCCTATGGTGTTATTTAGTATATTAGTGAGAAGTCTATATCCTCCACAATAGTAATATAATCCTGATCGTGCCCAAAGTCCTATCACTTTCCCAGACGTGGTGATATTACACCAGTCTGAGGGAATTTGTCCTACATTCACCTTTGGGGTGTTTGAGGTGAAGTTGAAACAATAATATGTCCCATTCAGCCTCTGGGGAGTGAATGGTCCTGTCTTGGTATTGTTTGGGATGGGTGGAAAGATGCTAGCTAGCGTGGTACAGTTGGCTGGGATGGCTTCTTTAGTTAGTTGTAACATGCAACTGTACC